>JAWLRI010000041.1:484669-552857 GCA_034781795.1 Crypturellus tataupa
TGTTTTATTCTCTAAAAGCTTTGTGAGAGTCCCAGAAATTCATGTAATTATTGATAAAAATGGCAGAAAAATAGAGAAATAAAAAAATATCCCAAGCGCCGCAGGGTGGTTTGAGGCTCCCTTCTCCAGGTGCTGAGTTTGTAGGTACGAAGCGCACGGGCAGGTACAAGTGTCCAGGGGACACAAGGGTCCTTGTTTCCAGGAGTCAGTTTGTTCCACTTTGGAATTTTATACTCCAAATATTCCTTTTAAATATTAATCATGTAAAAAAGGTATCTAGGATGGTAAATTTTGTGTATTCTTCATTGCTCTGTGGAGAACCCTGCCTGGTGTGTATTACACGTGTGCAGATAGAACAAATGCTGATACAGGTATATCTTTGAAACCCTGAAATATTCCAGCTAACAAAGAGTGTAAAACAAAAATATCGGTAGTGACAAACCTAAACAATGGCTTTTTCCTATTAATTTTTGTGCTATTCCAATTGCTGTGTCTACAAATATTTTCTATTGATTAAAGGCAGTATAATCCCTTCCTCTTCCTTTGCTTCCCTGTGAATATTTCTGACTACACGCAGGTATTATAAAGAAATTTACAGATGTGGATAAAAATAAAAGACTTAAATCCTAATCTGCGTCTTTGCTTCAACACAACTCGATTTGACAGTATATTTTTGCCAGGTGGAACAAAGAGCAATAAATTAGTTTTGAACATTTATGATCTTACATTATAAAGACTGCAACAGACTGTGTTCAAAATCAATTGTCAGAGTGATGGGGGATTAATAACTCGGGTACTGTAACCTTTTACATATCTGCAGACTGGGTAAGGGCACATTTCAAGATCTGCTGCCATATTTCATTATTGCAACTTCTATTTGAAAGACCTTTTTGATGCTTAAAAAAAAGAAACAGATTAGTTTTTACTAGAGCTGGATGAATAACTCATAATTAATAATTCATTCAATGAATTTTGCTTTTTATTCTGCGAGAAGAATAAAAATACTTGTCAAAATTGTCATGATACCTATTGACTATTTGGCTTTTTAATCGAAATCAGAAATCGGAATTCAAGGTTTGTTACTAATTTCTGGTTGAGAAATCATGTGGCATTGGCTTAATTCCCCAATTAATTGAGGACAAGTGCTATAATAACACAAATATTTGAGGAGTTTGTGTTCAAAATTCCTTTCCCCGTGCATGCAACCTTAAAAACAGTTTAACAAGCATTACTACCAATCCAAATGTATGAAAACTTTGGGAAGGAAATGCAAACGGGTCAGTAATATGGCCCAAATGAAATTCCTTACAAGCCACAAATGCATTTCTGCAGACTTCTTTTGCAGTATTTGTATTTTTTCCTCATTAGCTCAAGCTCATTTGCAGAAGACCACGAAATATTGGGAATAAACATGGGCGCAAGGTAAATGAGAGCCGAGGCAATAGGTTCTAATCATTAACAGTTTTATTGCATTTCCCCAGCTCCCGGCTGGGCTCTGAGGGGTGTTTTGCCCTAGTGAAGGGTTCATGATTGTGCCTGGGTTTCTTCTGGGTTTCTTTTTTGGCTGCTAAGTTTGGATCACACCAATGGGAGCTTCACTAAGAGCACACTTGGATTCTCCCACGTTTCACTCTTTATGTTGGCTTCTTCCTAATAAAGAGCAAAACAGCGGAGCATTTCCCACCAAAACACACATGTGCTCTCAAGGGCCATGCATACCATCTAACTGTCATTTCCTTTGATTAACCCTCACCCGACCCCGCTCCCTAAGGCGGTTCCAAGTCCTTTTGTTCCTCCCTTGAAGCATTTCTCTCTATCAGGTGAGCGCATCTGTATTAGAGCTGGTCCTGTTCCTGGAGCTCAGCATGGACCATGGTGACAGCTCCGTGCAGCCCCATTCACCGAGGAGACACTCTCTAGCTGGCTGTAAATGACAAACAGAGCTGGTATCTGGGGAGAAGGGTATTAACTATTTTATTTTAGCATTATTAATAGTTAAGTTCAGGAAAGGAGTGGGATGGAGGTAAACAGCACTTTCTTCTTGCAACTTGTTCATGTTGTTGGGATATGCGAGTTTGTGGAGTAAAATTATTAACAAGAAAATGTAAGGATTAATGAATCCTAAGTGTCCTTTAGAACAGAAGAGGTCTAAAATTGCTAAACTAGATTTTTGTAGCATTTTGAAACCCAACAGACTGGTATTTTATTTCAAATTTTCATTTGTAGGCACTCAAAAAATGAAAATTAAAACCCAATCATTTCAAAATGTTCCCTACCTGTATCTGTCAGATGATCTAAACTGAACTTATTTGGATGATCAGTTTGCAGAAGCCGTTGAAGTAACATAAGCAAAGCTTACACTGAATGCAGTTTCTGCTTATGTTATTATGCGTTTTGTAATGATATCAACGACTGCTTGTGGTCTCTCTGCATCCCAAACCAAGGTGTTTCGTAGTTGTTCCCAGCAGCTGAAACTGAACCTTGCTTCTAGGCTTTGACCTCTCAATCATATATCATTTTCTGCAAGACTAAAAATGTATTTTGAAACTCAGCATCGTATCAGTTCTTATAGGTGATGATCAGCTTGTCCCTTAACCCATTTTTTGATGAATAGGTCAAACTTACTTCATATTTCCTAATCAAGCCTATTTTACACATCTTATATTATTTTGTAGATACATTCTGCCTCTTTTCCACTTTGTCATTTTTATTATACAATTTGAAGTTTGCTGAACAAACCTGATCTAAGTATGAAAACATTTCCTGATTTCTACCCAACCCCCAAGATAATGAGACCCTTTAAAAAAACGAGATTTAAAGGCACTAAAAATTATACTGTAAGATCCTGTGCAAACCCTGAACACAGGATCAATGTCTGCTGCAAAGAGTTTATATTCCTGCTGGCCGGTGCTTTTTTTCCCATTCTAGTTGAGAAGTTACGTACATTTTTCCACCTTGGATGGCAATGGGTGTTGTTTTGCATGCAGCTTAGGGGGTTAGCAGCGGCAGGACAGCCACTGTCCTGTTATCATGACCTGTTATTGTCCTTTTTTTAACATTTTGCAGCTGATTGTCCAGCATTTCCTATGAAATCTCCTCCAAAAACCCTCTGCGAATGGGCTTGGTGCCGGCCGTGTACTCACCTGCTGTACCAAGGAATGCAAAGGGAGGAACAAAAAGAAACTGGAATTGCCTCAGGGACTGAGGTCAGGTGAAGGTTAATCAAAGGAAATGACAGTAAAATGGCATTCGGGGCTCCTGGTACATTTTTAATCATTCCTGTCTTTTTTCTTTTCTCCTCTCATGAAAGACACAAACTTTTTACCATTACTTTTAGTTAGGCAAGACTTTTATTTTTGTCTTTTTGATTTCTAAATATACTCGCTTTTGGGTTTCTGCTGCAGTTTAGCTCCTAAATGCATATTGCAGTGCTTGGATGTGAGATAGAGAATGTGTGTGTGTGGGAAGAAGGATGTTAAGAAAAGCAGGTGATTTTCCCTGAAATATCTCCTATTTTACCTTCTCTTTCTAATGTGATATACCATGAAGGATTTCTAGAAATCATGAGCAGCAAATAAATACTCAATAAAACAAAATACATCATATTTTCTTATACAAGTGTCAGGCTAAATGAGATCCATCAGTGGAGCTACTGGAAACAAAACCATTTTCTTCCTGATGCTGCTAACCTGAAAGTAATTACTGTCTTTTCAAGTGTAGATATTCTGTGTATTTTTAAACAAATTCTTAAAATAGCCCTCTTAGTTCCAATGCGCTTTGGAAATCCTTAGTTTGGGGGCTGTCACTTACATTCCTATTTTATATATTTCAAATGGTCCCACTTTGAGCCGCTTGTTTTCAAATATTGAGTTGTCATTTGGTGCCAGTCACCTTAGATAACTTTGGCACAACTACAAGAGGAAAAGGAGCAACTTTATATAACTTAGAGCCGCCCGAGGCAGCGTTTAAAAAATGTGAGCAATGCAAGTGTGTTTAGAGCTCCCTTCCTCCCGGTAACGCAGAGGATCCTAAAGGGCATATATTAAACCCAAACAACTGCGCCAAGTTGGATATAGCAGATTTCTGCCCTCTGCATCGTGCGTTAGATGCTGGGATGCTGCTGGGCATCGAGGTTACGTGAGCCCTGGCACCGTTAAACCAAAAAGAAAACTATTCCTGCAAACTCCTGTTTTATTATTACCACAGCAAGCTGCAGTTAGAAGTGGTGTTTCCACATATGCTCCCTCCGCATCCCAGGAAAAAAAAAATCTGGAAATGGTTTCTTTGTGTGTCATTGTGCCGTTTACGGCCCTGATTGCTACTGGTAATGTGGCACTTGTCTGCCAGATCCCACGGAGCAAACGCTGTCACATGGGGGCCAGATGTGACATTCAGCGCGGAGCGACGCTCTGCACTGCAAACAGCCTCGGAAAAACCTGCCAGGAATTATTGGAAAACACGGAATTGGTCAAAAAGGAGGAAAAATGTATCTGCTGATCCCAGTTTATCTCCTACCCATGTCCTTTTTGTTCAGCTTTGCAAAGGAAGGAAAGAGGGAAACAAGTTTGTGGGCTCAGCCAGCTCCATTACCTGGTGGGTCGCACTGTGTAGCAACAAGTGATTCTGTTTGTGGCCATAGATACAGATAAGGAACTCGAGTTTGGGATTTTTACAGGATTTGACTCTGATTTTATGGCACTATAACAATATTGATGTTACACTCAGCATCAGCTCGAGCACTGCACTGTCTCACCCTCTTCTGTCGACTTCTCTGGCTTGGCGAACTCCTGTGTTAGGAATAGAAATATAAATAATTATGGTGAGTCCTTGGCAAAACAGAAGTATCTGTATGAGGAAAAGAAGACTAGAATGTGAGTGAGACTATTTTAAATGAAATCTGAATATCTCGGCTGAAGACAGCATTAATGGATGCGAACTGGAAAACAGCTGCACTGGGAGGATATATTTTTTTCAGAAGCAATGAAACGGCCTTAGAATGGTTCTGAAGTAAACACTAAGGAATCATACCCTAGTCATATGCATTTATTTTAAAGCATCCAGTAAAAATATCCAAACTGTGATGTATTTGCCCACCCAAACTCTGCAAATACAGGGAATATTAGGTCGGTTTAAGTATCTTCATTCCAACTTCTCAGACTGGCATCCAGAGCACAACTTTCTCTGCAGATTTATTTTTAAGAGTTGCTGCATTTGTTTAGTATTGTATTTCGTTTTCCAAAAGAACAGAGTTGACTGGAAAAAGCACCGAGTCTAATGATCAGTGAAAGAAACCCTGGCTGAAACGGAATCTCCTGGACGTGTTTCCCAATGCATTGAACTGCATTTTCCTGCCTGCTGTGCAGGAGTCACCTCGAAGAGCAGGAGCTGGGAATGTCCCCAGGTCCCACTGCTCAAGCTGGACCCACGCAGGGACCATCCCGTGCCACAGAGCTGTGGCTCTTTGCAACCTTTGGAGCATCCCTGGGATCCTTTTCCAGGCATGAACTGAGTCCCAAATCAGAGCTGCTTGTCAGAACAGAAGTTTTTCACATGCATTAATATTTTCACTCTTTGCCTGTTTTTGCAGCATTTACACTTTTCCCTGTGGATGGCAAGCAGGGTTTTGTGCTGTGTTTGCTGCAACCGTGCGGATCGCAGTAACGGAACTGCAGATCAAGGGTGAAGCTCTGCCTGGTGCCTCTCAGATTTGCAGGCTGCTTTTTGCATCCTGGACCAGCCTAACCTACACCTATCCCGAGAGTGGCAGTTTCCAAGTGAGAAAGCTCATTCGAGCACTGAAGTTATATGATAAAAAATGAGAGATTAATGGCAATATCAGATGCTTTTGTCGTTCGTTTTCCTCTCCGGCTTTGAAGCTGGAAAGATACAATCTCTGGAAGTCCTCCCAGGTGCAGGGATTGTTCTGGGAAGGAAGCTGAGGATCTGTGTGGGTGACACCGTTAGCGACAGCATCAGCAACGCTGCAACGTCCCCCCTTGTGCCCTGCTCCCCCTGATTACCAGGACGGGGGACACACACAGCTGAACCCCAAGGGCAGGTGCTTCTCGCAGGTCCTTTTGCTCCAGGTGCCTCTCGGTGAGCGGATCCACATGCGGCTCCAGTTGCTGCTGCTGCTGCTGTTGCTGCTCTCACATCGGGGCTGTCCCCCCTGCAAGCCCTTCTGATGGCTCCGCAAATGGCCCATGCTCAGAGCGGGGCCAACAGCAAGAGCCCACCCGGGCCAGGTTGGTTTATTCCCATTTAGGTGGAGAAAACGAGGGAATTGTTAATATGATGTCCTTGTTAAACTGGTCAAGTTATAGTTGGTTAAACTGATCAAAGTTATAAATCCCACCTTGATGAAGTGGTCTGACAGCTCTTTTTTTTCCCCGGCTGCAAAATGTTTATGTGCTTTGGGCATTAGGCAGTTTATATTGGAATAAACTGGTGGCCCAAACCCAATCCTCCGAGTCTGCTGATAAAAATAACTGTTTCTTGTGCCTTGTTAGCCGCTTGGTCCAGTCCAAAGCCTTGGAAATCTCTGCTGTATTTGAGGGATCGTTCCAGGTCAGATATGATGGACAAAGTAGAGACTTGCTTGCCCGTGACATAGGTATCCTCGCTGATAAACAGGGGCATGTTTGTGCTGTCAGGTTGGCACTTGCATTTTATACCATTTCACCAAGTGAGGAGGAAATTTATGCTGTCTAATTTTAGCTGTCCAATTTAGGTGGCTTCTGGCTGTAGCACAAACTCTACCTGCAGCAAGTCCAGGAGCATTTCTGCACCTGAAGCTATTTCTTGTAGCATCTGAATTAATTTAGTGCTTAAACTTGCCTAAATGGGGACTAATTCCTTTTAAGAGATTTTTAACCTGAAAATGAGCTTACAGAAGTTACTCCCTTGCACTCTGTGCTGCAGAATGGATATTATCTGAAAGAGGACATTAAAAATAATGGCATTTCTTTATGGGGTTCGTTTAGGAGTACGTACGCAGCAAGACCTGGCTGGCAGGAGACAACTTTGCACTCAGGGATGTTGCCCTCACCAGAATCATCAGGAATTCAGCAGAGCAAAAGCTGCCCGGGCAGCCCTGGGAGACTTGGAGCAATTTACTCTGGCCCCTCGTGGTTATTAGTTTAGAAAATGTGTCACTATTTTACCTTGGCATCTGTTCCAAGGACTAATTCTGGGGATCGATGTCTTTCAGATGCAAAAAGTGAAATCCCTTTTTGCCCCCGGTGTTCTGAGTAAATTGATATTAAATACTCTAAAGGAAAGCCAACTGTTGCCAGCAGAGGCAAGCGACAAAAATCTGGGACAGGAGGTAACTTGGTGGTACCTTCTGCATCCTCAGGGACTTTTACTGCTCTGAGGATTAATTTTCTATTCCATCCGTTTGTGTGTGACTTTTTAAATACACCTCCACTAACAACTTAATACTTTTCCAATTACAGTTTCTTGAAATGCTACAAGTTTTTCTCATTTTGCTGCCTAGAAGCCAATGCTTTTGTCATTCTGAACGTTGTTTTCTCCTTTTTCTTAAATAAAACATCTTTTCTGAGGCCATATTTTTCATCAGAGGGGGATATCGTTCCCAGTGTTGTGGCTACAGCACAGCAGACCCCTGAGCATGGCACTTCTGCAGTGCTACATTAGTGAATTCCTATTTCCAGTCGTGCTGGTTTGGGCTCCTGCTACTAGTATCTTCTTTTCTAAAGATGCCTTCACTAGAACTGGCTCCTTTCATAGTTGCTGTTTGGTTCTGGTCCACAATGGTTTGGTTTGGTTCACATTTGGAAACTCCAAGATCACTTTTACGAAATAATTGACCTTTTTTTACAAAATAATTGACCTTTTTTACAAAATAATTGACTTTTTTTTTTCTTTTTTCTTTTTGCTGCTGATTTGTCCATACACTTTACAGAAACAGGAGGTGGTGCGAGGTCTCCCTGCAGCAATCTTACACTGCACATACACACGAGCCATGCAATGTATGGCAATAAATGAGCCGGTGTTGTGTAAATAAGTTGGATTTGGACAGCAGCGGGTTGCAGCCTGTTGTAGGGAAGTGATTGCAGCTCAAATAACCTGTTGTTCTTCATCTAGAAGTGCCTTGGGTTGGAGAAAAAAGATGTGAGATGGATGGTTGAAAATGACCTGTGCACGAAGGCGGCGTGAAGGGTTTTGCGAGGATGTCGGTACCTGGTGCTGGATGGATCCGTGTTGCCGCTCACACGATATCCCGTCTAGTAGAATGAGGATTTAGAGGGTTTCTTGGCCTGGGGAATTACGGAACCTTTTTGATTTGGTTGGTGACAAACGAGGAGGAGACGCCTTGATTTTACAGCACGGCACCCGGAGATCCTTGCGGGATTCTTTTATTTGGGGTATCTTAAACCAGCTGCCCGTATCAAAATGAAATAATAACTCGTTCTTTGTGATCTTATAGAAAAACTCAATATATTTTTAATCCAAAATAAGATGAATCAGATGGTTAGAGAGAATGTTTGGTGGATGGGGCAGACACCTGAGCTGCCCCTGGGAGTTCTGGCTTTTTCTCAGGCCAAGGCGAAGGGCAGAGCGGGTTGAAATGGGGCAGAATAAGGATGAGCTGAAGGGTGGGAAATATCCGCTGGGAAATATGGGCCAGCACCATAGCCACTTCCATGCATTTCCAGCCTTCTTCATTGAGAGAAACCAGGAAAATCCTATTGGAGGCAACGTTGATATGAAACAGCATCATTGCGTGTCAGTATATAGAACATAAACTAATCTGAGTTCATCTTCTCCGTTTCCTTCTGCGCCTCCATTTTAGCAAATAAAATCGGAAGAAAATTATGGCCACAAACCTGATTTTTGCCTCCGTTCGGCTTTTCAGCCCAGACCTACCTGCCAATTAATATTTGTGTATCCGTTTGGAAACCGCTGACCTTTGGGGAGCTGACAGAGCTATAATATCAGTCTTTGTATTCCAGCCCGCCTTTTAAACTCCCTGCCTCGGAGATGCAAGTTCGGTGGCTGCAGATCTGAAACTTGATTTCCTCGGGATAGCGGCATTAGCATTCAGCTGTGGGTATGTAAGATAATAGTATTAAAACAACCTTCCCTCCTGTTGTCATGGATGCAGCACAGCCCAATCCTGCGAGCCCTCTACCACCACGCTTTGTACAATCTCGGGTTTATCTGCAAATTTTAATTTAATTATAGCAGGAATTCTTTAACTGTACATACCACGCGATTTTATTTTCGCTTTTAAACATTAAAATGGAAGAATCGAGCAGCTAATGTTCTTTGTCCGGTGCTCTTTTTTTTTTTTTTTTTTGCATTCCAAATATCTGTCAGTATTAGTTATGAGACTGTGTGAAATAAGTAGCCATGAAAGATGCCTGCTTTTATGACAGAATGAGCGGTTTCATGAATTTTAAAGGCGCACATTTGTATTTTTCTGCTCTTGAACTCCATGGGCTACTTGCAAATATATGACAGAAGATAATTGTGGCAGGAATTATGATGCCTTTCAAGATTTTACAGGATATTCCTATTTTCCTAATCTTTCATTTATCAGGTTATGTAGTCTGATTTATTTATGTGGGTAATTTGGGGATTAAAGCCCTCCCGTTCTGTCAGGGCAGGTATATGTTTTCCTTGCGTAGCTGGTGCCCCCCTTAGCGAAAATAATGAATGTGCTAATTTTTTTGGCAGCTCCTGAAGAAATGCAGGAGAAGTGAGGGATAGTCAGGTATTATTCTTGCCCACGTGAGCCAATACGGAGCTGTACATATTGCTCCGTCCGTGCTTGGCTTTGCAGAAGCGCCTGCTCCAACGCATAGCCCTGACTGCGCCGCTGGGCCGTGCAGTTTGTTAGGACCGAACTGGATGCTCTGGTATCCCCATTGCAGCGGGATTTCGCGTGAGTAAAGACCTGGAGCCTTTAAGTGACTAGGAAAACCTCTTTAATTGTGATTACAGGGCCGGATACTCCGCTGTCGAGGGCCGAATCGATGCTCGGAGCCGGGCTGAAGTCAGTGGGGCTCGTTTAGAACCTGTGTCTGCTCCGTGGTTTAAAATACGCTTCAAGCCTGAGGTTTGAGGGCTACAGGGACCTCCCATTAGGGAGCAACTTGGTTGTTTTAAAAATTTTCATCAAAATCAGTGTAAAATCCTCGGCTTAATAAATTTAGTGTCTTATGGGATTTTAATTTTGTTGTGATTTTGAATATAGAATTGCATGGTTGTGTCTTTTTCCTTGAAAACATATTGTGTGTCTCCCATTTTTTGCATTTACCATACAGTTCTTTTTAGTCTCAAATGAACCATCTCCGTATCCACTCCTCTCTGTTTTAGTAAAGTATTTGTATTTTTTTCTGTCGGCAATTTTATGGCACTTTCCATCCAGCGATAGCAGAATATTAGGATGTTATTTTATGGTGTATCCACTTCTTAATATCTTTATGTATAAAGCACGCTCGTAATGCATCTTTTTACTGGAAATCCCCTCTCAAAATTCAGTGCACACCCATAATTAAAGTGCTCTGAAGGTGCAGGCAGGCAAGGCAGGCACCAGCGTTATGGAGTGAGAATTAAAGAGGAAAAACATCAGAGTCTCCTGTATGCGCCTGCTGTTAGACACTCGAGCATGGAGAACAGGATACACCTCTATGGATGGATGCTTTTCCTTATTAAAAAAACCCAGTAGGATGCACAGTAGGGGCACACACTAAAACAAGGCTTTGTAGTAATTTCCTTGAAAGGAATTTCCCAAGATAGCAACTTGAAAAGCGTTTAATCTTACGGCTGGCTCTAGAGTGGGTTTTAGCGTAGGTGGGAGAAAAAAGGCCATTCGACTATGGCTGAGCTGGTAGAGTTGAGCCAAGGGCTTCTCCTTTCCTCATGCTGTTCCTCACCGTCAAGAGCAGGATTATTCTTCCCTTGCACCAAAATATGGGCAGAAAAGATCCACAGAACTGCTGGGATATTAAAGAACTTCACAATATTTGTTTCTGTATTTTTTTCTTTTGAAATTGCTTCAGAAAACCTGCTTTACTGTCTGAAATACCTGGTCAAACGTGCTGTGTTGTGGGACGTTACATTCCTTCCCTCCATCCAAGACTTTCTTCTACATACCGAAGCTTGAAACCAAGGTTAGGCTTTCTGCTGTCACTCGTATTTTTGAGCTGGTGTTTTATTGGAATCTATGAAAGAGGCTCTTACGAGTTGGGAGGAGAATAAAAAGTGCTTCATAAAGTGGTGAAGAAACAGCCCGTGCCGTCCTGTGCGCTGGGGTGTTCCAGCATCGCTCGCGTTGGACTTTGCCTGGCTTGTGTTACCTATTAACAGAATTACTAAACCTCAAAGGAAACCTGGAGAAATTCCCATGTAAATCCGCTGGAACGGGGGATTGTGGCCTCGCCGAGGTTACTCGATACCCCTTAAACCAACAGGACCGTAGGCTTCGTGCGTGGGCTCCGTGCTCCAAAATCCTGCTTTTTTTGTAGCAGATTCCGCCCTGTCTTGGGGTCAGGATTGGGAATGGGAAGCCCCGGAGGCCATTGGGATGAGCGGAGGGTTTTCCTGGAGTGCGATGGCCGTTGGGAAAGGCAGGGATGGGAACAACTCGGCACCTTGGAGCGCGAGCAGGGGTTAGAAGATGCAACATCTTGCCCAGATCAGCCACTAAACCGAGAACAGGGAGCAAACACGCCTGGTGATGCGGTTCACATTGAAATAATTAAAGAGAATTGTTGCTGCAGGGAAATGCGCCTTTAAAAATTAACCCTGACATCTCCCTGACAATTTGGTTTATCAAACTGATTTTTTTTTTTAGTTAGACTCAACTTGCTATGCATTTTCAGCACCTTAAAGCACAGAAATGTAGTGTCTTGTCTTTGGAAACTTCCTTGTATGAATAGTCTACATTTAGGTGAGCAATCCCATCTGTTTTGCACTGGGCTACTCCTAGGACTGGTGTTTTATCATGGTGTATCTTGTTTTATGAGAACACAAGTCTGTGGAAACTGAAGGTAGTAATTTCCATACAGCACTAAAAGTTTTAAAATTCTCCTTTTTAGATGTGGAATATTTGAAAATGAATGCAAGCATTTGAAAGCTGTATTATTTTTATAATTCTGGATATGATGATAATGACATTTTTATGATTGATGCAAGTTAAATATAGAACCAGATAATGATGTTCAGGAAGTTTGTTTTCATTATGGCATGGCTAAAATGGTTATTTACCAATTCAGCCACTGTGCAGCTCTTAAACTTGGGTGCATTCCAGTTCCATTCTCAATCTGATGAGAATTTGTTAATCTGAATTTGTTAATTTTGAGTTTCTCTTGCCTTATATAATAATTTTCTAACCAATTTTAAATTGCAGTTGAATAATGCAAAAAGAGTGTCCAAGGTGGCGGGATTATATGCCCGATATGGAGGCTGCTTTGCATCTATGTGATGCTCTGATGGCCTGGAATTGCGTGTGTTGGTATGTGCACGTGTGTCCCTCTTCCTTTTGCATCCCTAGAATCAGGGTGAGGGATTCAAATCCATCATTCCAGCCTTAGAGGAGTCCAGCAATTCGAGGGGCTGCTCATTTATTTTTCAGTTTGAATTCAGCAACTAACAAAATGGACATACAGGTTTTCCTTGATATGATGAGAAGGTTTTTCCTTTTGAATTTCTCAGAGGTGGAACATGGTTTAATATATAAAGCAGGGAAATATTTTTATTTTCCTGCACAGTTTCCAGCGTGCAGACACTTGGGGCAGGTTCTTGGCTGAAATAATCTGCCCACACTCTGGATTCTGGATACTCCCCAGACAGTGCAGAGCCATTTACTGTAGCTGCAGATTTGACCCAGTCCTGCATTCCTTCCTTGGTCGAAGGGAAAAGATCCAACCTCAGATTCCCTGTCCTGCTGGCCCTCTGCATCCAGTGATCTTGAGCCCAATCATTTGGGATGCTGGATACCCCCAATGGGTGCTTAGACCGGGATGGCAGATGGCTCGGGACACTTCTTAGCACTAAAAAGATAAAAAGGAAAAGATGAAATACTTAAAAAAAAACAAATTTCAGGAATGTTTTCCTTAGCTTGGGATGGAATTTTACCCCTTTTATAAAAACACCAACTGAAGAAGTATCTGTTAGTGGCTGTGATATTTACTATACGCTATACACAACATTTCTGATATGTTCTTTTTGGCTATTAAAAGCTCATTAAAAAAATTAAAGTCTCCACAATTTACAGTATTTTCCATTGAAATAGCATGTTAACACATTTCTTTAATCAGTGTGTAACTGTCAAGGGAAAGAACAATTCATCTAGTATATGCATACATTAGAAAAAATTATCAGATTTAATTTTATTTGTTTTATATTCAGGGCTTTTTTTGAAGGAATTCCTGCAGGGAAATGGTTAATCTATTTTTAACTAAAGCTTACTTTTGTAATCTATCCAGTGCTTAGAGTTCTGTCATTGATCTATGATTTATGTGATTTAAACCACCTCTTGGCTGTAACATTGGTTTCTATCCAAGATGCTGAGCTGAATACTAATTACGAGATCAAATTTATGCTGTTGGACTAAGCAGCTGAAGGAGCTTTCCATGCAGGACTCCCTTATACCGTGCCACCGTTGAGCATTAATGAAATATTTGACAGGAGGAGGGGGAAAATACGGAAAAAAAAAAAGAAAATACTGCAGAAAAATGGAATTGAAAGCTTGCTTTTTAGTTGTTGGATGAATATACAGCGCTATATGCAGATATTCCTGCTGTATCAGGCTGTGAATATGCACGTGGTTGTGGATTTACAGCAGGATCCCCCTAATTCACAAACGGGCAACCCATTGAGAAAAGCCAAATGGCACGAGTGAGCAAACAAATAAATAAGATTGAGGCTATTTTATCCCAAAATGTATATTAGGCCTTTATTTTGACAAGTATCGTGTTGTCAGAATGATTTATGGTATTTCATAGCAAAGCAGTAAATGCACAGTAGTGTGTGTGTATATATATGTATATATATATATATGTATATTTTATTTATTTACAATAAGAAGATCTTGGTAACAATGGCTTTGCTTTACCTCTCCTTACAACATTGCTGCTGAGAAATAGGCTTAGACCAACGTTACAGTAAAAATATTACAATTCTTAGTATTTCCATAGGCAGCCCTGGTCTGTTTGCGTGCGTTAGCTTTGGGGAGGAGGTGGGGATGCTCTTTAATAGAGGGAAAACACTTTCAACAGCTCTGAATCTAAATTCAGTTTAATAAAACTGACGTTTTTATGGGAAATTTGTTGATTATTATCAGTTTTGAAAAAAATAATCTGTTCAAATTAATCACTTTTTCTCTGTGTTGAAGTGTTGCACCTTAATGATGTTGCAATGTTTTGGTTTGTTCAGGCTTCCATTTTGTGTTTATAGTTACGGTGTTTACTCTGGGTTTCATTTTCTGTATTGTCACATCTGGCTGTTGCAGCGTTCTCGGGCTGTAACAACTTCTGCGGATTCTTCGTAAGGTGCCGTTCGCCTGCTGCACAAAAGCACTTGTCAAAATATTGGAATATCTCGCAGAAATTCCAGCTTCTCGAAAGGGAGAAATCCCAGTTCTTGACTATTTCTGCTGCCTTTTGTATGTGTAAGGGGGGGATTGCGGCGCCCTCGGGGCTCTGGAGATGCTGTCCTGGCCACTGGTCCCCCATAGGACCCTCCTCGTGTCCCCAAGCTCCTGGGAACCGAGCCAGGTTGGTGCTTCACGGGCTCCTTGTGGCCTTTACAGAGGTCGGCTATGAAATCGCATGTTGATTTTACGTTGCAGCTGCATTTTTTGAGCCATCCCCAGTGTTTCCCTCCATGGAATCATGAGCTTGGACCACGTTCGTATTCCCAGTGCTCCCGCAAGGGTCCCCACGCTGCGGCCGGAGCCGGCGTGCTCGGTCCATGGGAGCCCTTGGAGCGTGGAATTAGTTTCCTTTCATCCTCCTTCTTGCTCCCTTTAAAAACAAAAACCAAAACAAATCGCAAAACAGAACTAAAACAAACAAAAAAACCTTGAAAAAGTTTTTTGCAAGGGCAATTTTGGCTTAATGACCTCTAGTTCCATCGTTACTATCTTCCTCATTTCTTATTTCTCACACTTTCTAATATGGGGAAGCTCCCTCATATCTCAGATTTATAGACTTTTCAAAAAAAATTACATTTGCTTTTACTCTACTTGTTGTCACATTTGCTTTTCTATGTGTTTTATATAAGCTACAATATAAATACTATGCTTTGTGTGTATTTAGTTAAAGTTTTTGGAAATAGCAATGAGAAGTGGCATGTGTTTTGAGAACAGCTTTATTAAGAAGAGCCACAGTTCCATTTGGGTGGATCGTTCTCTGCAAACAAATATGCCAATGATTGAATCCTCACCTGTCTGATCTGTAGATACACTAGGATAGATACTGGTAGTAAATGCAGTGAATTGCCTTAATGTCTTATTTCTGCAAAAAGGAGGCGATTAAAAAAATCAGGGTAAGTCCAGATACACTGGAGAAACTGCACGTTGTGGCTGTATCTGTAATAGGGTCATTCCGCAAGCTCCCTCCAACGCCTGGATGTGACACACATCCTCTTGCTGCTTGTGCAGAGAGATAATTTGCACCAGCGATGGTGAATCTGAATAAGCAATGGTGATCTGAATGAGAGCAGGTAAAACAACAAAGGTGAAGACAGGTCTTCGATTAACTGCCGTCGTGGTCTGCGGGTTTTCAAAGGAATTATTTTAGTGGGAGCGTCATTAACTGCATTGGATGTTTCACTACCCAGCACGGGTTTTATCCCAATTGCGTCCTAAATGGGGCTCCAGTGACTCCGATGTCCATCCCTAGGTCGTGGCATCCGATGGGCTTGTTCCCCCGTTGCCTTTTCCTGCTTTTTCCTTCGTTCTTTGCTCTTCCATTTCTTCATTCCTGGCTCTTGGTGGCCCCAGAGCTCCAACCCACTCTGAGCTCCCTGCGATTGAGCCCTGTGTCACTGCAGGTGCCACCTCTGTGCCCTTCTCCATCACTTCTCTTCTTCTGAGCACACGGGTGCCTTCAGACCTCTATTTTTGCTGCCCAAGGAAAATGTTTCTTGCAGCAGTCACCAGTGTTAACAAGTTGACAGTGAATCACAGGAGGTGCCATAGCAAGGGCTGTTCATGCCATAACCATCTCCAAAGACCTGCGTGGAACAGGTCGCTCAAGCGCTACGAGGGGGAGGGTTTGGTAACCCCTACCAGCTCCTGCTTTAACCAGGAGCCCGAGAAGCTAAAAGGGAGCAGGAAGAAACAGCTCCAGGAGTGACGGGGACACGGCAAGGGGTGGCACATCCCTGAGCCGGGTGGGATGGCCGGCTTGGCGGGACAGAGGCCACCTCCAAGGAGCGTGTGCTTAGGGACAAGGTGCAAATCCAGCATGTCTTGGGCAGTGCTGCATCCTCTTGCAGTTTGCATCTCTAACAGAGCGTGAGGTCTGTGGGTAGAGCAACACTTTGCATTTTGCCCTTGCCAAAAGGCCCTGCAAAGACGTGGGTATCAGGACCACCTTAATCCCTCCTGTTGGAACGAAAGGTGCAGGAACCCCCGTGGAAATGCCGGAGCTGCAGCCCCCGGAGCCGCTTTCCCTGCTCCGATTCTACCGTCCCTTTGGAGTGAGGGCTCCTGTGCTTGCCACCTGCCCATGGGGTTTGTGGGCTGCGCTGCGCCCGGCTGCAGTTAGAGCCCTTCTCCTTACGCCACCGTTTGCTCCAGTTCACACTCGGCCTCTTTTTACTGCTTTTCTACAGTGCAAAACACACTGAGAGAGAAAGAAATCCTATTTATAATCTATTAAATAATATTCTAAAGGAAATTATACGCTAATTATATATATATATGTGCACACACACATATATATACACACATGCAATATTATTCTCGCTTTTTTCTGTTAGTAGAAATGCTAAATAAACAATTGCACCTTTGCCAGCAATGTGCAGGGCTGTATTCAAAATACAAACAGTACAGTGATTTAATGTGTATATGTGTATATTTTAAGTGCAATTGTATGGTATGCATGCTGCGTAAGTTGATATTTTGTGTAAATATCTAAACTGTATATGAGCTAAATTATGGCAAGGGGAGGACACTTTGGGAAGCTGTTGTGGTTAGCGGTTAATTAGTCGTGCCCGTTGTCTTAATGATGTTAGGAAGTTGTTATGTCCCCTCAGGAGAGCCACATGGGATCCATATAAAACCACTTTTCCTTGGCTGGGAAGAGGGATTCGGCTGCAGCCACTGGAGGATCCTTCTGGGTCAGGTTTGGAGCACATTGGATACATCCTATGAAAATCCACATGGTATTTGGTGTCCCAAAGTCCGATGATGATACCAAACATCTCATGGCTCCATCCTTCCCCTAAAATTTCAGCCTGTTTCTTTCAGGAACGTTGTGCATATGAGCAAGGTCTTTATGGAGCATCTGCACAGAGCTGCGGTGTCTGTGGCCATAGTTACTTGTAAACCCATGTTGAGCTGCCACCACACTCCGTTGAAACAGGGTAATTTCCTCTACGTGAATTTAGGTCTTACTGCACGGTAAGTGCATTGGAGTGCAATTCCTGTGCCTGGGAACACGGTGCTTTCTGCTTCACCACCCCCTTGCAGATCCAGCTTGCATTGTCCATGGAAGTGCTGGTTTAAGTGTCTCTTCTTATAGCACCCGCCTCGGTCAGCTCTTCTTTATATTTTTTATTTTTAGGTAAGAGGGAGCAAATCTTCCTTCATTGCCTGAGTCGCTATGAGCTGACGATAGCCATATACTGGCCACTGTTTTCCTCTCCTTCTTTCTTGTGACAAAAGAAATGTAGGTTTTTGCAATGTTATCTGTGATGAATAGGGATGCTGACTGATCCCATGGATGTAAAAACGAAATGTTTTGAAGCCAATCTGGACTACTGGACATCCAGAAGGAAAAACCTACCCTACAAAGCAGTTGTTTGCCCTTGGGAATGCAGATGTCAAGAAAAAGATGCATCTTAAACAGTAAATAGCAAACAAAACCAGTGCAGAAATCACAAACTACCAGCAGCAATGGAATGTTTGCAGTGTCCTTTTCATGGAAGTACAAGAAATCCTAGCGTGCATTTAAAGCACTACTTCATTTTCATGGGAAATGGATATCATTTAGGATGTAATACAAACGTAGAGCTCTATAATTTCTGCAAAACAGTGAAAATTAATAAAACCTAGGGCTGGCTGTTTGATAAAACTGAACAGACAAGCGTGTGTAACTACCCGTAGACGGGCTGACATGATGAATGAGGATGGATCCAAACTCATCCCAAGTTCTTCTGGAATAACAGCAGCAGCAGAAAGGAATTCCTACAGGGTGTTTAAATGTGCTCAAAACACAGCAGTATATTGAGGGCTGCCTATTATGCTAAACATGACAAGTATTTATATTTGGAAGGTCTCCGTGTTAGGTTTATGAGCTTTTGATTGAATTTTCTTAGTTCTTTGGTCCTTTACTTAAAAACTTCCTTATATATATGTATAAAAAAGCCATTTACTAAATTGTTTTATTAGAGAGATGATGAATAATCTCTTACCGTACAAAAATTAGCCAATTGCATGTCAATGCAATTGCAGGTGTAGTTGAGGTAATTTTTTTAAAAAAAAGTGTTTTTAATTCACTCTTGCAATACTTGTGGCTAAATGCAGCAGCTGGGTGGAGGTATGGGTCTAACTATAGCAAGTTGTCAGGATGCTGGAAAGTTGTGTAATCATAGGGGTGCTGAAATGGAGAGCTAGAAGTGGAATACTTGTTCTGTAGAACTCCCAGTTGTCGTCGTATTTCTGGAATATTGTTAATTTGTTCAGGGCAGGAAATGCAGGAGTCTAAGCATGGTCTGTCTGGGATATACATTTCCCTGCTTGCTGCTTCCATGGGGGTTTCTATCAGCACATGCCTGAGATTGCCACTATAAATCGCTTTCTAAAAGCATGAGGAATGCGGTTTCGGGTATGAAAGAGGAGGAACTTTTGCAGAACACACAGATTGGTTTGCAAGAACGGAAGTTTTCCAGTTTTCTTTAACCCTCCCTAACGCGCTGCAGCAATCTGTGCCTTGAGTGCTAGAACGTGTGTCACTGCTCCTGGGTCTGCAGAGTTTTCGAGACACTTTTTCTGACTATAGAGGCTCATGATTTTAGATGTGAATGTCCCTTTTTCAACCCCGCTAGCAGTGACCCCCTGCATAATGAGTGTCTTGCGCTATAAAGTGGTTATTCACGGGTCGGACACTGCTATCTGCAGGGCGCGAGCTGCTTTCCTGGCAATGGGAACGTGATGGGGCAGACCCTGAGCCGGTCCTTGGCTGCGGAGCTCAATGGAATTCTGTCCCTTCCTGTGGAAAATTCGGTGCCCCAGAGACATCACTAAGTGCAGTGTTCTCCGCTAAGCGCGATACTTGTCTACATGGAAATATCTGTCTTTTTCCAACTCCCTTGAATTTAGATTGGTCCATGCATCCTCTCAGTTGTTTCATATTTAAAGATGTAATACTCCACATTTGAAAAATGTTCTGCATGTTCTTTCTTTTCCTATTCCCTCTGAATAGGAGTTTCAAGCCTTGGAAGCTCACCTGGATCCTCATGCTCATGTTCATTTTGTGCACATTGAACTCCACTGATTTAGGTATCCCTCTATTACCACAGCAACCATTTAGGAGTTTATTTACTTATTCTTGAAGAGCTTCAGGCTTTGAGTTTTAATTTGGTTATATTAAAATCTCAGGGAAACTCCTTTAGCCAAACCAGTGTCCTCTGTAGCCACATTTGCAGGACAGACCAGAGCGCTGCCTGCCAAGACCTCGCACTCTGCATTTTTCTCCTGTTTTTTGCTGGTAAATTAAAAAATGAATTTCTTTTGGAAAAAATACCGTGCCTGGGGATTCTTTTTCCAATTTTTATTGGAAAAAATACCGTGCTGGGGGATTTGCAGCGCTGCTGTGGGTCAGTGCCATCAGCCGTGCGCTCTGCAGGTGGTGCAGCTCTCCTCAGCCCGCTAAATGCAGCCAAGGTTATTTGGAAAGATGAATTGTCCGTGCACAGATTGCTGTTTACTGCTGTGGTTTATCTTCCAGGGTCTCTGTCAGCTTGAAATATATATATTAAAAAAACAAAACAAAAAAGGCTGGTCCTCGGGTGCCGCAAATAAGTTTTGCATTTACCTTCTTATTTCTTCTACATTTTCCTTACCCTTGTTGCTTTGAACAAGCCATGTGAAAAAGGGAATGGACAATTCAGGAGGAAATGTGGGAACAGGCGGTACCCAAAATGCTGTGAAATGCATACAGCAAGAAACAGAAGAGTTTTAACATTTTGCTCAGCCCCCTTACATTCTCTTATGGCAATAGCAGCCTTTCTTATTACTTAGAGCAGGAGCAAATACAGAAAATAGCAGAAACGCTTGGCTTTGTCAGCTTGACTTTGCAGTGAATGAATGTGGACTTCATCGTGGAAAGGTCCTGGCACTTTTCATGCAAAGATTCATTTACAAAGGGCATCTGCAGTCTGTCTATAGGTATCTACTGATGTTAAATAGTGGGTGTGCAAGTGGTCAGTCAGGCTCAGTGTGCATTACGTAGAGCTATAAATGTATCCAGGAAAGGACCCTTGGGTGACTGTGTCTGTTGGGCTCTGAAAAACATAATTTAAAAAAGGGATTTCCAGGGGTTTCTTTTTCCAGAGCCCAATGGAGCATTTGGTCTCAGCGGGCAGGATGCTGCTCAGGATGCTCAGGGATTCCCGGTTTCAGGCTGCCGTGTCCCTAGCTGAAGACTGGGATGAAAAAGGACGGGATCTGCCCTGTGTCCGTCCCTGTTCTCAGGGGAAAGGCTCTGGCCGCGGTGAATCCCGCTCAGGAAACCCGCAGCCTTTGGCTGTCACCGCGGTGGGTGACACAGGACAGGAGAGCCCGTTCCTTCCCTGCGGCTGGTGGATACAACAGGCTGACCACAGCTTGCCCAGCCAGATGGACAGGTCTTTTCTGGGAAAAAAAAGAAAAAGATCGAGTGATGCTGAAAATAAATTGCCAACATGGAGTGCTCGCTTCCACGAGAGGGGGCTCAGGGTTGCATTCCACTGTATTTATTGTCTAGAAAAAACTGAGAGGCGAATCCTCTCCAGCTGGGCAGCAATCTAGCGGTCTGAGCTGCCCAAATCTCACCCTCAAGTCCCTGCTCTGGGGCAGATCAAGAAAACTGAGATCTGTTCCTAGGGGTAGACAGTCAAATATGTCTTCAAAAGCCACGTGTGCCATTAGGAGAATCCACAGAGCCGAGAACTTTAGCTGCAGGCTCATAAATACCCCTTTCCCAAGCAGGACTCCAGAGCACAGGGATGCACTTAGGTCTTCCAGTTTTTCCCAAGTAAATAGCCTTATCTCCAAGCCAAAGTCAACGCTATCTCCTCGCCTACCTTGTATTTCGTTTCCTCCTGGCAGTGCAATATATTTTGACCTTCTCCAGAAGGTGCAGTAGCCCTTTAGGGAACACCTTGCTCACTGCCAAGGGTCCTGCTCAAGCTCCACACTTTCCTCTTGGCCTAAAAATAGGAATTATATCGCTCTATTGTAGCCGCATCTCTTGGGCAGTGAATAGAGCTGCTGGAAACCAGCAGGCCATCATGTATATTCAAGCTTCCTAGATGCCATTAACATTTTGTTAATGAAATAGTGCTTTGTCAAAGAGTCTCGGAAACTTAAAAGGGTATTTAAGCTTCTTCCATGAGTCAATAGGATGTAATGTCAACATTACCACGAAGGGATAATTCGGAGATGTCACACAAAGCGTGTGTTATGCCATTTGCAGGCTAGCAAAACAGCTCAGCATTTATGTTGTTTAATCCATCTTCAGAAATCTTTTGTTCTGAAAAAGTTGGAGATCAGTCTTGTCAGTATTTGCTGACACAAAGCTGATGTAAGTCACTTGCTGCTGTTGACTTCATCTGGGTTGCAGTGATTTACCCCAGCTTTGAATTACGCCCAAATTAGACAAGCGAAGAACTTGAAATCAAACTTTTGAGGAATATAGTGATGAATGATACATATCACGTGAAGGAAAATATGTTCCAAACTGCAGTGAAGTAAATAGTCTGAAATGGCCTGGGATAGTACAGAAACAATTTGAACAGACTATTAGGAAAGCAACTTTTCTCTAAAATCAAGTTACGTATCACTGTGAAACCCCTCTCTCCATTGCTCCTTCCTTCCTGTCTTCCTCTTTTTAGTAATTCTGTAATTTTACCTAACAGAAAAGGAAGCAGTTTCGTCCTGCTGGTCTTTATAATAACGCTGTGTGTTCTTACCTGCTACTTCCTAATTGTTTTCCTTAGTTAACCTGTGCTTAATTAATGTAGTTATATATAAGGGAAGGTTGCCTCAGCTTTCACCAAAGAAAACACAAATAGTTTTGCTTTGTACTTCCTTTAACTTAATACTGGAATAATTTCTTGTGATTATTTCTTAGCTGTGTTTCAGCTTTAGACTTCCCAAATATATTGGGTCACTTCTGAAATATGTAAAATGATGCAAAAAAATAAAAGAAGTATTTTAATGGCAAAGGTTCATGTTTGATTCACCTTCAGCGTTTATTTTGAAGCAGGTATCGTAGAGAAGGACGATGTTACTGGAGGAGCAGAGGTGCCAACAACGTGAGGGAGGAGGAGAAAATAGTCCTAATGCTGCATTAGAGCTGGTGGCTCAGGGATACGCAGGTAATTCCTAGGAGTAAGGGATATTTTCTGGCTTCATTGCACACAGCAGGAAGAAAAATAATACGAGCCTCTTCGTTTGTACCTTTATGTTGTTTCACATAATTGGTTTTTGCCCCATGTTTCCCATTGCTCTTTCTGGGAAGAGCCAGGGAGGCCTCGCAGTGTCCTTGCTCCAGCTGAGGTCACTGCAAGAACAACCAAAGTGAGAGGAAAATATGGAAAAAAGGATGCCCTGTGCTGCAAATATCTGTGTTTAAAACAATCTGAAAGTGCATTGTGCAGCAGCATGTGTGTTCTATAACATTAAAACACAAAAGGGTCTCAGTATGGTTAGTTTTTATTGAAAGCTGCCTCATGGCAAATGAAGCTGTATACGAAAAGAGAATATATGTATTACATGCATTATATTACAAGTGTATTAAGCTTTTTGAAAATATTTGATCAGTATATTTGCTTTAAAGCAATATTACATGTATGCTGCATAGAAGTGAAAATTTGAAGAAAGAAAAAATATTATAAATCAGACATAAAGCTTATGGTTCATCTTTGCTTGCTTTTCTAAGCTCAACATGAAGTATCTGTGTTGAACCTGAAATACGACAGGCAGCATTGGGGTACAGTGAGGCATGTGGCAATGAGGCAATATTTAAGTTTATTTTTTTTAACTAATTCTAATAAAAAAAAGATACAGGGAGTAATGTAACTGTGTATGTGCAGTGCCATTCAGACACAGACTGTCCCAAAGGCTTTGCAGATTCTAGTGATATACCTGCAGTGAAAATAAGTGGAATATGAGAATGGAGGCTACAAGTCAGGATCTACCATGCTGCACATTTTAGAATAATATTAAAAAAAAAGTGTCTTTAAACAGATCAGATACTGAAAAACTAGTGCAGATGGGGAAAGTATGTGCAGAGGTTTGGTTTGGTTTAAATACCTGCAGCAGGGATGCTGTGGAGCAATGGGGAGATAGTGGGGAAATGGGGGTTGAGTCCTGCTCAAGACAACAGGATTGAGCTCCTAAAATGCAACTGGTCTCTAATATGAGACTCCTTTGCAGATGTAGGAGTTGAGAAGATTCCATCTAAGTAGTTTTAAAGCTCTCGTAGATAATCTACAAGGCTGCTATAATTTCACTTCGCTTAAAAATCCGCTTCTGGTTTCCTATAATGTCATCGCTATCATTAAAACTTTATAATCTGTAATCTGTTTGCACTGGAAGTTTGCATCTCTCCTTGCCTCTGTTGTGCAAAGGTGAAAGAGAAGAACGATATTTTCTTCCTCACTCTTCTGTAGATTATAAACTCTGGGAAAAGACACTCAGTCTTGCTCTGTTTCAGGATAGTTTCCATGCTGGCAGAGCCAGGGTTTCAGGGGCTTCCAGCTCCAAACTCAAGACTGGCTTCCACATCCAATCATTGCCACAAATAAGTGAAATATTTCCTCTAAATAGCATTAAACTGAATAATTAAAATAAATCGGTGTTTTTTACCCGTCTACAGTATATTAAAAAGTTCCTAAATCTCATTTCTTTGTTTCAGTTGGTTAAAGAACAGAAATCTGTTCAGCTTATTGGAAACTTTTATGCTGAAGCCAAGACATTGCTGTGGATGGTGCTAACCTGTGAGTAAGTTTTCAGGAGGCCTTTATGTCCCCTACAGTTTTGCTTTATTTCCCCCCAAGAAACCCTGTGTGTGTCTATGTGTGAGGGAGAGAGAGCAAGAATATTGCCTAGAGGGTTTCGGTTGCCACGCTGTCTAAATATCCCTTATTTTTAGTTGGAGTCTTTTGAATCCGAGAGCCCACTACAGGTAGGTGAAGTGACCTCTCCGGGTTCGAATCCGCTCTTCTTTGGCAGCTGCAAAGCTGCAGCTTTGACCGGGCCCCCCCTCCTGCTCCGTGCAAAGCTCTTTGAATTGCCCCTGATTCGCTGCTGAGGCTGCTGGGTGTGCGGGAGGCGCTTTGAAGATGAATGCCCCAGCACAAGGGAAACATGAAACAGAACTCACTCCCTTATGTCAGAGAGCGCCGCGCGTTCCTCAAAGATCCTCGGGAGATCCAAGGATGGCTCCTTGGTGGGGGAGAGGAAACGGGCTGGCTCGCAAGAGCAGCAGAACAAAATTGCATTGGGTAGTGGATTGGGCAAAAGAAATGTATTTGGGGTCTCCAAACTGCTCAAGTCTGGCAAGGTTTGTTTGAAGTTGACTTGAGTGTTCCCTATATAATGAACGCAGACCTACATTTTGTTCCTTTGCTTCCCCTAAAGGCTGTTGTATTCCCTAGGGACACGGCACCAAATCCTGCCTCTGTAGGCACTGGGATGGGAGGATGGGGTAGGATTTGATGAAGATTTTTCCCCTCCTCTCATTCCTGCCTCGGACAGGGTATAGATCATCCATATGGGGAAATTGTGGCTACAGCTGCGGAGCCGGGAGACAGGACGAGTTGGCTGACCTGCTCTGGCTGGTGCCTCTCTACATAAAACATTAAACTTTGCCAAGTGTTTTGCATTTATGTGATTGCAGAAACACCTGCAGAACAAGCCAACGGGCTCTCCGTGCCCTCTTGGAGGGCATTTTCCTCTCTCTTCATAGAAGCCCTTTAGGGTGATTCCTAAAGGAGCTTCCTAGAAGCATCCATGTGGATCCATTAGGATGTGTGAGACCATCAGAAGTTTCTTACACATTTTTGACATTGCCTAGAAATTGAAGGGCTGTTTATAGGTGAGATGAGCAGGTAGGAAATTTGTCTATTCAGTTCCAAATACTTCTCTGAATGCTGACATGAAACTATCAGTTGTTACCAAAACCTGATGGCTCCGTTCTTCTAGCTTAGGTGATACACGATCAAAAAAAAATTCATTGCCATCAGATAAATGCCAATTTTATTGGATTAATGGGCTTATAATATGAAAAAATTAACTCATGTTTTAGGAGAGACTTGGTGAAGAAACAAAAGGGAAGAACAGTGAAGGATACAAAATAAAGATACTCATTACTAGTCAGTGATGTCCTGAAAATGTTCTCTTCACCTACCATTGCATGGCTACAGTGACAACATTTGAACTCCCTGTAAAGTGAATGGAGAAATGCAGCATCCTGTGGGTCACAGTTCCTTCCTTCTACAGGAGATTTCCTTTCCTTCCAGGCAGTTAATTGCATCCTAAAAGCATCTATTTCTCCTCATTGACTTTAGAGGAATTTTAGCCCAGATATAGCTGGCCATACCCTAAGTGATTAAAGTTGGGCTCGGTTTGCTGGCAATTTTTATGTAGATTTTTTTTTTTCCTTCGCACACCATTTAATCAAAAGGTATTTCATACGACTGTTATAAAATACAGCCATCTGAGGGGTCGTCTCCTGCTATATTTCAGCATCTGAAGGCAGACACATTCCTTTTAATTGGGAGGGAGATTTCACCTTTCTCTATTTAGAAATCCTGCCCATTTAGGAAAATTCAGGCATCTATGAGATTTGCTTAGTAGAGGCATCCTGGCACGTGTGTGCTTCTGATTGCGTTTATGACATTGTAGTAAAAGCAGAACAAAAGGCTGTTTTATTTATTTATTTCTCTTTTTATTATGTTATCAGGTGGCTTTTCAGCAGGTACCGAGAGAGGCAGCTACAGTCTATGTTATGGTATAAACTCATTAATAGATTTCTCAATGTCACCCCAAAATATGGGAAAGCTGCAGGGGTTTATTAATAAAAAACCTCCTAGATAAGTGTGTATCAATCCATCAGAAGGGAATTCTTACCAGAAAAAAAGAAAACAAATTGTGCACGGTGGTTTATTGTTCATTTCTTTGCTTGCTGGTTTTTCTAGAACAGGTCGAGCTGTAAGGGATGTAGCAAGACCTACAAGTGTCTGGAAATTGTGACTATTCCCCATGGATTTCAAAAGCTGGCAAACTTGATGTATATTGTACCCTTTATAAGCTAAAGCTCAGTGTAGATTTAAGGGACTGGTGAGAGCAAAGCAGAGTGACTTATTTTAGTTTGAAATCTGAAGGGGTTTGGTTGTGAAACAGCCTATGTATTTATTTCTCCTCATGTTCTCTGATAGCAAGATGAGCTCCCAGCACATTAGCTGCCCCAGCATTCACATCTGAAAATGAGGGTTAATTTCTTGACATGACGGATAAGTATCAAATAAAGCCAGTGTTGCTGTTCCTATCTGGAAGCATTGCTCTTCTGCCAAATGATAGGCACGATAGTGTTTTTTCCTAATCAAATCTGCATATCTTGTCCTCTGATAGCCACTGCAGAATATTGATGGCTGCAATAATTGGCTTTTTATTGGTACATTTTGTTTTCTCTGGGATGTTGTAACTTTTTTGCAGTAAATCCCTTTAGTTTTCCTTTTCTATGGCCTGGTGCTTCAAAGCGGTGCTAATTCTGGTAGAGTTGTAAGACTGTGAATAAGGGTCAGTATTTTGATTTGTTGTGCAAGTCATGTATTGGTATCTGGTATCGCTCTATTTATCTTTCTAGCAGAAATACCTTGGATGTTACTGACTATATTTAGCAAGTGAGCTCAATCTTTCTCCTCTATCTGTTATTTTCTAGCTATCTGTCCCTAGCTTCAAGGGTTGGTGGCACTCTACAGTGGATAAATGCAATAAAATCTAATAATGCCTTTCTAATATACCCATCTATCTAGTATAATATTTTATTTTAACTCTTAATGCAACCCTATAGTCATTGCTCCATTGTAATAATTGGATTTGGAGGTATATTTGTGCAATTTAATTAAATCTATAGCATTTCTATAAGCTTATTCGGAGTAATTAGTAATCTCAGTTTTTATTGGAATCATATTTTATATCCACTATGCTCATTTTTTTTTCTCTTCATATTTGCACCAGTTCTTCTTTTTACAGCGGATTTTCTAGCATAAATAATCGTTAAGATCTTTTCCTGCGCTGTGAACAGTGTAATCCAGCTCTCCTTGAAGTCAATGGTAATCTTTTCATTTACTTCACTGGAAACTGGATCAAGCTAATAGGTTGCAAATTGCATTCAAGGCAAAGCCACATCTTATCATGGAAATCATTGTGTAACAAAGCACTGTATATTGATGCAAGATATAAAATAGCTGATTGTTTCAGATTTTCCTGCCAGATAGTTTATAGATTCTCTTATCCAACTTTATTACTTTTTTTAGCTCATAAGTTGCAGCATTGCAGTGGTTTTTCAAAGACTAATTTTAACTTCATCTTTCCAGTTAGATTTTTGCAAAAGGTACTAGAACTTTTCACACACCAAGTTAGCTATCTTGATTGGAATTGCTTCATTTTGGGCATTTTTTTAGTATTTTTTTCATAATTCATAATTGAAAAGCAGACATATATGCGTGTGTACATATACACAGGTATTTTACTAGTTTTGTGTCACTTCAGAGCTATATCAAGCTGTTTTCACAAATGATCATCCACTTATTGCTGAATATCAAAACCTGGAAACGCTTCTGTGTAAACAGCGTAATTCTACAAATTACATTGCCAGGTATTCACAAAGTCATCATGTTGACTATTTCCAATAGACTAATGTTGCGATTGCAAGGTATTAACTATATCTTCTGTCTTTCTTAAAAAGAAAAAAAAATCTATTACAACTTGCTTGTTAAGGAATTATTTTTCTCCTCTGCGCTGCTACCACTCTGTTGATTAGAGGGTTGTTGCTTTCATAGTGTGTGTCTCCTTCAGGCAATTAATGATTACAGACAACTCTCTAACCTACAATTTTAGGGGAAGGTTATCGAGAAGGTGATTTGACAACAATTGTAATTGTTTTTTTTAGCGTAGAAATGTCCTTGGTCTTTGTTGGCCAGGTACCAGGTACTGCGAGTGGAAGTGATGCTGATGCAAGACCATTTCCTGTGTTACTTACAGAGAAATTTTGCCAGTTTGTAAGTTTGAGAACATTGTGAAAGGTGATGGACTACATCCAATTCTTAATAAAATATCATTGTGAATTGCATATTTCACATCATGAGCAGGGACTAACCTTTGTAGGCTGGAGAGTGGAGCCCCTTGGGTGTCCATGGGGAGCAGCCCGTGACTCCTCTAATCATTTTAGGAGCTTCGGAGCCCTAAAGAGTCTTGGGTTTCGGATGGCAAGAGAACACACACTCGTTGATGCAGACATTTCACTGAAAAATAGAACAGAAAAAGAAAATAGACAAGTCGAACAATTTGTGTTGCAGATTGTGTTATCTTTCAGTGTGGGGAAGCATTGATCCTGAGTCTTTAATAGAAAAATTTAAATTTACTAACTTCATTAATAATAATTTGAGGGAAGCAGGGTGAGCATCCACTCACCTGAAATAAAACCCCCAAGTATAGGAATTATTTGCATAATGTAAGTGATTTGCCATTGCATTAATGGCAGCTGCATTCCCACATCAAGGGGACACTCCTCATCAGGAGCTGGATGCGTATGAGCAATTTGTACTGAAATTTTGTCAAAAAATAACTCATGTTTTGCCAATTTAAAACCATGGAAACATCACAATGTTCTTTTAGAAATGACTCCACGAATTAATTGCAAATTACTTATTAATGAAACAAATATTCAGCTGTCACTTGAACTAAACTACAGGATACGCTTAAGGATTATTTTTTGCAGCAACACTTTTGTGCGCGTTTGATCTGCGTGGTGTTAACAGCAGTGAAAAAAGGGGAAAGTATTTGGTGTTTGGAATGGAAACTTGAAACCGGCAAAAAGAATATGAGAAAAACATCAGCAAGTAACTGCAAAATTGGTGAAAAGCCCAAGGAAATAGCAGATCTCTAACAAAGAGGTTGGAAATCTACCCACCTCGCCCTCAACTATAGTTGGGCTGTGAATAGAGGGTGAAATACAGCAGTACGGGCCAGGAAATAGAGAGGGTTTCGCAGTGGTATTAATTTGCATTGCCTGTAAAATGAGCACAAAATGATTCACCTCATCCAGGGCGGGTAAATGTTTGCAAATGACCCAGATTCTCAAATAAAGGCCAAATACTATTTGTAGTTAAAGAAAAAAATAAGAAAAACACCCTCAGAATTGGCAGTGTCTGTTATTGTTGCAGTGGATTCCTCAAATCCCCGGACTTGGAGGGCGAGGAGACCACTGCAGGGCTGGATGTTCCCATCCCAGAGCCCGGGCTTGGTTCATATCCCGCTTTCCCAGTGGATAAATGCCTGGACACTGGCTTCATGGAGCCACTGGCTTCACGGAGCCTCCCTGGGAGGCTGTGGGGATGCTGAAACTCTGCATTTGCTCTATTTGCTCTCCCTTTAAGGGGCAGATATAAACCGATAACAAAGCCTTTGCTCTCCTTGCTGCACTGCCGATGCTGTTTACAAGGCCAGGAACACGGGCCCGTGTACCAACGAGGCAGATCTGCTGCATTTTAAATAAATCTCAGGTGTCCTTGTGCTGTTGCTGCTAAATTATTTACCATTCAGCGAGCGTGTGCCGGCATGAGATGCTTAAAGGAGGGTATTTGAGGTGAAACCCTATCAGTTCACGAGGAACTGACACAGGAATGTTCATTATCATGTAAAATCTCTCCGAAATGAAAATGAAGACTTCAGTTGATCATGCACTAGCATAAAAGACTGCTTTGGTGGCAGCCCTATGCGACAGAGATCTGAATATAACATCTAGCAAGTGGAAACTGTTCTCTTTAGGGTAAATCTTGCTTTCTTGGAAATGATCAGAATTGGCAGATTTAAATTCTGCGGTGGATTAGATAACTGTCTAAATAGCCATAAGCAATGCTAGATTAGCACAGATCACAGGTGCTCAGCCTCAGCTCTAGGCTCCATTCGGAATTCCTCATAGAACCAGAAATGCAGGCTTGATTTCCAGAGCACGATGCCTGTTTCGCTCAGTATAATCCTAGTTTTTGCATCCTCTTAGAGGTCAGCAATTTATGACATCACCAGGTGAGCTGTAATCAAAGTTTATATCAGAAAAAATACTCAGGATTGGAATTCCTCACCTTTGATTATCGTGCCTCCTTACTGAGCTATGTGGAGGGTAACTGCTGTGGGTGGGAGCCCGGCATTGCTCCATGCAGGGAGCACTTTGAAGCTTGTTGCCCCGTAGCGCCCACCTCGCTGAAGGATTTTGCAGGATTGGTACAGAAAACCCCATTTTTCTATTGCTGATGCAAACAGAGACCAGGCTGTGCATTTCTGCAGTTTTTCTGCCACTTCCTCCCACTTTTTCGTTCAGGTAGAAGCAATGTATCTTCCAGGTCCATCCAGATCTGCCAACAAGCGGTGCCTTCCTGTTGCGCTGCCCCGGAGGCTCCCGTTTTAGCAGGGAGCTCCTGAGTTACATTTGCAGAATTGTCAGTGAAGGTCGGTGGGATTAGACCGCAAGGAGACAGAACATCTTCCCTGCCTTTCTCTCTATCTCCCTCCTTCCTTCTCTCTCATATGGATTCTGTTGAATTTAAGAGTTGAATTACCCCTTCATCTCGGAGGAGCAGAGGAAGGAATAGAAATGCCTAGATGAAACACGCTGAAATGCCACCTCTGGAGCAGGCTGCTCCATCAGGAAACAGGAGGAAACTGTTTGCTCTGTTTTTTCCCGTTCAGTAAATGAGCATCAAACCAAAACGAAAGCAAGATTTGATGCAGACCAGCATGCACCAAAATGTAGAACAAACCTGTTTCTCTTAATGCTAAGAATGGTGAATCACAATTAATAATTCATTAAAATACGCAATTGATTGCATCAGCACAACGAATTCAACGCAAAATATTTAAGTTCCCCAATACTTGCAGCAGACTTTCTACTCTGGCAAATGGCATGTAGGTAGCATGATGTGATCTAAAGCCAGCCTTGCTTTGTCATAAATGAATTGATAAATCTTGATTTGGAGCTCGGTTGCAATGAAATGTTAATCTTCCAGAATAACACGAAGTTTTTCCCACAAAATGCTAAAGATACTTTATGGCACGTTCTTCTCTTTATGCCTCCTGTTTTCATCTTCTGTTGTAAATGTCCTTAGTGAGGAAGAATAAAACATAAAAATACGGTAGATATGAATGTGCCGAGCACCTTCAGCTCTCTCTGATGCTTGCAGAGAGCATAGACAGAAGTGAAATATCTGTAACTATAACCGAGAGACAAAAAAACAATCTATGTTTAATCAACATTTAAAGGGAGAATTACATGTGCCACAAATCCCCTTTTATACTGCACTTAAAATCCCCTCACCTGCCCTTTAGTTTTCATGGTTTGTCTTATCTTCACTGTCACTTAATCATATTTCAGCAGGATTTGCTTCCTCGTTGCCCATCTGCTCTCCCTTTCTAGTTCTGCATTAATGCCAGAACAGCATCCCAGTAGTTTCCTTCTACCACACTTTGATGTCAGCCATCCAGGGATCCGGATTTTTTTTTTTCATTCCGGTTCAAACAGTAAAGAAAAAGTACCTGGTTTGTGGGAGAGACAGATTTTGTTTTCAAATGGAAATGGCTGTTTACAGAGCAAGAGCTGCAGGACCCAGGGGGGCAAACAAAACTCGTATGGAAGGTTGTGTGGGCAGCGCTCCTCTTGGTGCCTCCTCCAGACACACTATGAAATCCTTAATGAGGGCGTTAAGAGGGCAAGACAAACAATTCTGTTATTTTCAGAGTTAAGGAAACCCATGTATATCGTGTCTTACTAGTTTAGGAGATTAATGATGTGAGTAGTCTCTTGGAAAGAGGAATTTTTGGATGTTCTTTGTGTTAATACGAACCATCCCAAAGCATGTTCTACCTTCAGTGCTCATGAACTTCAAAAAACAAAGGTTGTTTTTGAGATAAACCCCTTTTAGGATGTTATGTAACCGTGTTACATGTTGATCCAATGTTTGTTGATCCAATCCAATGAATCCAACATTTGACATCCAATGACCCATGCTCATGGATCCCGGAGCTGTGTAGGTCCATGACTATAGCTGGGGATATCGCCCTCTCCCACATCACTCACCTTGCTGGGAATTAGTCTCTCTTGATAATTCTTACATAAATGTGAATTTTAGAGATAATGAATGTCAGCAGTGGCCAATATTTGAACCTTGATTCTTGGATGATTTTTAATTGCATATAAAATATTTCTTATAGAACAGCCCTGAAGCTGATGCACCCTGAGGAGCAGGAGCGGAGCTGTGTCAGCAGGAGTTATTCTTTCTATTCCCAAATAATATTTGTATCAGGTCTTATGAAGCGGAGCGCAGAGTTGCTTTGTTACAGCAATCCAGAATATCCTCTGTGCAGTGGTTAGGGTTAGAAGCTCAAATGCCCATTTTGCTCGTTGCTTTAATGGCAAAACGCAGCAGAGATGAGTTGTTCGGCTAACACCGTGCTTCATGGTTGGGTCACCAACCACCAGAACTCAGCACCAAAAAATGACTCTGGGATTTCTCAACAAGAAAGCCTAAAAAGGGCTGTGATATGGTCAAATTCTGCAGGTCTTGAGCAGAAAAACTTATCTTGACAATTTCAGTATTGAAGTGAAAGCCTCCAGGGACCTGGCTTTGGCTTTGACGTAGACCCAACAAACCAAAAGGGGACGGGTGCTACCAGAATACACGTAAAGAAAGAAGCCCGGGGAATAATAATGTGAATGGTATAGAGAACATTATATTATTTACTAAAGACCAGCATGTTTTGTGTCTTTTAAATGACTTCTATTATAAAAAGTAGAAGGTGCATTTTAAAAGTAGGCTTTACCTTTTATTTTGTTACTTAGAACAAAGCGCATTAGTTTTATTTTACTACTGTCTCATAAGTAAACAAAGTGGAAAAAAATCAATTTGATAAAAATATGTGATTAACCATTAAAATTTTGGCAGTTAAAAGGATGGCAGTTAATACATGATTTTGCACTTGAAAATACATTATTTTAGGTCTTGATCTTACAATGCTTGGCACATAGGCAGAAAGCTGGGAAGTCAGCGAGGCTTCCCAAGGGTCCCTGAGTCTTCCTGCTTGCAATGCAGGTTGAGATTATGGCATTAAACAGGAGAACTGCTCCCTTGATCAGATCCTATCGCATTTATTATCTGCGCGTGCTCCCTTACACAGTGGCACCTTGATCGTGGATTAGGGATGTAGCATTACCCTTGAAAAGCACAGTAATAACAGCAACAACACTAATAGCGAGTAATAGCGATACCGTATCCTTTAGGGGCAATTTTGTAGGTGAGAGAGGGTTCATTTTTGGCCCAGAGCACCAGACACAACCATGCAAACAGGGCAAGATGTTTTAACAGAAGAGAAATATTCAGTCGTGAGCTGCAAAACGAAGTGGAATTGAATATTGAGAAAAATTCAAAAAGATAAAAAACGATTGCAATTTGGTAGTTCTTCCCTGGCTTTGCAGTTTGGCAGCTGTCAACATCTCAAAATATCATCTCACCCAAACTGTTGAAAGAAAGAAACCCTTTGATTTTTCCCTTGAGACTCTGAAGCTGAAAATGGACCCTTTGTAGTCTCAGCCTCATTTCAGACAGTTTTTTCTTTTTTTTTTTTAACATTCTTGCTGGCAGGAACAACTAATTCATAAATAGAGTCTCTGTTAATTAAATAAGTTTTATCATTTTAACTTGCCTTTTAAAATGAAAACCCAAGTAAATCTCCAACATATTTTCCTCTTTATTACAAATCTTAAGAGACGGAGCATCACATTTCTTGCATCATTAATAATGCAAATTAGGTTTTGTTTGGATCTCACATAAGTTTATAGTTGGAAGTAAATATTTAATGCACAGATCGGGAAATCAAATCATATATAGCATAAATTTTACTTTCTAGCTATTGAAAGTTAATGTAAGAGATTGGAAGGGCTCTTACTGCTGTTTGTTTAACCTTTCTTACTCTTGCTTTTCTTTCACTAGAACTCTTTGTAACTTGTCATTAAACCCTGTTATATTCCTACAATATCTGTTTTTACTATCTTTACAGTAGCCGCAGCATTCAGCATTTAATCCCGTTTTAAAGTAGAGGTTAAACATATATATCAGGCTTAAGCTATAAGGACTATATTTTTGATCCTGATTATTGGCAGTGAAACCAGGCGATTATTTAGAATAATACCTAAAAATTTGTTGACTTTGCATCATTTTTTCCTAGTTTGCTTAATGAGGAAAGTCAGATAGCCAAATAAGATTAAACTTCACTCAAGGTTGTATATTATGCACAGCAATACCTTGTGAGGGTGAGTGCAAAATACTTTGATTTCCTTGTGAGCACAGGGATAGTCTGCAGTTGGTTTACACATTCTGTAATAGGAGATTCAGCTCTTTGTTTTTACACGTTAATTGTAGAAATATTGCACCTTTTTCATAAGAAAAGTCTGTAGGAATTATAGGGTTGAAGTTTTGCAGGACAACTATATTGTCCAAACTGAAATATGTGGGAGTAATGAAACTGTGCAATTTAGCTGAGCAAGGATATGTCTCTATTTTAAATTAATATTGAATATAAACTATATCTTACCAGTATAAATGAGAACCTTCCCTACATTCACATGCGTGTCCTCAGACAAATTACAGACATTTCACAGTGACATCTGTGCTTTCTGTCATGACTCAAATGCTTCTTTTTTCCTTTTTTTCTGTGGTGGATAACAAGAAATAACAAGTATTCTGCATTTTGTGCTTGAAATCTGATAGTCAAAAAGACACAACAGAGAGAATTCTCCAGTGATAAAAAATTAAATAGATCCATTTATCAATATGACAGAGATCTGACCTGAAAGTTAAAGTGTTTGGAAGTTAAGTGGGGTTCTTTGAAGGAAGTTGAAGCTGCGCTGCAGATATACTGTCGTTTCGGTGAGTTATTAAATCAAAATAAAGCACTGGCAAAACAATAAATTGCCCATATCATCCCATCTAATAGCTTCTGGGAGTATTAAATACATTATCCACACTCGAGATGTGTGGAGCTTTCTCCTTTCTTAGACTTTGTTCTTCTGCTTGAAGACACTCACACTGTGCTTGGTTTTATAGAGCCGCTTTGGTACAAAATTGCACATGTGAATATTGAGGGATAACTTATTTGGATGAGGAGGAGACGTGACGGCATTGCTAAAATGGGCTTTATTAGCCGAACTTTGCAGGTGGGGTCTTGGGCTTCCAATCACTCCCTTGGGGATCTGGGCAAAAAAAAGGGAAGAAAAAGCACTGCGTTGTTTACAGCAAGGAGGGAGAGAACACTGTGATGCTCTTTGCTCTCCTCAGGAGTCCAAGGAAATATTTCCGTGCCGCCGGATCCGGAGGGGAGCGCGGAGCGGCGGGAACGGCGCCGGGAAGCAGCTGCTCTCGGGGCTGGTGGCTCCGGCGGGACCGGGACCCGTGCAGAGCCCGTGGGACCCCCGTGTGACAGGGACTGGGATGCGCTGCAGGCAGGGGGACCACATCAGTGGGTCGCGGGGGCATCCCCCTGCCCGCAGCCTCCCCTCCGAGCGGGAATGGTTCTCTTTGGCTCGCAAAGGACACACGTTGGGGACCATTTCCCTTCCCGCAGGTTTTTCCACGAGGACATTCCTATTTATAGCGCAGTGTGTGTGCCCAGCACGACACCCGCTGGCTTTTCGGCAAATATCCTACAACCGGGGGGGCCCTTCCATGCCGTGTCTGCATCCGACTCCAGCCCTGGTGTCCGCATCCCACTCCTGGAGCCCCCCGGCCCGTCCTGGGGACACATAGGACACACAGTGGCAGCACCCACCTTCCTTGAAGGCTTCCAGGCTTCTCCTCCTGCTCCTTAGATTAATATACCTCCCCCTGGCTATGGAGCTGATCAGAAAGCCCAAGGACAATGATAGTTATATTTTTTATAAGCAATTATGTTTTTTTTATAAGCAGTTCTGCTTCTAGGTGGTACCTGTGGGCAGATCCCAGTTGAGATATTTGCAGGTAAACAGGCAGGAAAGCCAAAGGGCTGAGGAGAAACAAGGACACGGAGAAGCGCGTTGGTTTAGTCACCTTTGAGGAGGTTTCTAGGCAGACAAGGACCAATGATGGGACCCCCAGGTCTCCTTATTCCCTGTTCAGCGCCTGGTTGCTCGATCACACCACGTCTCCTTTTTCTTTATGGATTCCAGAAATCAGAACGTCTTCATCTAAGCGTGATTCTTGATATGAAAAAGATAGCTGACAATGGTAATAAAAATAACAGTAAGCAGTTGGAAAGGCCCAGCTCAAATCGTGCTCTGTCAACAGCTTTGCAATCTGTACAAATACGAGAGGAAAGACAAACAACTCTGATTTCTCTTTAAGGATGTGAGTATCCATTGTCGTAGATTTAAATTGGGATGTTTTACTTGTACTGTATGTAAATTCCTTCTTGGCAAATAACCCATGTCCACTAATGCATGTGTATTTTGGGGCTGTATAGTTTTGGTCTCTGCTAAATACAATGAAATCTGATAGCACACAGAAATACTCGCATGGAATGTCAAATTTTTTGTATGTGCTTCTCACATATCCATAAAAGAGTTTACACATTTCTAATTACTCATTCAAAAAGAGACTTTGCAGCACTTTTAAAAGAGAGCCAATTTTTTCCCTACTGTGTTCTGTTTTTACAGCTTGTGGAAAGCTTATTTAACGAAAGTTTAAGTAATCAGCGAAAGTCATTTCTGAGAAAAGACTGACAGATACGAAGCCTCTTTTCACACTTCATAGGAGGTGGAGATAGTAGTCATAAAATTTACAACTGAATAGTGCTCTGTTTAGCTTAAGTTATAGAATTATTAGCGTTTCAGGCAGTGTATTCTAGAGAGGTTAAGTATTTTAAATGACTATATAGACTTTTTTTTAGCTGAGCTACAAGTGTGCAAGAGCAGGAAGAACCTACCCATCCAAACCTAACAACCTGTGTGCTCCCATGGGGCTGATGCTGCTCTAAAAATCTGTGATTGGAGCCAACTCGGCTTCATGGGATATTCATAACTTCCTAATGATATGTGGTCCTCTTTGGAGAGCCTTTTCCTCCGGTTGTGAAAGGCTGAACTCCATGAAAACGGACAGGGAGGCTGTGTCGGGTGCGAGATGAGTCACTAGGAGGGTGACTGGGTCATCGGGTCTGTCCCAGCTCCTGCAGAGTGCAATTTTTGTGGAGAATCTGGTAATTTTACCCAATTTCGCTCAGCAAGAGTAGTGCTCTGGGTGCAGATTTGTCTTCAGGGCTGTGGGTGCTGGTGGGGAGCAGCAGGGCCAAGAAGAGCCCTTGGGATCTGCCAAAGGGATGACCGGGATCGCGGTGGCAGCGCCATCGAGTACCTGGGAATAAGCGGTTCCTTCCTCAGGGAATGTCTGAAAGAGCTGAAGAAAAAGGCAAGGATTTGGCTGAGCAGTTTGTGAAAAACAACTATTTTGGTGCATTTAAACGTGCGTGCCTTTTAGAGATAGCAATGTGCATTTGAGTGCGAATCTTGCTAAATATGATGAGATGCCCAGATGTTGTGGCAAGGAATAACACATGCAAATACTTATCACAACATATAAATAAGCAAACAAAAGCAATTACTAAAGGCACTTAAATGTTATGTGCTCTGTATCATCTTCTCCTCACGGATTTTTTTGCAGTGCTTTAGGTATAACTGCTCATCCAGAAACAGCAGAAAGGTATTAATAGTTCTTTAAAGTAACATAAATTCTATGAGCTGGAGTCTAGTCCCAGTGAAATTACTTTGAGTTTTGCCATTGGTTTGAGTAGAATGAGGTTAGGACTTTGTATTTTCCAAATCAGGGAGGTATCATTCATCCTCATTGTGGCAGACACGGTATAACATTAACACAATGCAGGGGCTCACCGTACACCTTACATCAATATGCAGTTTAAATATGTTTAGCATTAACATTTATATATTTTTATTCACTTTTATGCGAGCCTAATACAGCCAGCCTCATAAAGCTCACTCTTGCACCAGATTAAAGTGGTGTCTCCGTAACGTTTACTGGTCGCTCATAAATCACGGTGGCACTTTGTTACTGTCCACAAGCAGCTCTTTATGCTAAAGGTTTCCATCATTAAGATGTACAGTATTATCTCGGGCGTAGTTTTAGTCCTGGAGAAATGATGCTGAGAGGTGCTTTTCTATGGACATGGCATTTGTAGAAAATAGTGTGCGTACGTTTAAAAGCTGATGCATATGATACCATTAGCTGCTGCATTAACAAGCACTTTAACTAAATATACAGAAAACTCTCTTGTGTATTTACGCCGTGCAGTAAAATTACTTACCGTGCCAGTTTGCAAATACCCAGTGTTTACCTTAGGTGTCTATTTTATCTCAATTTAAGGTTTTCTGGACTTTGAATACTTATATTTCAGGTACCAATCTCAATTACTCGAGCAATACCCTGATTTGTCCAACCCTACAGGTTTTCAGCTTTGGTTATAACACCAACAATTCCTCTAAAAAGAGTATTCCGTACGCATTCGGCGAGCTTGCATTCAAATGGTTAATTTGCACTACGTTCTGTTAAAGAAAAGGAAAACTGTCACCCTGTCATTTCAGAGTCTGACACTAAGCTTGTCAAAAGAGACAGCTGTTAAACTGAATTACTGTTGACACGCAGAGAAACGGCCCTTGCCAGATGTAAAGGACATCTGCGGCAATGAAGTGGTACAGGGTGGCTTTTAAAATGTGGTCATACTGGTATTTGAATAGAGCGTCTATGGCATTAAAACGTGGCCTTGACTCAGGCAGTTTAAGGCAGCGAACCAGAGCCAATGGGACTCACAAAGAAGTGCTGATCTGTTGCTATATCCATAACTTATGCATGAATATGAAAACAGCGCAGTGGCAAAGCCATTAAGCCCTTATCTTGTATCCAGGAGGATGTGGGTTTAAAACACAGTAGGAAATGGTTGGTATTCCCAGGTCCTTGAATGCGCGGAGAGGTGAGGTGTAAATTCATAAGGTGGATTATGCAGGGGCTGAATAGAAATAAGTCTGCTCGTCTTCGGCTAACAACCGCTCCGACAAGAATTGCAAAGAGCATAAGCTTAGGGAGGGAGCGCGGGATGTGCCCGGCCAACGGGGCCGATAAGGCAGCCCCTCCTTGGGAGAGCAAAGCAAATAAAAATGGAAATAGCTCCACAGAGACGCCTGTAAAATTTTGTCCGTACATCTTCACGGGATTTCCATAAAAAAAAAAAAAGTCGGGCTACCAAATTCATTTTGTAAAAAAAGATGTAGATATTATGAATATTTTATAATTTAGCGATTGAACTGACAGCAGGGAATTCTGCACGTTATGTAAGTGTGTGAGGCGTTGATTTGCATGTTTTTAGGGTAGAAATAACGCTGTTTGGGAAAAAAAAATGTATCAGTTAAGCAATTTTGCTAAATGTATGAAAAATGGCATGTTATGAGATGAAGCATGTATTCATTATGAAATGAAATTGATGTTTGAAGCTAAAAAAAAAAATGAGGCCAAACATCATTTTGAATATGTTAGCAGATCATATCTTGATGATTTATTTGTATGTTTAGCGGTGGCAGGAACCAAAGAGTTTGCCATCTGTAGGGAAGGAGGCGAGTGATGATATTTCGAAATCATTTGGGCTAAATGCTCCTTTCTGCGGGAAAACAGCAGCAACCGTCTGTTCCTTGGGTCCAAAATACCAGGTAAGACGTGAGGGTTTCTTCTCGTTTTGGAGGGAGAAATTTGTGCTTCCAAAGCACCCTGGTTTTGAAGGCGCAAGTGATACCCTATCCCAAAACCTTGATTTTAGCCAAGGGAAACTGTTCCCCAAAGCTTTGAGTGGCGGAAAGGGCCACTCTGGGGCCGTGTTGTCCCTTCAGGAGCCAGGGGACTCATCGCGCCGCTTGTCCCAAGGGGCTCCAGGCTGTGCAGGAGCTTGATGGCCGCCAGGACACAGTGGTGGGACCTCGCGCGCCAGCTCCATGGAGCATGTGGCCCTTGTCTTGGCTTTGGGCGCTGTTCTCTCCTACCGGGATGGCCACGACTGATCATGGTAGGAGACAGCTTTGGAACTGCGAGTATCTGAGTCTAACGTGGCCACGCTGCGGCCATGGCGCTGTGCAGCGAGAGGGACGCGAGCAGCCCTTGTGGTCTCTGTGTGCGGCGGCTCCAGCCGTTTGTCCCCAGTCTTACCTTCCGCGAGGTGTCCCCAGTCTCACACCATCTTTGACGAGCGCTCGGTGTGGCTGTGCTGGCCCCGAGGCCGGGCAAGCGGCTGCGTTTCGGGTGCAGGACGTTCCTGTGGCGGCTCCTCACATGCGGCCTGCGCCCTGTGGCGGCTGCTCGACCGCCATTCCGAGGCAACCAACCCGCCTGGCTAGTTATGGCCAAAATGTGCCACAAACGGAACGTTTCTCACCCACTGCGCTTGAGAAGATCCTGTGGCAACGATGGGAGAGAAAGTGTAAGTAATAATGTTAAATTAAGGAAGTTTGGAGGGTATTTTAGTTGCTGGAGGAGCTTGAGGCGGGCGGCTGCCTCACAGGAATGTGGCCGTCCCTCAGAGTCCTCGTGCGTGTCGGCGAGAGCAGGACCCAGGTATGAGCTTCCCGCTGGGAAGAGGGAGAGACGTGGAGCTGGGAGGGATTTCCATGCTGGAATCCCTTGCTGGAATCCCGGGGGGCACCCGGCTCTGCGCCGGGCCCGCGACATGGCTCCCGCGGCGGTACCCCCCGAGCACCATTACCGAGGCGACGCTGCCGGGGGTTTTAGGGCTCTCCTTCCATTCCGCCAATTCTAGGAGAGCCTTTTTAAAGAAAATCTTAAATATCTCTTTCTCAGAATGTTATTTTATGCTGTAATAAAAAAGACTTCGAATATACACTCTCATGGGACCAGGTTGACCTGCAGCTTGGTGTGCGGGTTTTAACCACTGCAGACTCTGTTTACATGAGTTTAACTATCTTGTAATTATGAACATTTTTACAAATAAGAACAGGATGGAATATGTAAATAAACAAGTACAATTGAATTACTTCATGGCAGATTTTTCTATGATAGGTCATGTAATATCTTCATTAATTTATTAGAGATTGCCATGAAAAATCTCTATCTCCTAAACCCACTCCTACAGCTTTAGATTTTGATTGATGTCAAAATAAAATAACCAACCTATAAATTATAATGCATGATTTAAATGATGTATAAATGTGTTTTGTAATTCATTGCAAGGATGAGCAGTGCAAAATACAGTTTAAAAGAATTTTTAAATATTTTACTGATGTAATATTAAGACATTATATAGCTCTTTTTGTGAATGTTTTCACCACACGCTCATATTAGTTGCAGCACTCAAACTAAGGAAAAACCTGCATGACATCAACCATTTGAAGTTATTCATATTATCAGTCCCAGGTCAAAAATTAAAATACATGAATTCATCACAGAAAATGACCTTGAAATCTTTGCATATGGTTAAATAAGCAAATTCATATTCTTGGAGTCATCCCAAAATTCGGTTTTGTAGCCGTGTTCCTACCTACCTGTTGGTTGGTGTCGCAGTGGGATCTTGTTTTCCCTTTTTATTCAGATGGAGAAATGAAACCCGGAGTTCCGAGCGGCTGCCCTGGGTGGTGGTTGCTGCCTGCTCCGAGCTGACGGGACGAGCAGGGCTGAATCCCTCCAGCCGCCCCGAGCACCAGCCTCCCGCGGCGGGAGCGCAGGCAGCGCTGCAGCGAGGCCCTCACAACGGACAATAATGCACGAGGGTTTATTATCATCCCCCTTTTGTTGGGAAACCAGTGATCGCCAGGGAGTGAAATGACTCTGTGTCGCTTTTTAAATGCTGTATTTCTAATTGCTGTTTCTAATTCAGCTTGATAACTGTCCATTACTGTAAGAACCTCACATAAATGGGAGTTCTTCTATCCAGCTGTAGCCCAGTTCCCTTAGTCAGGCTTGGTGATGCCGTCAGCGTGCTTGGAGATTGGCTGGACAAGCTGCACAGTGAAAGATAGGACTCTTGTGCATAGAAGTTGGCAATGCAGAATTAATTTATAACGTCTTTCAGGCTAGATTTGAGTGGCTAATTGACTTTTTGTGTTTAGCATCTTCCCCTGCTTCTAAGTTTTGTGATTTCTAAGAATGTTTTGCTTTATAAAGCTTCCTTCTTTCTCCGTAAAGCTTTCTTCTTTCTCTATGATGTGAATGAAGAGAATGTGAGAAATGATGTGATGTGAGAAATACATATTTGCAAACTGAGGTGGTTGTCACCATTTTCCTGATTGGATATATATAGTGTATTTCTAGAAATACTTTAAAATTTTGTTTTCAAGGACATTGACATAAAAGGGTATGTCTCTTAGGGATAACATGAGATTATGGCAATTAAATACCCTTAGGAGATCTTATATCCTTATCACATAAGGATGAACATGGTGGGAACTCCTCCCAGTATTGAAAACCACTAAGGAACTAGATACACCTGTGTGCCACAGCAATGGGCATGGGTAAAACGTGAGCTAACATTTTCTCTGAATTTCTGCAATTCAGTGACTGGCAGGTAGATTGGGGTCTTCATAAAATATGATTCTACCTCCTATGATTCCATCTCCTGGATAATTTTAGTGGTGGTTTTCGGTGGTCCAAGATAAATTGCAACATGATCAGTCTTAATGCGAGCTCACAGTTAATTATATAATTTCTTTAAAGTAGCTTCTTTTCTAGTGTGCAGCTCTCCAAGACCAGCTGCAAACTTACTCGCTGCTACTGAATTAAACCGAGTTCATAAACATGCTGGTGTATTTACGTGTGACTGCAGTTGATGAAGAACCAGGGATGTGCGGAGGAGCCTGGCTCCTTTTTCATCCCTGCTTGCACTGAGTATCTGCCGTGTTTTGATGTCTCTTTCATTAGAATTTAATCTTTTTGTAAGTGCTGTGAGGAGCCAGGTAATGTCTTGAGACACATCCCATGGTTATAAAAGCATTTTAATGTTAATTCCTGGCTACAGCCAGCTTTTCCAGACACTAGCCTCTTCTCTGCTTAACCATAAACATAGGTTTTCTACCCTTTCTGCTTTTGTGGTCATACTAGAAATGCCATTCATTACACTGAACCAATTGACCATGCTCTTTATCAAAGTTTCCTGTAAATTAAATGGAAAATCCATTTACTGTGTATTTTCTCATATAATTAGCTATTGTGTTATGGTAACTTCCTTTGTAAAAAAGGAATAGAGTCTTGTTTATTTTTGCTTTTTCGATTTGGATTTTTGTAGTTTATGAAAGCCTGTAGGCACAAGTAAAGAGAAAGAGAGGGAAGGGCAGGTATTGGCAGTGCAGCTGGGTTACAGAAATGGGCATCTCCTGGGGCTGCCTTTCAGCCAGACAACCAACACACTTCACATTTTATTTATCTGGCTACTTAGCACTTACTGTTTCTCTTGTATAAATTAATTTGCTCTGTAAAGCAGCCCTTGTAATAATCAATGAGTCATTGCATTAAAAACATGCAGAAAAGATTAACTGAATGAGAAGCATGTGAGAAGTATTTTTGACTTTGTATTTCTAGCAGCCCAGGTACTTAGTGCTTGCTTTATGCTGAGTTCTTATAAGTTACAGGAGAGATTTTCACTTTGAACCATGGGGTGTTCGGATGGCTTAGAGTGTGCTGATATTTCCTAGCCATAGCAAATCCAGCGCATTTATCATCAGTATCCACAGGAAATAATAATCTGTTTATACATCACATTTCTCTGAGCTCTACAAGATTCTTGTTATGAATTCTTTCCAGCTGCTTTTCTCATTCCCATGGCAGAATTGCATGTGAAGGGTTGCTGCTTACCCATCAGTTATTCTAACAATTATTGACTGATAACCACCAGTAATTCCAACTCTGTGACAGTCTTTGATAAGGATTTGGTGTAGTTATTAGGCTCTAAAATATCGCTTCATCCGTAAGGGGCTTGAACTTTAGGTTGGGTCGCTGACACAACCACCTTTTCGGGATCCTTGAATAGAAAGAAGATAATAATATGGAGCACTGAGCTTTTACATTTATAGAGATGCAATGTAAAATGGGAGATCAGTTCAAACCTGCTTTCTATCACATGGGACTGATTTCATCCTGTTGCCTTTTTGTACCTGTTGTCTGCCAGAGAGATGCAGTCCAGGAGACCAGGAACAGCGGGAAGAAACACCAGACTCCTCGAGGTTTCTCTTATTTTGTCTAATGATTTCTGGAGAAGGTAAGTTAAGTAAAGCCATAAATTTAAGCAATTAGAACACGGTAAAAGGAGGCTTGCCCAGCTCATTTCCTTCACATTCTCTGCACTACTGGTTTTGGACTCCACTGGCTTCCAGTCCCCTCACCCCCTAGTCACTGTTCACCTCTCTTCATTTCCTTTTATCTGCAGTAGATTTATGTTTTCTGTAATGTCAGTGTGCAACAGTTAGACTCGCCCCACGTAGCAAAGGGGATGAGCTGCTGCCCTGCTAACTTAGCAAATGACCGAACTAAAGTCGTTGAGATTTCCCATTCTGGGAAGTTTCAGCCCAGGAGCTGGAAGCCCCAGTCCGATATTTTCCTGCTCGTGAAGCTCCTACTCTTGTACACTTAAGTGGGGAACAAAACCCTCTAAGAGCAGTAATTACATTACTTTGAAAGTAATACAGGAAACAAGGGAAAAATAAGCTGAGAGGAAATGAATTTTCCATTCAGTTTTAAGGCAGCAAGTATTTCAGTAGATTTACCACATTAAACAATTAATATGTCCAAAGAACTGTAAAGTGTGATGCTTTAGAGAATGACTTCAGTACACAGTAGGTGGCCAGCAGGGATCTGAGTAAATGCACGACACTGCCTCTTCTTTTGGGTGTCAGCTAATGTCTTGCATTAAAAGCGGTGGAGATGCTCTAAAGATCTCTGTAATACTGTGTGGCCACGTAAACATCTGTAATCGCCATAGAGACGTTATCCTGGCCTTTGCTGTAGTGTTTTGGTCCAGTCTTTTCAGCGGATCAATGCAAGTTACCGAGTTGGCTTTTACTCTTGTTTCTCCTTCATCAGGCTTTGCAAATCAATGAGGTTGATGGATTAAAGTACCATGGAAATTGGGCCCTAAATTTTGATGCCTATAAAACACAGAAGAGGTCGAATTGTGGATATTTTGCCCTCAAACTACACTATATTCTTTGAAGACACTGGAAAAAAAGTAATCTAAATTGGGGTTTTATGCAAAGGCACTTTAAAATCAGAGACTTGCTTCCAGCTAAGACAGCATTTGTTACAGAACTGAACATGTTTGATATAATATCATATTAGGTAAACTTTGTTAATGGCACATTGCTGATAAATTAAGAACTGAGGGGATCTTCAATAGCAAAGGGTCTACAGTAAGTGATAGTTTCAGTGGGAAAGGGCCTAAATTTACGGTAAGAGGAAAGGACCATGGGCAGGAGCAGTCCCACAATTCATACCAAATTTTGAGCGCCCCAAACCACTGTTCAAGGATGCTAAAGAAGCAGAAGTGAACAGATGAGGATATTTTGGGCCATAAATGTACAACTGTACATTGTAATTGTGAGGAGAAGTGTTCCTTAGGGATTTCAGAGATGATTGAGAAAGACACAGGCAAAAAAAAATGGCCAAAGCTGGCGGACAAACTGCTTTTGTGTGATGAGATGAAAAATATCAGATTGTAGAGCAAAACTGATGCTTACGGTGCAGAGTTGCTGCGTCCAAAGTCCGCCGGCCCTGGGTGATTTCGGAAGTGATTGCAACGTTGAACCTGGGAATAGCCCCCAGCAAGAGAACAGCAAAGCCACCCCCAAAAGGCAGCAGAGGAATTTGACAACCAACTCCAGAAAGCAAATTTGGTGACACAAAGGGTAGAGGATGCTTGGACACCTGTTGTGGCAGCTGTGACTAAGCATGCAATGACCAGATCAGAGTGAATAATGAGAGAATCTGCTCATTTAAGAGTGTATATACAAACTCAGCAGGGACATGGAACTGTTTTGCTTTGTTTTACTGATAATGTGTTATTGGAGTCATGTCTCTGACTGTGTCCTAGAGTGGGTTCAAAACAATTACTTATATAACACAGGATATGTTTAAGTCAGGGAGGAATGGGGAGAAATGCATGTATCTCAATTTCTGGTTAAGAAGCAAAATGAAATTATGTTTTTCTGAATAGATTTATTGATTTTCATGTATATAACACGGGCATATCCATCTCAGGGTCTGGATGCCCCTTGCAAAATTTGAACTGCCAGGTAATCAGTGAGTCGGATTGAACCACATAATCATCCTGCTAGCTGCTGCTTCGTATCCAAACCTGCACCCTGAAAAAACTCCCTGAAAATAAGTCAGTCCCATCTCCCACTCTACGTGCCCATCTCTGAATGGCTCCAACCCAGCAACATCTCTTAGTTAATCATGATCCCATTGCCCATGTGAGGTGTTCCAGACCCCTGGAAAACCTTGGATTCTCCAAGCCCACCTCTTTCTGGGCTTTCCTCCATCTGAATAAATTATTTATATTTAAATCCCCCCCCTGAGTGGGTTAGATTTTCTTCCCATAATTTCTGCAGGGATTATGGAATACCGCGACACCTGTGTGTAGTTATGGTATGTGATACAGTGTGACAGCAGTGTGTAAAGCACCTAGTTGCAATTGCAGCTGGAAAAAGTACCCTGGGATCACCTATATATTGTTTCAGTTCAGTTTGGCTTTAAATCTGAGGCATTTACTTCCTATTTTTTTTACATGAGAATCCTTAAAAATGCTTTGTAAAATAAAAAAGTCCCTGCTAAGTTTGGTTTCTTACCTTGGAATTGAAAACTGCACTTTCACAGCAAACCATGCACTAACCAGGGTATATATTAATGCATGCTTATTACAGATAAGTACTGTTTTGTGAGTAGTGCCGAGAAGTTGTAATTAATTTCAGATAAACCCTATTTTTGTCCACATATGCAGATTTCAAATCTGTGCGTTTGTGGATTTTGACACGGTGTGATGATGCATCGGAGCTTTCAGATGTCTGGCCCGGAGAGCTGTGAAATGCTAAAACAAACACAAACAGCAGTTTCGGTGGTGTCAATCTAACGTCTCAGCAGACAGGTGCCCCAGCGTTAGGAAAGCTCCATCACATGCAGTACCTCTTGGCCGTGTCTTAGGAGAAAGCTTGGAATATTCCAAGGTAAATCAAGGTAAAACTAGTGTCATATCTCAAATCAAAGTCTGGTCTGTGGCTGTGCTGCAGCCCGGGGGTGAAGCTGCACGGGGCAAGTTGTGCTGCCTCTGCCTGCCTGTCCCTGCTCACTGTATAAGTGGTTCCCGTCTCCCGGATAATCAATCCGATCGGCTCCTGGAGCACGTCGCCTTGGACAGTGATGGATTAATGGGTAAAGGGTAGGTCCAGGCTGGCGCGCTGCAGTCGCTGCAATGAGCTGGGTTGATTGCTGCGGGTTTTGGACTGCATAATTAACAAATTAATCGGTATTGTTAATTACAGGTGTAAATATTTTATTGGATGCTTAGGCAGTGGGAATTGAGAAAATGGGATGTTTTGGGGCTCCATTGGCACGTCGGTGGGGATGGCCCTGGCTGAATGTGGCCACCACGCATGAGCCTGGCTCCCACTGGGCTTTCGCGCGACGAAGCAGCCCTGGGAATGCCGGGAATAGGGTGAGCTTGGAGGTTGCTCCCCTTCCCGCACTGTCCAGCCAGGGACAGGCAGCCCGGAGCATCAGGAACACTGGGATGCCCCGGGGGACAGAGTCTTGTGGCCTTGGCAGGGTTAAGCTCCGCTCGGGAACATCCTACCTGCCCTTCAGAACCACAGAGCCGTATTGGAAGTCCTGCCGTGGGATTTGCAAACATGCAGCCCCCCAAATCCATTCTGCACAACCCTGGCTGTGACTGAGGAAGAACACAGCGAATTCGGTACAAATCGGATCTTCTTTTGGCTAATGATTTGTTTCTAGTGTCGCGCATGGTATCATGAGAAGTTGCATCGTTCAGGCCTTTTTAATGAATTCGTGTTGCTCACATATTAGTAGGAATATTTTCACTGCAGCAAACACATAAACAGTTTCCACGCTGGGGTATGTTATAGTGCCACCAGAATTGGTTCTTCTGACGGTTCATTTCTTTTATGCTGAGAATTCAGGACCGATTCAGCTTGGTTTTATGCATCATTAGAGATTTACAATTACTTTGCTATAGTTTCTTTCTGGAAGCCTCTCTCTCATGGCTAATGCTGCGGGAGCCCTGTTGTGTGGAGGCTGGTATTAGCCATCTCCGAGCAGTAACGGGTTTGAGAAGGATTTAGAATTATGACTGGCTAAATTCTCCATGCAGTGTCTGTAATGCTGTTATCCTTTGCTCAGCTCGGGCTGCAATATTTTTTCTCCAGTGCAAATTAGAAAAAATAATTTTAAAAAGGGCTGTTTCCTCCTCAAGAGGTTTTAATCTTTTGCTTGTCTTTTTTTTTTGTTTGGTTGAGCTGCTGCAGTCAGAGATGAGAAATTGTGAGAAATTCCTTTTGGATTTTGTGACGTTTAAAATACGCTGATATAGCATTATTATGAAAAGGAGAGGAGGACTCCCCTTTTTATCTCATGTTTTGAAAGTGCAGGCATTACTTGGGATGGTTTCTTTTGGTCTGTAGGTTTTACATGTGTTGCTAAACTCAGTTAATTTCCCAAAGTTGGTCCTTGCAAAGACAGGGATCTGTGTAGTTCATAATACACATAATTCATGTTTTAGTTAAATGCAGTATTGCACAGAAACAAACAGGATATGCAGAGAATAATATGGACCCGATCTAAAGCCCATTAAAATCAATGAAAAGATTTCAAATTAACTTTTATAGCCTTTAGATCAGGCTCTAAATGGGCAAATTACAGTTGTGGAGTCTCCCATTTACATACCTGTGTGGTGCATTTAATGTATTTTATGGAATTGAAATTACTTGGTGCTCTTTTTCATGCTTTTTTAGGATAAGAATTCGCCAAGGGCATCAACAGCAGTTTTCCCAGGCTTCAGAACACGGATTATGTAGTCAATCCACAGATGACTTAAATCTTTGAAAAAAATGGCTGTGGTTATCAGAGGAGCTTTGACAACAGCAAGGACAGGAGCGCTATCTGCCAGGGCCCATCAGAGATCCCCGTTCAGCCTAATTAACATAGCGAGGACATCAGTGCGGGCCATCGCTCCCGGAGGAGCCGTGCAGAACTTTTAAGGGGAATATGCACGAGATCTCACCCCTGTATTAGTTTAAATAGATCAAATCACGAAAAAAAAGAAGTGATTTGTCTCGTATGAGGTTAGAAGAAAGACTACTGCACGGCAGCGTTAAGGAAGAGACTCAAAGGTTGCTGAGAATTGTCAAATCCATTGTTGTAACCTCGTAATCTTTCTTCTTTTACAGAGTTTCTTGAATCCCACTGAGAAGGAACAGAGCTGATCTCTAAGCCTGTGATATCTGCAGCCTCTGTGAGTGTGAAAAAGAGCTGCCTCTACCTGCTCTGAGTGTCCTATAATTAAAAACCCCTTTGGAGCAGCACTAAAAATAAGCCATCACAATATCTGATTAAACCTCTTAGGAACCTGTCACTAATCACCTTCTCTGGCCTTGATGGAATGTATTTATGCATTATAATTATACTTATTATACGCATCCTCCCCAAATCATATTTAGCACTTGTATATAATGTATAAGCATATTCTATAGAACATACACAAATACAGATGCCAGACTCCCACAGAGTTCATCACTGGGAAGGTTTGAAGGATTTGATCCTTAATATTTAATGAGAAGGATGCTATTTCCTTCCTCGGCTTTTATCTTGGGTTTGGCATAGTCATTAAATTTGTTGTTTTCCTTGCAAGATTATATAATTTATGACCTAATTTTAGACTTTTGAGTAACTGTGCTAAAATACTCATGGAGTATCTTGATTTCTTGGTATAGAGTGTTTCTGGATTAAACAACAGATAGAACATGACCATTTAACTATGAACTATCCATCAGTAAGTAGTTACAAGCATTAAAGGAAAAATTCAGATAGGATTATGGGATTATATTGTGGGTATTTTTCCCTGTAAAAATACGATTTTCCAGCATTTCCAAAGCCCGCCTTATGCATGGGCTGGCAGGAATCCCCAGGTGATACAGTAATCACCCAAGACCCGCTATCGCTTAGAATATTTTCATATAGCGGCTTCTGACTTTCAGGCTGCTCTGGGACAAATTCACACATCTGTAAATGCAGGGCCAGCTGCATGGAGCAGGGAAGCAGGTGAAGAATGACAGTTCGTGCTTTAAAGTGACTGTCAGCCTCCTCATCCTCTGCAGATCCAGTTTCTACTGATTCCAGGGGCAGAGACAGGGGCTGTGCAGGTGCCCCTGGCTTCAGCACCGCCGAGCAGGAAGGTGTCTCTGCTCTCGACGTAATTACTCACAAACAAGAAACTCCCAGTTCATGCCCTGGCTTTTGGGTTTATTCAAGGCTCTGGGCTAAAGCCCAGGAAAGTGTTTGCGCTGCAGTGCCCACCCAGCTGCAGTGCTGTCTGCTGTGCGAGGGGTTGCCAGAGAACTCCCAGGTGAATCCTGCTAAAGCAGCGGTCACATTTTTGTGTGGCTTCCTGAGCGTCCAGGCTAATTCAGCCGTGTCGTGCATAGTGCCGTGAGTTTCAGTTATTTTGTCAATTTAAACCATATTGTTTGGACCATCAAATTTAATATATCCTCAATTGCATCAACACATTTGAGAGCGCTTTATGTTGGTGTTTAGGAGGGAAGTGGCTTGCAGGGGAGTGCTGGGTCAGGTGTTTGTTTTGTGCCCCTGGGACAGCATCCAGAGCCCCTGGGCAGCGTTCACCTCCTTCCTACCCTCCTTGCAAGGGTTTAACCCTGGTAGCAGCTCTGGGCTGCAGTGCAGACAGAGCAGGGCCTACTCGGGCTCAGCGCTGCCATCGTCACCTCGTGCAGGACGCGGGATGAGGTAGGTACCTGCGCGGATAAAAGAAAAATAATCCCTATGAAAAGGTGACGTTATTTCTGGAATAAGAAAGATTGGAGTGCATATCTGTCTGGCTTTAATGGAGCAGTTCCAGGAAAGCAGCAGCGACCAAAGTGTTTTCAGTATCACATAATTCAAGACTAAAATCATAATTCCAATTACAATTTCAGCCATTTCTGGCCTTGGGAAACCTATGCTAATATTTATTATTATATGATTGACCTACGATTTCTTCATCATTTACATTAGCAACTATGATATTCATAGTAACATCCTTTAAATCATATAAGCAGATGTCAACAGTGCATGATGAAGTCACATCCTGCAGATTTTTTATTTACTTAGTCCATTTTTTTTCCTGATAAAATAACATTGTGCGATGCATAATCTCACCTCCACAAGGCCTCTAGGGGCATTTATAATCACGGAATGCATTTTCTATAATCTTACAAAATGAGTCAATTCTATCTGAGGTACAAACAGTTATATAAAGTCAGTATTTCACTTCCATCACTGCCTGACATCATCTTCTACAAAGTGCAAGAAAATATTTACTTGGCTCTTTGACATGAATTGTCGCAAAACCTTTAGAACAAAGAACAAAGTGAGGAATTAATACCTCTTTTCTAGGTACAGATTTAGGTTTTTAATTTTGTTGGATGCCTTCTTATAACCCATGAACTCATAGAGATACCTCTAATCTCTACTCTTCCTCCCACAGCAGCACAGAAGAGGGTGTTACTGGAGCTGTCCTGTTCAAGACTGGCATTTTCACAGTGTGGCACCAGTGTGGTCTGACAAGAGCAGCATTCCGTGGAGGACACACCAAGGTTCTTCCCTGCACAGGTGAGGTGCCAAAATGAGCTTGTCGTTAACTTCAGCTGCAGCTGATCTAATTGGATTTATCTTTGAAGGGACAGCAGAGATTTTTTCACAGTTCAGGTTGTTCTGGGGATTCCTCAGAGTTTTAGTTCTCCGTTTGTCTCCCATGCAGTTCCTCCTCAGCAGTTAAGTTAAATTCTGCTGTGTTTATATTACCTTAAATAATTTGTCCAACTTGAAGGGCCCAGGTTTAGGATATATTAGGTAATTTTTGGAATAGGAGAGGACAAATTCCTGACGTTAGATGGCCTAACAAAACCTGGGAGGGAGATAGACTCTTCTCTATTACGTGGGCACGGAGCCCTGAAAACGCTCTCATTTCTAGACGGAAGGAAAGGTATAAAGGTCAGACTACTCCTATATCATCTTTCCGAAGATTGCTGTTGTATAATAATTATTAACAGCTTCTGTAATGATGCACATTACAAACACAGAATCAAATACCTGCAGTGAAACCTCCTCAGGCAAAATCCTCATTGACTCAATAATCGCTTTTCCTGAGAAGGGGCTGCAGGAAGGCACTCAGAGCATTAAACATATTCCTGACTTAAGAGGTACTTATAATCTACCAGTAAGAGATTGTTAGCAAAGTAAAAATGAATCTTAAACAAGACCAGTATTCTTCCTGGAAGAAATATTCTTTTTGCAAATTAATTTTGCTGACAGAAGAATTTGGACTAACTTCTTATGACTCTGGATGTTACTTATTACCCCTTATTATTATCAAAACAGCAGATGCCACCTACTTGGAATTTTGTAAATAGCTGTTCCCAAAGTGATTTTGTTTTCTCTAAAATCTTTGGTGAAAAGCTGGCTTCTAATTCTTTCTCTTCCAAAGCTTTCACAGCTCAGATTTTTTCCCTTCTCTTGATATTTTTTTTATTTTCCCACTTCCAGTTTTAGTGTTTTGTAGAGCGATATTATAGAAGTCTGCCCTAAGGGTAAATCTTGAACTTTTACTCTGATTTGAAAAGCCATTCCTAAAGCTTTAATAAACTGAAAAGAGAGAGGAAAAAACAGAACTTTATTCCTAGCTGCCATGCATCCTGGCATCCCAGCGTGGAAATGAGTGTCAGCGAGCGAGGGAAGTTAAGCGGACTCTGTCAGCCTGTCAGCATCTGTAAAAGCTTCTGCCTGGACGTATACCCCAGAGGAAGAGGAGAAGGAGATGGGAGACTGCGAGCGATACTGGCCAGTATCCAGCGCCGAGTCCTTGCCATCAATCCTGCTTTTTGCCCTGGTCTGGCTGCTGAGCAGCAGCCCTTCCCCATTGCTGCTTCTCTGCATCAAATCTGCGGTGCGAGGGGCTCTGGGGCCAGACCCCAGCCCCACCTGTGCTAGGGAGCCCTGCAGAGCTGCAAGGAGTCTGGTTTTCTACCAAATATAATTCTTGTTTATTTTGTTTTCTTTTTGTAACCACAGCAACAAACACTAACCCGCGAACAGGGCAGAAAGCTCTCCCGGTGGCTGCATCATTAAGGCGATGTCAGAGGCTTGAATAAAATCCACAGTCATTTGCACAAAAACAAGCAAGATTGCCAAATGTGGAAAAACTGAAATGGCTGTAAAATAATAAGACATAATGATGCCCTGACTTGCTGCGTTGTCCTGGAAAGTTGGCCACAACTGTTTTTACTTCTCTTTATGTGTCTGTCTAGGTATTTACTAGGCAGAAATCAGGAGAACTGCAAATACGTGCCCATAACCAGAGCGGTTATCGTGCTGTTCGGAGCCGCAGTGATGTGGGTGATACAGGCAGACAGGAATGAATGCAGAATAACGTGGCAGGCAGCCTTGCCCTTATTTCCAATGGCCTTCAAGAAGGTAGAAGGCTAAGTTAGAAGGTAAGATCCTGAGCATCTGCAGAAACCTCCCGAGTCCTAGAGACTTTCGATCAGATCTCAACTGAATATTCCTTCCTGGGACAACTCGTTGAAGCGGATTCCAGACAGCGGATTCCAGACAGCAGCAAACGTCATCCTGCTGCTGCAGGAGGCTGGTTGGTGGCTCCCGCTTGCGGCACAGGGCAGTTCCCAGCTGCATTCCACACGGGAGCAGAAATCCCAGCTTTTCAGCGCGGTGCGGTGCCGATTTCATAAATCTTCACAGAAGACCTTGATGGTGAGAGGCCTCCGCCAGCCCTGCCCTTCCCCTTCTCCTCTCCTGCAAGGCAGCAGTTCCTGACGTGCTTCCCTGGCACCTGCTCTCCAACTCATCTTGACATGGATTAAGACACTCGGAGAAGCAGAGAATTCTATATTTCCAATATTTTTTTTAAATTTTTTTTAATGATCCTGGGGGCAGGAGGAGCCGACAGGACCGCGGCTCCGCTCATGCCCTTGGGCCCCTCTCCGTTCCCTTGCACAGAACGTGTCAGCTCTTACACCCACGGAGGGTCAAACAGGGAGTGGAGATGCAGATTATACAGAGATCATCTCCCAGGATCACTTTGTTTTCCACTGCTATAAAATCATCTTCCATCTCCCTGCAGCTCCTATAAAGCCAGAAGAGCTCTCGATATTTGCTTCCCGGATGCTTTTTTTTCTCCTCCGCTTATAACTATAAAAGCAGCTTTTCATGCTGCAAATCGGAGATAAATTGGAATCACCGCTGAAGAAATAAAACACAAGGCTAATCAAATCGGAGCACAGGAAGCAGCCTTCAGCCAGTGCATTTTTTGAGAGCTATTTTTAGAATATATTTTTATTTTGTCGCTCCATATGGGAAGCCGGACCCATATGGTTTGGGCGAGTGGAAGGTTGTGCTTTTATAGAGACGGAGCAAACCGTCCCCGTTCGGCCACGTTCTTAACCGTGTGCTTAAATCCTGCGTCTGCGCTGGGAGTTGGGCACGGAAAGGCCTTGCTGCCGGGGACCTCGGGCCCTGTCTGAGGTTGTAGCAGCATCGCTCCCTCCTGAGATGTAGAACTATTCTATACTCGTTAAACCGGTCTCCAGTTAACACGGCTCTTCTTAATTATGACATTTCTAATTCATACACTTCCTTTTTTTTCTTTCTTTCCTCCATTTCTTCTCCATCTTTTAGATGCTCTGATCTCTGGTCGAGATGGATGTAAAGTTAAACATCACGCTGTGCAAATTGTTACTACTCTTAAAATATCAAGACGAAGGTGATATTGGGGGATCAGTCTGCCCATAGCACCACAGAACCCACTGGCTTTGGGGATGGAACAAAAATTGATGAGAAAAGATATCACAGATGTGATAAAGAAAATGTATAAAATCAGAATTATACCCCCACCTGAATGGAGAGAAATAATACCCTTTTTACCTGTGTTTTAGATGCTTCCATAGAATGTAATAGGGAAATAGGTTCCATTTCTTTTATGGATTTTTGTGGGATAGTTAAAATCACCCGTAGAACATCTCTAGCCCCTGTAAATTGTAGAGGGTTGTTTTATGGATCTTTTCTATTGCAATACAGGGTTTCATCCCTATAAAATCCCATATAATTTCTCAGAAGGTGAAATTCAAAGCAACAAATTTTAAATATGTGATGTTTATAAAGGCAACATTTACCTGGGCCTGTAATCTTGGTGCTTCCAAATCTATTGCTCACTGTGGGGCCGAGGTATCATTTTTTACAAGCACGTAGAGATGCCCCTAATAGCAGAATGTGTGATAACCTTGAGAAAATGACCGAGTTTTTTAGTCTCATTAAATTCTTGTAAATTATAGTGGAATCAAGAGAAGCCCCCACAGGCCCTGTGAAGTGCGAGCGCTCGAGCCCCTTGTGATAGGTCTGGACTCTTACTACATGAGTAAATAAATGAAGCCAGTGGCTAATCTTATTTCCTCATTTCAGTTTGATGCAACTAGTTACATTTTTCACGTGTGTTCGTGCCGTGTCCTGTCACGGAAACAAATCCACGTAGTGCGTCGGGACTGCTAATGACGAGCGGGAGCAGCCACCAAGCCCAGGCAGCTGAGCGGGTGTCACGGCGTAATGGTGCCCGCGTCACTGCTTGAGCCTCTTCCAAATCATCCTGATGGTCCTTGGTTTTAATGTTGAGGAGCAGCCCTTAAGAAACATGCCTGAAAGCACTGCCCGACGGAGTGAAATGACAGATTCCAGCAAAGGAGGGAGTTTTAGGAGGGAACTTCGGTATAAACGGTGTTTTCTGGTTATCATTTTTGCTCCCGGTGCTTTACTGCTGAATCACCGCCTCTCTAATTAAAAATCATCTTTAAAAGGCAAACAGCTCCTCGGGTGCTCGGGAGCAGCGGACGCTCCCCCAGGACAGCAGGAAGCTGCAGGCAGCACAAATGCGGATCCAAGCGCTTCTGTCCTGCCCTTCACCCGGCTGCAGGCACAGAAGCCCCAGCGACACGTTGTGCCAGGCAAGGGACACAGTGCGGCTGCACATCGGTTAGTGTGAGCTACCTGCAGACCCGCTCTGCGTGCCCGAGGGCATCGCTGCCTTCGTGTCCATCGACACGAGCCCTCAGGGCTCGGCAGGAGCCCGTGCGGCTGCAGGGATGTTTTCAGATCCAGCAGCGGAGGCTCCGGAATGGGGGTGATACAGCGAACCCTGAGCCGAGCTCCTTGCTCACCCAAGGAGAAGGCGGTTTGGGAATTATTTTTGATTCCAGAATTCTGTTTGCCCTATGGAGCTGCCGCGACGGTGACTAGTTGCCTTTGCACTCGGGAGAGAGAAGGAGCAGCGCAGCAGGGAAACTCCTGTCTTTGCAGGAGCTCAGTTGCAGTATGAAAACATACCGGGATTTGTTGTGTATCTGTTGCCACTTAATATTTTTGTGTTTCTTCTTTTCTGTAGGAAACAAATCTCTATCCTTTAAGGATCCTGTGCAATAGGAAGGGAATTGCACAGCGAGGAGTTCAGCATGGGAAGGACAGAGATTTCTGCTCTGGTTTTGATAGTACCGCGACCAGCAGAAGAGCTGTCACAGTGAGATTATTGATCAACGCTGTGAACATGTATGGATTAATTTATTGGAAAGTCAAGAAAACAACTCTACTTTTTTCATAAATACAAAGCAGAGACTTTGGTAAGATGAGAAAATGTTACAATGGCCAAGAACCCGAAGGAGTTAAAAACGAGTGAAAAAGGAAATGTCAACAGTTTCGAGAGAAGTTTCATGAAGTGGAAATATTTGTATTCAGAATCTGTGTCTATTTTGAATTCAGATTAATTTGTGTTTGCTTATTTGCTCAAAGCAGCTTTGTAGTCAGGCAAAGCCTCATAACTTGTATTCCACTTCTTAAAATATATTCAATTCCATTCCGAAATCCTGAAAGACAATAAAAAATACCTGAGTGTCTGGTGTTTTGGTGTACTGGAAAGAGATGGAAGTTGTTAGGTCTTTCCAGAAATGTCATTTCAGAATATTTGAGTAACACAAGTTTGCCCCAAGTGCTAGACGGTTCCTGTACATTGGAATCCTGGGGGGATTTGGATACTTTTCCCGTAGCCTTGATTGTTTTGGGGCTCACAGTGCACATGGAAAGGTGGGTACATTGTTTCGAAGGGGGTAGCAATGCAAACTGGTACCTACCTGGTTGTGTGGGTGCTGTGGCTGCCCGGGACTGTGAGATGCTCCTCGTGTTGATGCATTCCACATTGTTCATCCCTTCGCAGAGCCCGAAATCGCGGCGCGCTGAAGCCAACCAGGAGCTTCACTGACATCTGCAGGGCCAGGATTTCATCCCAGGTCGGTGCAGAGCTGAAGGGAACCGCGTGCTCCTCACCTGGGGCAATTCCAAATCAGTGATGTAGTGAAAAAACTCCATATCCCACAACCGAACCTAGGGACCTACGTTTCAATTTGGGTTTTCCATTGTTTCCATTTGCATTGCAACTATATAATGTGTTGAGGCATTGTTTTCAAGATAAGAAATATTTATTTTTTTTAAGAGATGAGCGATTTGTAGAAGACATTTGGGTAATCTTGTAATGTGATTTATTTTTGTAAATAAATTTGCATAAAATCTCCAGCCCTCGATGTCATAGTTCTATTTTATCTTTAATTCCGATGCTCAAGAAATGTAAATTATTTTTACAGCTAAATAAAAGCTATCCGGAGCTGCCAGGAAAGAATAATGAGCTACACGTTGTGCCACGCAGCCATGATAAATCCCGCAGCTCCATGGTTACAGTCCAGATGCGGGAATCGGCAGCTAGGGAATATCGGTGCGTATGGATCCCCCTGACTAGATGCAGCAAACTCATCTTGAGCGGGGACGCTCGTGACACCAGGTCAGTGAGAGAAGGTGTTTGCTAAAGGACATGCAGGTACCTGGTGCGAGGAGGAGCCCTTGGCACTATTCTATAGTAGAATAAAAATACCCATGGGTTGGCCCTAAATAAAGATCCCGGCATTCCCATAACAGGCGGTCGTTAGTGGTTCCTGTAGTGGGAAACACGGCACAACGCGAGCTGCATTCGCACCCCTCGCTCCTTGCGGTAGGAAGTTCTCCTGGCACCAAGGGAAGGGTCGGAGCCATCGTGGAGCAGCCAGGGACGCTGGTCCTTGCCCCCATCCACCATTCCGCTGCCTCCTCCAACCTAGATCCTGCCCGGGATGAGGGAAGGACTTCCCCCCAGCAGGGACTAAGGCAGAGATAAGGAGTTAATTATGCAAATGGAGGTGACGAGCCTCAGCTAACGTTAGTAAATGGATATAAATACCAGGTGTGCGGAGGGCCCAGGCTCAGGGGAGGAGCTGGGTTTGTTGGGGATGTCCCTGGTGTGACCAGGTGCTGCAGGCAGGGGCTCTGCTGGGCTCTCCTGCCCGTTCCCCCTGCCCTTGGGCTCTCCCTTTGCTGCTCCTCAAGGTTTAGATAAATTCAGCCTGGTGTGTCCAGTGCTGCTGTGGGGCTGCTGTTCCCCTGGGCTGAGTCACGGTGGTTTTGCTTTAATTAAGGCAATATTCAGAGCCAGCGGCTCCATGACTCTGGCTTCCCAGAGCCCAGGAGCTATGCGATTTTCCCAAAAATCTTTCCAGAAGGAGAATACAGAGGAAAACAGGTAGGGATTAATCGGTGTGTTTGCTGTTTGGGAGAGCGACCAAGCGCCAGGTGTTGGTGGGGGCGGCTGTGAGGCTCCCTCCCGCACGTGCCCTCTGATGGGTGTCTGTGCCCTGACCTGCTGCTGTCCCCGTCACCCTCTGCCCGCAGGGTGACGCCTCACGGGGCTGCTCTTCCCTTGGGCCTTTCTGCTGCTTCACGTAGCCCTCTCCCAGCCCGAGGCGGCTCCTGTGTTTTGTAGGGTCTGTTTCTGCTGGGTCTGCTGCTCCCCAATGCGGTTTTGGGCTCCTGCTGCCTCCCACCGCAGTCCCCAGGTGCTCACGGCCGGGCTCGGTAGCTCTTTATAGTCCAAGGGCTCAACCAGCACAGTGTACGGGGTTATGGTGCAACAAATAGACAATGGGAGCCAAATCCACCTTCCTGCTGTTGTTTTAGAAACTGTTTGGGGCTGCGATGCCCCTCGAAGAGTGGAAACAGCCTGTTGCCTCCCCTGAGTACGTGCACGAATGAGGGGGGATCAGCACCAACCTCCTGGTGTGCCCAGCTCCTCCGTGCCCGCTTTGCAGGGCTAATTTGGGCATGAAAACCTAGTTCTGCTCTTTGCATCTTACTTCTAGTTGTGTTTTTTTTTAAAAAGGTGAATGCCTTTGCTATAAAATAAAATTTTACCTTTTGTAGTACCTCTAAAATAGAGACATAAACATCATACCTTGGTTAGTATAAGACTTTAAAATGTCCAATAACTTAATGGATGCACATAATATTGTTTAGAAACCCTTAAAAATAAGAAACAATCTCAGCAGACTGCTCACAACACAGGGCTCTACCCAGAGCGAGTTTTTATGCTTGAGTTATAAACCCTTGAAAAATGGGGACCCTAATGCAGAAGCTGACGCAGCTTTAACTAAAGCAGCTCTAGTAAGTGCTGCTATAATTATTTGCTCATTAATTACAAATTTTGCAAGACACAAGAGTAACACAAATTGGAAAATAGGAATAATTATCACTAATAATGCCACTGAAGCTGGACACATTGAAAGTATCTTCCTCTTTAAATTTAATAATAGCAAGACAGCTAGCAAACTAATAAGAAATACGTAATTGAAAATTAACCTTGCAAATCTGCTGCTAATAAACCATGGTGCTCTTCCATTACAATAATTTTACAGAGCCTTTAATTTGCATTTGAATTGTTATCCCAGGTAACACTTTGCGTGTTCACAACAATTAGTGGGGGTTTGGATTAAAGCAGGAGCTCCTAGGTGGGATTTAGTGCAGTTGAGGAACACAGAAATAAATAAAGAAATAAAATATATACATACATAAATAAATATATATATACACGCACCTTTGCTGCAGCTCCTATCAGGCTGGAGCTGGAGTGGTGGAGACTGGATCACAACGGTGATTCTGGTGCCTGTTGCTGTGCCTCAGTGCTGGGTTGTTGTTCCTGAATTAGTATTTTGTGGCGTTTGGGGCTTCCATCCTTGGTTTGTTCCACGTGGGTGTAAAAACCCCCGTTCTGCCTGCTGGATTGCATCGTTCTGATTCCCCTAGGTGCAAGATGGGGTTATTTGGGGACACTCGAGGACATTTGGTGACTGTACCGGGTTGCTGTGCTCTGTGCAGCGCTCGGTGCAGTAAGTGCTTTCACGCTGGTGTCTGAATGGGTTTAACATCTCCTGGAGGCAGCGTGGTTTGCTGGACAGAGATGGGACTTGGGGCTGTTGCTGATGGGGCAGCGGAGCCTTGGGGTGGAAACGATCCATTTCTATGCAGATGGGCACGTTATGTCCAACTTTGCCAGTGCTTCTCTATCCTCAAAGGAAAATGGTAGCTTTTACCTGCCTTTTCGGCTGCCAATCAACAAATCGGTCTGTAAAAATCTGTAATAAATACATAAATATATAAAAATCAATAGATAACAGAATTCTCTATTTCAAAACCCAAGGGAAGTCAACTTGTATTGCTAAATATGAACTTGAAAATGTAAATATGAACCAAGATGAATTTGCTTGACCCTGAGCTTGCACCAGTATCACCGTGTTAATGGCACTGGTGATATATGCAGGGTTTCAAAGCTGTGCGTTACTAAGAGCTTAAAAAATAAAAGTAACGACGCGGAGGCACCCGAGGGGAGGACCGTCGTGCACAAACAACCGGGTTACGAGTGCGCTGCAGAGCGCAGCGCTGCGCGCTTCCAAAGCCCATCGGGGACCGCGCGGGAAACGCTGGCTGCTTTGTGCAAACCCACAAATCCCGGGGAAGAGGCCGTGGGGGTCAGTGATTCAGCTGTTTGCCTGCTCCCCTTATGTAAGGGGTTAGCAGCAGTGCGCGTTTAGTCCCCGGCCAGCAATAGCAGGAACAGCTTGTGTCCCAAGGCGCCGCGGAGCCCTCAGAGGGACAGAGGAAGGGTCCTGGTATAAACGCTGGATGGGGATAGTCTTTGAGCTGACCTTTTATTTGGCTGTACGTGTGTGCTCAGCGCAGCGGTTGACGCCGTCCTCCTGTCTCTGGTGTCCTGTGTAGCTCCAGTGTCACCGGTGCAGGCAGTTTTTCCATGTTAACACGTTGCAGGGGCTGGAGGACGGATTGCAGGTGGGCTGCAGGATGCTCTGGCTGCCCAGGCTCTTCCTCAGCGGAGCTCAGGGGGTTGCACAGGCAAAACTCCCCTGGGGGTTAAGTCCTGATTGCACTAAACTCTTCACAGGAGGGTGTTTGTTTCCCACCTCCTGAATGCCTTTGAAATTGCTTTATTCTGCATTGCTTTTGGATATAATTTGGATTTCAAGTCTCTTCCGCTCTAGAGGAAATCTGTTGAAATCTCTAAAACTCAAGGAATGATTCCCTTGGCGGCTGTGTCCAGCTCGAGATGTGTGTTCGTGGGCGCAGGGTTTCGTCTGCCTCAGAATCCTGCTATGGGGGACGCGTGTTCCCGAGTTTATCCCGCTCGGGACGGTAACGGTTGGGTCTGCGCTGGAGCTGCCTGCTCGGGAGCCGGTTGCTTTCCATTCCCAGCAGAGCTGGAGCGGGATCCAGGGCTGTGCGCTCTGTTCATCACTGCTTTCCCAAGGAAAGACATGAAGTAGCTCTGCTAAAAATAAGCTACTTTTAGAAGGCTGCAATGGTTTTTCTAACCATTCTGCTGTTATTTATGCTGCACAATTCTGAGTTATTTATTCCAGTGAGTTGTGCAAAGTAGGACGGTGCTTGGTGCATGGAGGGGAGTGAAATCCAACCTACAGCTGGTTGGGGACTGGCCCTGATGTCCCGTCCAGCCTCAGTGGTGACACTTTGGTCACTGCCCAAGCGCGGTGGCCCGGAGGGGTGTCCCTCATCGCCTGTTTCCTTCTCCTTGCACCTTGATGCAGCCCTCCTAACCCTATTCCTAATCCGACCCTAAGTGATTCCTGATCGCTCGTCACTGCGGGTTATTTTAACCTGCCACTTAACTCATCGATACGCATTTTTAAAACACTAAAATGCAACTGATAATTCTCCCCGCGATCCAAGGTAACAATAAAAAATGTTAATAGTTTTCATCCATTAAAGGTAATTTATACAGGCTGGGCTCTGCTCAAAGCTATAGCAAGGTAGAAATGGTGATATCATTGAGCAGGAGGTCTGCCAACCTGCATGATGGCCTTGGAACGACAAAGGAATGATTTAGCTCTTATGATCTCACTTAATATTTCATGCTTAAAGTGTAGCCTAACCCGTAATTTGGGGTTATGTGAAGTACATGTTGTAGAGTTGTTTCAGAACAGATTTTGACACAAACTTTGCAATTAAAGGAAATGGTTGAGTGACGATGCTGCATATGCAGTAAGTTTGAAGGCTGGTGAAAATTCTTGCAAAAGAATTTTTAGCGTCAAGGAATCATAAAACCATAATCACAATGATAAAAACAGTCATTATTGCTTCAGGTAGTTAAAACAGAACATTAACATTAAAAGTAACATTAGAACATGTAACATGAGAAGGATTCATCAATATCCGTCTTCCTGTATCAGGATGAGAAGGCAGTGCAAATCCAGGATTTTAATATCTATTTTATTGAAATAAGCAACTTCAGGACCTTCCAGTCCAGAATGGATTTCCAGTGTTCCTTACTGATAATTTTATAGTATTTCCATCAGAATTAGTCTAAGTTGAAGGGGGGAATAATGGTTGTTTCTATCTACTGATTAAAAACCCTAATATTCTGATTTCTTCCTGTTCAGATCCCTACCCTGCATGCAAGGGCAGTAAACGCAGTGGAAGGGTTTGCATACGAGCAAGGCAAGAACCTCTTGCTTTGGGGTAGGGTTTGTTTGCAAGGCTTGAGAATTGCAATGGGAATCTATCTGGGAAGGGCTGGGGAGTTTATCTCACTGCATTCCTGTAGGGTGTCTTGCATTATCCTTGATTATCACCCAGGGGACAAGATTTTTCCATATAAAAATTATTCCTGATTCTATTCCAAAAAATAGACCAGATCCTCGGCATAGGTTTCTCCCTCTAGTGGCAGTGGGAGGGAAGCTGTGCAGCCTTCAAAGACCAGGTAGTTTTATTTATTAAGCACCAATCTGCACACGAGGTAAAGGACCTGCTGTTTGCTTCCAGCTTCAAAGGAAGAGTCATATGGCACAAATCTACCTTTCTAATGGTTCCCTTAGTCACTGAAATGCATGTAAAGCCAAGACAGATACTGAATTAAGGACTTTTTTTCTCTCATTTTATTTTTAATGACCCTTAGACTGCAAATACAACTGAGGCAACCTCCTTAGCGAGCACAAATGCCGATGAGTTTAGTGTCCTACGTCTCTCACAGGGCAATGGCAAAACTTGCAAGGTGAGATAAGGTTGGATGTTTCTTCTACTCATTTTCTATGACAACGGGAGGTTCAATGTAACTCATTTTAACCGTGTTTAACCCTGGATGGGCTGATGCTGGTGCATCTTACTTGTGTGCCGCGCTACCAGTGTCATTCTGGGCAGCTCTGCTCCTCCAGGAAGGGCAGAGCGAGTGTTTTTGTACAAAACAAGTATTGTCTGTGCCGGCATCCTTGTAAGGATGGGTCCACTGCACAGAGACACAAAGGAGGGGAGGGATGATCTGCAGAGAACTGTTTTCGTGACTCATCTGAAATGCATTTGAAGCTACAATGCCAGTTTGATGCGTAAAACTGTTACGTAATCCAGTGTGACTTCCAAGGTGTTTGGATTGCCCTTTTTCCTTATAGGAAAGGGAAGGATCTATTGTGGTTTTCAGGCAGAAGAGCCTAACCACCCTGTAAGAGTGAAAGTCTAACACACAGTGATCTAAATGCCCCTCTTAATACCTGAAAAGCATAATCTCTCTCTACTTGTTTCAATGTATTAACACAATTGAGGCACCCCATTTCAGTAAAATCCTTCTTTACCAGAAGGGATCATGTGGGTGAAAGACGAAGATGACAATATATTGAAATAGGAGAGAATGCGTCCTTCAAGGCTGTGTGGAAAATACAAAGTTGAGAGAAATCCACATTTCCAGGAACCATTAACTGCTCTGAGTTCAACACTCGGAATGCTCAAATGGAGAGAGGAAAAAAATAAGCTCCATGTCCTGTAGTTATTTCCTATACGGTGCTCCCTGCGACACTGTAAACATCTACCTGGCTGTGCAAGGTCATGTGTGTTAGTCTCAACTTGGAAATCTTCCAACAGGGAAGAGCTTTATCATGAATGGAGAGTAAAACGTAACTTCTGTTTCTTCTAGTTGGGATTTGGTGGCTTTCTAGTCAAGGTAATGATTTGGAGAGTTGAGATTTGCAGATAGAAAAACATCAACGTTGCTTAACAACCATGAACTAAAGTAGAGCTCATGTTCTAGTGAGAGCTGCCTTGCAGTCAAATGATTCCAGTAGCTGAGGATTAAGAGAAATGACAAGGTTTATATAAACTTCGATATCACCATGAATTGGCAATATATATCCAGACTGAATTGGCAGTATGCATCCCCCTTTGTGGCATGGCCCTGTCAGGTGTTTTTCTGCATGGTATCTGCAAATGCTTCTAATTTTATTTCGCCTCCCTGTAAAGTTTTCCTCAGTTCATTCCCTTTGCTTCTCTTCTGCTTTTTACGCTTTCAACTTCATTATGCAATTGTTCCAACCCTGCTCCGTATTTGATGTTTTATAACTCATGTCTGCCTTTTTTCACTGCTGATTACTTTTAAATTTCTCTGTTCCTTCATACCGGCTTAAAAAAAGTAGAAAAAACAACTCGAGCATTCCCTGTGCAATTACTGCTAGGTGATATGCATAACCCTTGGGCATCCTTTAATTTGTCTTTGAACACTTTCCATTTCCTCCTTGTCCTTTTTCTCCCTGGTTTTATCTTGTTGAATTTCATCCTGCACTTACTGAGACTCCTGCTTTGCTCTGCTAAAACCCAGCCTAGCTGCCTTCTAGCATTAATCCTGGTGAAATCTGTAAAGATTGCAGGCCTGTCTCCCTCACATCTGTATTATCAGGTGCAATTGCTATTGCAGATATCCTGATAGAGAATTACTCTTTAAAAAAGCCCATCAATTACACTATATATGATGAACATCACCTCCAGTTAGGATGCACCATAGCACTGTGCACAGCAGGGAAATAACCTTGCACAACATCATCCTGCATCTTCCTCCCCTTGCCAAGTCTTAGCCTTGTGCTTCAACTTTGTCTCAACTAGATGTTTAATCATCTGCCTATTTTGGAGGAACTGAATAATCTGAGGCTGCTGTAGCTATTTTCCACTTGACTTTGTAGCAATATAGGCAGGTCTCATAGGAAGCTCTTCAGCAGATACTTCAGGATTTCATGATTAAGTCCAGCTCTGCCCGTCCACCTGTGCCTCAGCAGATGTGGTGACACTTGGATGGGTCTGGTGAGATCCACGGTAAAGAAAGGAGGAAGCTGCCCGAGATGGGAATCGGTGAAGAGGGTGTTGAGCAAGCGGTGCTCACCCGCACGGGTGCAGAATGAAGCCTTTCCCAGTCCAAGAAGAGGAAGCCCTGAGGAAACCGTCTTCAGAGATGGGTCTTCTGCAGAGGGGGCAGCTCGGCCGCTGCCTTTGCAAATAGCCGTAGCTGTGGGAAACGCGTTGAGGAGCAGGAACAGGCAGCTGGTTGCAGGAATCCTCATGAGGGACACCATGGGGCAGGGGCAGAGCAGGCTCGTCCAGGGTGGCACGGGTGCACCCTGCAGCTGGGGCATCTCCATGAAGATTCCTGAGACAGGTGATTTAGACTGATTAAACACGGAGTCTGGTCTTAAACTCTTAAGAATCCCTAAAGGGAACTTGAAAGAGGTTTGCAGATTTCAAACATTTAAAACTATTTTATCTCCAGAAAAAAATCCAATGACTGTTTCCATTAAATGTACACTTTTGTAATCACCCAATCAATCCCAAATTCATGATAAACAGTTTGTGCTGAAACTTTCCGAATGTATTTGTCCTGTTCTGCATTTTTTTTTTCATGTAGTCCTTGGATTTAGATATTTAACACACTGACTTAAGTGACCTTGCTAGCGTCCTGGTTTACTGAGTTTTGTTTTCATGTAGCATTCCTGTTCTTCTTTACTGAATGATTACTTTAATTTATCATCATTTCCTGAGTGCATATCTTTTTGGAAAAAAAAAAAAGAAATGCAATATGCTTTCAAGAAACACTTTCAAGCACAATAGGTGATGTATCTTTAGTGTATTTAATGTTTTCATAAAATGCAATCTGAAAACAAAATGTCTTTCAGTTTTCCATTTCCCACCTACTACATTTCTCTCTAGGAAGGTAGCAAACAAAGAATGAAGGGTTTTATATATATATATTTTTTTTCCTTAAACCTGTCTTTTCCCTTCTGTTTTCATTTGGAATTTCAAGCCCAAACTCCATCTCAAGTAGAAACTTTAAATCCAAGTGTGTGTTTTCAGTTCAAATTGTTTGGGATGGGGCAAGCTCTAATTGTAAATGTTTGTTCTCATAATGAATATTTCTATATTGTATTAGAATTGATGGATCTGTCCCCACTTTCAGTAAAGTGTAAAATCCAATCAACGCACATCTTGCTTATTTACATGGATAGCTTTAATTCGGCACTAAAACTCTTAGAGCAAAGGATACCTCTTTTAATTAATGGATAATAATTTAGTGGAATACATTTGAAATTTATAGGGACTCTTTCCCATTACTACCACCTAACTTCAGCATGGAGAGCTCTTGCCAGGAGAAGAATAGCGCTTACTGGTGGGTTTTGACTGGGTACCCTTTAGTCAATAGTCAAACAGCCACCTCGGCCAAAATGCTTGGAACTGAAGTCAGCGCTCGACTTGATTTCTGGTTTTGGCTGAACTTTTCATTAAATGGTTGTATGTGAGTTGATTCAAGAGGATTTCCAACCAGATCATGGCATCTTCTTAATCGGAAGATACAAGCAGGTAGTTTAATGCAGCCTGATGCGCTTTTGTGTGTCCTTGTGTACAAGACCCTGTAAACAAGAGTAGAGCAGCTATAACTGGAATAACGATGGAATAA
>JAWLRI010000041.1:555446-677061 GCA_034781795.1 Crypturellus tataupa
CTATCAGCCATCACTCACTGTAGCTGAGCACTAAACATCAAAGTGTTTTGACTCTCTTCTATTTTTTTTGCTTTTTTTCTCCTCCTTTTTTTCTTTTTCTTCATATGTTATCTAAGTTCATGTACATAAGATATTTTCAGCATGTCTGATCCACATGTGTGGGGAAAGCAGAATGGTGGAATATTTCAGGGGAATAAATTCAGAGGAATTGTAAGTAGATTCTCTAGGAGAAAGAATAAAGCTCATTTTCAGTTCTGGAAAACTGTGCTTCTTGGTTTAAACAGAGTAACTAAGTTTTGAGGATGTAGCTCTCATGACCTGATATTACATGGCAGTTTGCAGGCTGTGAGGAGTCTAATTTAGGCAGGGGGCAAAAAAGAGCATAAAGCCTACAGTGCTGTTAAAGTTTATCACAGTGTTAATTATCGTGGTATGCATTTACTACAGTAATTTACGTTGATTTGTGGATATGAGCTTGCATTTTAAGTTCCCCTCGTGCAGATACACAGCCCAAAGTGCCAGTGGGCTCAGGTTGAACCCAGATACTGTGTTTCTGCCCGTCCATCCGAGGGAACAGGGTTAGGAACAGGGGTTTGAACATCCAGTTCCTGCGGCCCTGGAGCTGCAGGGGCTGCCTGTGACTTCTGGCAGCAGAAATCCTCTGCAAGGTCTGTAGGAAAGAGGACCTGATCTCCCAGCACTGCTTTGGCTAAGACATTTGCTGGTGCTCTTTGATGTAAAGTTGAATTAGTTTGTGTGTTTTCCTTGCACTCCGGTTTAGATGCATCAGATTTCATGTGAGTTTCTGCCTTTTTCTTCCTTTCTTGTTCAAAAATCAATGTTTCATCTAAGTATTGGCAAATATGGAGACATTTCATGTTTATGGGCTAAATCTGGCTCTTGGCTCGGTGAAGTCATTCACTTGGTTCAACACCAGTTTGATTGACTTAAATATTCAAATATTCAAAATTTGTTGACTTAAAGATTCAGATTGAGGAGTCTCCTCTAAACCTGGCCTTATTCAGAGGTGCTGATCGTGGTCTGCAGGGAGATGGATGGATTGCAGACAACCTCTGGAGAGGTGCGCGGGGTTTCCATTCACCTGATGGCAGCGAATTCCTCCAAAGGTGACAATTCAGGTGTCAACACTGTGAAATGCCACAGGGCTGGCAGGACAGCTTAGTGACTTACTTGGGTCATCTTCTGTTTTGTTTTCAGTTAAAGGGAAGGAATAGAAGGATGCAAGTTCTTTGGAAAACTGGATATGCAGGGCCAGAAGCAAACAGGGATTAGGAGAGGGGGGAAAAAAACCTTTAATGCTGCAGTGCGTACTGCAAAGAAAGCAATTCGTTTCCTTTTTATAGGAAAAGTATGTAAATTAATGACTGGCACTTGTCAGTATGGAGACAAATATCTTAAATTACTTGCAAGCACTCTCAAGATTTCAAGATCTTCACCTTTTTACATATAAAACCCCTGCAGTAAGAAGTACCTTTACAGGACTCTACCTAATTCTCTATTTTTGGTGAAAATGGTATAAAAGTGACATGTAAAGCACTGCATTTGTTACTTTTTGATAAGTCTTTGGAGATTTTGCACCCTGTTTCTAATCATTGGAGCCATGAAGCTCCACCTGCTATTTGCTTTTTAATGTGAAATATCTAGGGAGGAGGGTTTTTTGCACCCAACATTTCAAAGAACTGTTAAATTAAAGACATTTAAAATAGCTGGAAGTTTGGGCTTTTAGAGGAAAAGATGGGCTATGTATTAATTTAAGGTGTGTGTTGGTTTTTTGTTTTGCTTTTTAATTTTAGAGGCATATCTCTGATAATGAGCATGCAAAGTCAGCCGGGAACACTTGTTTTGTTAACTAGTTTTTTCCAGGAAGATTACTAGAGGATAGATTTTTCTCCTTTAATAAGCTATGACTAAAAAGCCCAAATGTTGGGGGAGATGTTCTTTCTCTTCCATATAAATTGGAAGACACAAGCATCTCCCTGTAAAAGAGGGTGGAAACTGGTTGGTTGTAGCTCTGCCATGAAAGGAAGGCAGGAGCAGCTGGGCATCCTCCTGGACCTTCCGTGTTGCTTGGAAGAACAGGCCCGTGTAGCCTGATTTTCTTTTTTTTTTTTCTCTTTAATTCTCTTTCTAGTTTTCAGGTCAAAAACTGCTGTGGCTGGGACTTTTTTTGAGTTGATGTATGATCTTTTTTTAGTTTAAGATTCCTTTAGATTGTGCAGGGGGTGTTGGAGGGAGTCTGTCAAATGCTGCGAATGTTTTTCTTGTTATGGAGAAAAGACTTTATCCAAGTGCTTATCATGTGCTAGAAGGCCTGCGCAGGAGAAATAATTGCCAAGGAATAAAACTGCTGGCAGTTCTCATTTAACCCAGTTCCATACTTCAAGTGCCATACAAGCCCAAACAAGCTTCAAAATAAAACAGGGATTTGTTTCCTTGTGTGTGAATTTCTCAGCCTGAGATGCCTTGTCAGGAAGGCAGAAATAATTATTACTGGGAGAAGATGGGAATTCTTTCCTCCAAGATATTCATTCATCAGGAGAACAATTAATGACAACTCACTAATGGCTGCAACATTTTATTTTCTATTTTCAGTGGCATGTGCAGACCCAGGCTTCTGAGTGCCTGGGTACTCCCTCCCTGGCCCCAATTACTTTGGCACAGAACCGCTGTATGCTACAGGGACCATCCCTTCCCCAAGCAAGTGGATTCCCAGCCAAGAATAGGTTGGAGCTTTTGGCACTGAAGTAATGCACACGAGTAGCACTGGGTAGTAGAAATCGCTGATTGTTTCCAGCAAAGGAATGGCAGTTGTTTTTTAACTATGTAATTAATTACCACAGATTAGAGGGGGGAAAAAAAAAAAGAGTATTTGGGTTTCTGGACTGAGGAGGAGTATGAGAGACTTCAGGAAAATATTTTTTCTGCAAGACAAAATGAAACACGCAGTGAAACAAAAGGATCTTAAAAATAAACCTTCAAGATAATAAAGCGAAACTAAGCTATTGCTGTCTAGTTTCCTTGTGAAGGATTTCTGCCCTGTGCACACAGCGTTGCTTGTCGTTGGGTCAGTTTCCCACTATTTAGCAATGTTGACTCTGCTTTTTTTCCAAGCCTCGGCCCTTGTTTGTACCTTTGCAAAGCAAATGTGAAAGAAGTGCCCAAACTCTGCCACTGTCGCTGCTGATTTTTGGAGCGGATTGACACAGCTGTAAATGTACACGTGTTTGGCTGAAGTGTTTGGTAAATGTTTGGCTGAAGCAAAGGGCAAAAAAAGCCGTCTGAGGGATTCAATGGTGTATACAACTCTTCTGATGTGCCTATGGGGGAAAAATGTATATAGTGAGTGTAGTATTTAATACAGGGTGCCAGTGTGTGATGGTGGTGAGAACAGCACCCCTTAGTCTGTTCTCCCGGCTTTGTGGCCCAAAGAGCCCATAGACATTGGTCCTCTGCGTTCGTTCTGCCCCGCAGTGCCCCTAGATGCCCATGTTCCAGGGCAGTCACAACCCAATCGCCCCAGGATGGTGGATGAAGCAGTGCAACTTTGAGATCAGTTCTGCTCTTCTGGTGTCAATAAAGAAATATGAAAAAATACAAAACCTGCTCTGACTTGGCTATGCTGCTCCTTCCTGGAAAACTAATTTTTGAACCCAGTGGCTACAAGTACCTTGTTGCCCACAGTGTGATTCCTCTTGCTGATTTAGTTATTGTTGGTCAGCACAAAAAAAATACTTTTTCCAAGTGAGTGCTAGTAAATACTAGTAAATATGTATTTCTACTTGTCCTCTCCATCCAAATGGACGTTTACTGGCCACCCTGGTGACAGTCCTACATTTTTCCAAACCTTGCAGATCACTAGATTGTTGCAAAAGTGGCTAAGAATTGAGTCCAGGCTATTTAAAGTAAATTCTGTTTGTTAAACTCGGTATCTAAATATCAAAGAGATGTCAATGGAAGCTGAGAGCTTATGTCTTTCACATCCATTGAAAATACTGGTTTTAATGCATTAACTCTTCAGAGTTGAAAGGAGAAAAACCCAATGCTAGCTAATAATGAAGTGATTAACTGTAATAATATGCTGCACATTTTGAAGTGAGCAATAGGTGCAGACAAGGCACACATTAATATACTTCTACCCTGCTGTTTGCAAAAGTATATTTTACATGCTTTAATTACATTTAAAAGCAGCAACCCAGAGAGGAAACTAAATGCCCCAGTGTTTGCATTACTCATGTGCTAGGAAACATCTCAAGTTGGCTTGTAACCTAAATTAATTAGTAGCTTGTTTATAATTTATTTGTTTCTGGCCTGCTCCAACTGATCTTGGGAAACTGTGGAGAGACTTGGAGCTCAGGAAGGAATCTTTGCTTATCCAAAAAGCGCTGTCGTAGCAGCGGCAGTCTGATCCCCGAGAGACAGGCATGAGGTTTAGGACTCACGACGTTCCCATTGCTAAATATGTAATTTAAGTCACTGAACTGTGTTTTGGTAGAAGATATTCATCTATTCCACTTCTCGTTGAAGTTGTGCTGAGAAATTAGATGTTAAAATACAAAAAAAAAAAAAAAAAGAGAGAGAAAATAAAATATAAATGGGTAGGGCAATTGAATGCTTGCAGTTTGCAATGGGATAATGGTTGTAGAGGATGAGGGCCACGTGTCCTTCTGTATTTCATTGCCTTATTGCATTAAAATATTAACATTAAGAAAAAAAGCTCATGTGTGTCTTTGCTATTTAGTGTCTCTTTATAGACGTACAGGGCGAGCAGAAGATGCAGAAGAAATATTCTGTCCTACTTGCAGAGAGCTCATTTCTGCTGTAGTATCTCTGTTCGCTTTAAGGGAGTTGTGGGGTTGTTGTCTCTGGATATTTCCCAGTGTCTCCAGAAGAGCAACAGCAACGAAGGCTAAATTTACACCAATATAATCCTTATAAGAAGAACAGACTTCTAGGTGTGTGACAGTTACCAAGAAAGGAATGAAAGATGCTAAAATTGATGAGGTCTCTGACTAAAAGACCAGGAGTGCAGGGAAACAGCTCGGGAGGCCCCAAGGTTTGCAGGTTTCCTCATTCAGCTACGAGGAAATCAGAGGTTGACTGACTTGCTATAAAAGTATAATTTTGTATAGCCAAGTGTACTGGTATAATTATATATATATATACACACACACATACATATAAAAAAAAAATTAGCACATTTTTCTGGGCTCTGCTAGGAATTTTACTTAGTAGGAAAAATTGACAACTGGGAGCAAACTTGCAGGAGGTTTTGGTAGTTATCCTAATTAAAAAAAATTACTCAGAAATTTGATGGAACGTGGCAAAACAAAACATTTCCCCCCAACACACGCAGAACTCCAGACTCAAATACTCCTCCTAGATAATTTATCAGGTAAAAGAATCTTCAAAAGCGGTAACAGAAAAATAAATCTTTTTTTTCCCCCTAACCATTTAAAATGTTTGAGAAAATTGAAGTTTCTCTTCCCTCTATAAAATATTAAGTTTGGAATGGAATTTTGGTTCCTTGTGACTTTTTTCTTTTAAGTCTCATAGATTTATGAACGTATGTATATATAAATATATGTATATATTTCTGTTGATTTGAATGCCCCTATCTGTGCTTCCTGTTTGCTAATTAACTTGGTAAAATTTGCAAAGATAATGATGTATAGTGCAGGAAATTACACACCGAGTTAAAAAAAGTGACCCTGGGATTTACCATGCAATATTAATTACTGAAGCTATCACAGAATAGAAAATAGTTTTAATGTATAATTTGGCATTTATAATAACTATTATTTTACTAGAAGTTATAATATTTACAGATGAATTGATCAAGATCGCTTACGTACAACACCTTATGTTAGCTCTGCTGTTAAATTAATTAACTTCATGCTCATTCAGGTTTGCTATTTTTTTTTTTAAGAGTATTTGATTATCAAATATATTTACCCCTGAAGCGGTTACATTTATGTTAGGCAAATTCTGAGTCTCTTAGCCTACAATAAACACTTTCAACAGACTTCAGAGTGAAAATGTCGCTCTGAATTTGCCTCTCGCAAGAACTGAAGTGCTAATTCTTCAACAGTTGCAGCACAAATACTGCTAGTCTTCCTAATGGGCACAAGGCATAAAATAACACTGATTTCATTTTCTAACTAGTTTGCTATTCTGAAAGAAAAAAAAAAAGAATTTTTCAAAAAAAACTTTCCAATTTTTGGGAAAACATCACTCTCTGTCAGAATGCTAAAGTTCAATTGAAACTGCAAATCAAAATACCATGCAACTCTGTAAGCCACTAGAAAAGTGCTAAAACTTTCCTGCATAAACATGGTTGTATTAAGCTGAAAAATAAACATTTGAGATTATTCTCCCCCCACCCAAAAAGTCTAAGCTCATATTGAATGAGACAAGGGTATATTTTTTCCTGAAGGAGAAGGTGGGGGCAGGCAGGGAGGCCAGAAAGGCAGAACAGAAACATCCAAAGATTTTCTGCTTAATTCTGTGTTCTGTATTTCTAAGCTGAACACTTATCTGGTATCTTGCAAAGAAAATGATTTTTCAGACACCTTCTCATTTATGTTCTGTTATTTTCCCAAGATTATAGTAACTTTTTGTTTGTTCATAGTTACATTTCTTTAACATGTAAGATATATTGAGGCATAATTCAAAATGACAGGAAAGAAGTAACCAATATATGGTGCACAAATGACTGCCTGTTAACATGTCACAGATTACATCCTTTATTAAAAACAGTCCCTGCTCTGTATTGGCAAACAATGTTCACAGCCATCACCCATAACTTTCATTTATGATGGATTGTATTAGAACTTACCAATGTAAGTATGTAAATACTAGCATTAGTATATATGTATGATACTGTTTGTATCTTTCTTTATATTGTCTTAGTAGGGATTTATGCTAAAACAGGCTTTTTAATCACAGTTCATAGTTTTAAATAGGCTTTCCAAGGCACCTAGGGGTGCCAGGTTTCTGAGAGTTAGAGGTATTCAAGCATCCCATTTCTGCAGAATCTGTTACTTTGCTGAAAGTTACCTGACAAACTGATGTCTAGCTGAGGTGTGTGACTTCTTTCAGTATCTCAGATTTTAATTGAGCTTTGCTTGTATATTTGAATGTTTTTTTTTTCCAAATGACACTTTTCTTTATCATATGCAGTTTGTAACCCAACTCGCTTTTCTTTCAAAAAAAATCTTTCTGAAGCTGTGCATAAAGGCTGAATTTTTGATATGTAAGAACTAAAAAAAAACTATATACTTCTCCCCAGTTTTACCTTCCACACCAGATTCAGTTTTCCTTTGTGCTGAAACTGGAAAATCTTGCATCTTCCTTCTGGTGTGACTGCAACAGATGTCTCTTGCAAGTCCCATCCTCGGCAAACTTTTCTAAAACAAGCAGTGAGCAGACATATCGTTACTGCTGAATGAGGGAAGACTAAGAAATTCCCGGTTTTTTAAAGCCTGTCTATGTATTTTTTGTGTGCGAGCGTGTTTACAAACAGACGCCAAACTTTATTTTAGAATGAGCTGCTAGTACAAACAAAAGGACATTCTATTATATACCTGTTATGATTGATGCCCCTAATACATTATAAAAGCTTTCATAAGAAAATAGTTTTTTAGGGCCTAATCCCTAGGAATATTCAACACCTGAAATAAACCAAGAGGGTCTAAAAGTATTTAGAACTTACCAAAGCAGGGCTGTTCCTTCCAGCTGAAGGACAACACTCATACAAGGATGAAAAGCACAGGCACAGCATGGAAAACGAGCTACGGGTATCGATTTTGGCAGCGCATGCTAAAGAAGCCCACCCTAGTGCGTATTTTGGCAGTTTTCCACCACGTGGTAATATTGCCACACTGAAAAAATGCCATGTTCTCTTGGTGGGAAAGGTGATGGTATGTTTATCACACAGTGAAGAAATAAATGGTAGCCATTACAAAGGTGTATAATTCAGCAATTACAGTTATTTGTTTTTCTGACACCTCCTGCAAACAGTTATCGCTCCAGTCAAACATAATTTGATTATCTGTTTTTTTTTCTGGCACTGTATATTAATAGGGCAAATAAAAGGGAAAATAGTGCAGTCCCTTGTAATAAAGAAAACAGCAGCAAACTATTAATGCTCTTTGAAAAGAGTAGTTTTAACAAAGTAAGCAAGAATCATTTTCTTTGGTTGAGTGTTGATTCCCTAGTGTGCTCTCAGTAAGTAATTAGAATGGCCCAGTGAATGTCAGCATCAGCTTGTTTATTCTCATTATTTTATCATTTTAAAAACCCTCTAGGTGATGAGACATGCAGTATAGAACATAATTACCATTATTAGCATACTAATTGGACACAAAAATAGGCCAACTACAAGGTAGCCAACTGAATAATTTCACATTAATCAAACACCATAGTGAATAAGCCTATTGTTAAATTGACAGCTACAATAATTGGCAATATTTCGCCACAAAATATAAGAATTCCTTGTAAAGTCTCGGCGATGTTATATAATTCAGTAGTTTCCCACATTTCCACCCTTAACTTTGAACACCTAGTTCAAGTTCAAAAAACATCATGATAAGATTATTAAACTATTATTGAGTGGACAAAGTACATAAAGAGCTGCTTGTTAACATTCAGGAACAGATTCACATGATAAGAAAACAAAAAGGCTACCAATTTAGCTACTTGTTGCTTCAACACTGAATATGTATAAAGGTTCGTGATAAGATTTTTTTTAAGATTTCTTTTTTAACTGTATATTAAGTCTCAAGTCAGGTCTTAAGCACAGAAAATATGGCAAAGAAATTAGAAATGAAACTCCCCTTTCTTCCCCCCCTCCAAAAAAAAAAAAAAAAAGAAAAAAAAAAACAAAAAGAACAAAAATAGGATCTTCAACTTTCATCATCTAGGATAATTTTCCGGCTGCGGCTGGTTTGTTTTTAAGGTTTGCATTTGTCTGAGTGCTGTTCCAGTCTCATTTAACAGCAAGCTAGAAAGTTGCAAAGCCACCAACAGAAGTGGGAATTCATAAATGCACAATTAGTACCAGGCAGGAAGGGAAAACTGGCCCTAGCTGTGTTTCGCTTTGAAAACCATGAGGGAAATAGGACAGGAAAAGAGTGAGTGGAAAGGCAAAAAGAAACAAAGAAGGGGAAGGAGTAAGCAGGGGAAAAATGAGGGTTGCAGCAGAGGGAAAGGAGCAGATAAGGAGAATAGAACCAGATGGTGAAACAAGAGGAACAGAACTAAGAGAAGAGGCGAAGAAAGAAAAACAGTGAGAAAGGAAGAAAATAGTCATCAAGGAAAGAGAGTAAGAGAAGGTAAGGTGAGCATGGGGGAAAGCAGAACAGGGTTAGAGGACTCTGAAACAATATTCTTCTTTTAAGAGTTCAAGGGCAAGGGGAAACACAAGGACCTCACTGAAAGCAACGTTTCCTTCCCACTCCTGGGGCTTTCAGAGACGTGGAGACTGGGAAGAAAGGCTTCGTGTTTAAGTTTCTGTTTATTTCAGTAAGAAAAATGTTTTAGGAAAGTTTGTGCAAACAAAATGGTGTTTCATAAGGTTACTCGGCCTGTCAGTGGGTGTTCTGTTAGGGACGCGGGCCGAGGCACACGGGCAATTACACTGGTTCCAAGCCCCCAAAATATTTCTGGTTGGCTTCGCCAGTACGAGTGGGCTGCGCAGTGCCAAAATCATGCGGATAAATTTGATGGATGATATATAACTTTAAAGAAGTGAAAGGAATGAAGGGTAAGAAAGACAAATAAAATGTTTGCATTAATAACTTCCAAGAAATTCCTGCTTTCACAAAACCAGACCTGGCCTCTATTGTAACTGCTGTTAAGTCTTTGTATTGGCAAAATCTGGCCTTTATTGAAGCATTTGGAGGAGTGAGACTAGAACCTGAAGACAGACTGCATTGAGGATGGGCCAGAAACTACTTGAAATATCATTTATTTCAGTTAAATAATTGAAATATTTCAATTTCTGTTGCCAAAGGGGCAATTCTGGCAATGGTTTTGCGGAGCCTGCTTTGTTGGGTTGTCAGTCACTCTGCTCACACTGGAGGCAGAAAAAGTGTCAGTGCCTTAAGCCAGACTGACGCTATTGGGTAAATGTGAACACTTACACAACTGGGTGATTCTACGAGGGGTGGCTCTTGAGACTCGCTGTTAATTTAATTAAAAGCAGAAGCGGCTTTCTATAGGCAGAAAGTACTAACATTAGTGTTGAAATGTGTCTGTCTTAATTAGAATGAAGTTGTAGGAAAAAACACCTCCTTAAAGGCAATCCCAACATATTTTTCCAATTGTTCCTGGCTTATTAATCATAACGGGTAATGCTCTGGTAATGACTGGGGATGTCTGCTAATATATTGCAGATTGTCTATGATCCCAGGCTATTGATTACCCACTTTATTTCCCTTCACAGGGTCTGCTTAGTAGCAAGTCTGCAGTAAAAATACACAGAACCAGGAAAAATACACAGGGCTATAATTCAGAAATCTCTTGATAGAGAGAGGAAGTGCAACGGGAGATGTTTGATGGTGTCCAGTCAGATAATAAGTGGAATATAAGCTCAGACTTTATTTTAAGCATGAGCGTACAAGGTAGAGACTTGATTTATTCACTGAAATTGAGAAATGTATCTGCGAGCACTCACTGCCTGAAGGTCTTTTCCTTTAGCTAATTTTGTACGTATGAATGACCATAATACCCAGATCAGATGGGTCTTGAAAGATCTATTGGAAAGTGACACTATTTTTTATAGAGGGAAACTTTAATTGGGGGGGAAAAAAAGTGACTAGGGCCAGGTCTATAGTGGAGTTAAGAATAGCAGCCAAGACCATTATTTTTGCTAATAGATTAGAATAGCTCTGCACTGTGCCAGCCCCATACTTTGAATAAAGAAAATGAGAAGAAAACTGAAAATATCCTTGACGTTTCTCTTAGCACATTAAGAGCTGTCCAAACTGAGAAAAGATCCTGACTGGTTTTTCTCCTTCTGTCACAGTCTGTGCTTTTTTAGTTCATCGTGCTGTGCTCACATAAAACGCTGTGAGATCACATTTCACTAGCAATTAATGGACAGTACGTTTAATATATGTACTTGTTTATATGCTCACCATTGAGGAACCTGCAAAATCAAGAACACTGCGGCTAGTAATCCAGCTAGGTCTAGGAAGGGTGTTTGCTAAAAGCACCTTTTACTATCATGCATCAAAACTGTGAAACTGCCTATTCAAAACAAAACATCAATTCTGCAAATCTGATGTTTTCTCATCTCTTAAATATATCCACACAAATAATGAAATTAAGAAAAAAACCTAAACGGGTGAAGGACATTATATGTACTTAGGCACAGTAAACAGAGAAAAAACACTGGGAACTATAGTTGTCGGTGGCATTTAAATAACAAATACATTTGAGGAAATCCTAGTCTGCTTGGGGACTGAGAAAAGGAAAATAAATTCATCACATTATCCACTAGAAATTATTTGTTCAGCTCTGCTCCTTAATGTGTCAGCTAAAGATGATTTCTAGGAGCGAAGATTTTCTTTTCTTGCTCAAAATGACTCCAAAAGAAATGAATATTCCAGCCACCAAGTGAGGTTAATATATGAGTTTCATAGCCATTTACTCAACAGTGCTGTTCCCTGCAGAGTAATGGCAATGAGATGCATTCTGGGACTGCCAGAGGTAAAACCATAGTAGCTGTTCTTGAATAATTTAGCAATGTGTGAAAGCTTATTTCATCATCATCAACACAGTAATACCTTGCACCAAAAGAGTGCTTTGCATTTCAGTTTTCAAAAGCTGTATATGTATTCTCATACCTATTTTTCTGCTGTGGAAACTTGAGGATGGAGAAACAAAGTGATTTTCGGAAGGTGGAGAAGGCTGCAAGAGACCTAGGATTCATGTCGGTTCCCAGGAAGAGGCTGGGTTAATATAATGGCTGGGTTTAATCTGTATGTGAAGATACTACAGGTTAGGACTCTATTTAGCAAATAGAAGAAATCTAAACAAAAGCATTTTCTTCTACCCTTACTCTTCTAGAAAATAAAAGTTGAGAGTTTGCTGCCTTCTGTCAAATTTTCTTACTTCTCCCCTGCCATTCCCTTCTTTTCTAGAATAACTGGAATTCAAATTTGGTTATTTTAAAGTGGCAGAGTATATTTCCATCTAATTCTTGCAAGGAAAAAAAGGATATTGTTACAGTATAGTGGAATTATTAACATTAGACTAAAAGTATTAAAAAAAAAGAAAAACCCTCTAATGCCTCTCTGAGCTGTTGTAACATGCATATGTTGGTAAGTTTTCTACATTTAAAGAGTCTAAAACTTCTTTTTTTTTTTTTTTTCTCCCTGAATGTAGATTGGTCTTTAATGAGATCAATGAGAATTGCTGGTACTTCGCTGGCCAAAATTGTAAATGTGTTGTTGCATTTCCTATTTACCCTGTAGCAAAGGGATTTCAGAGTGTTACTGCTAATGTGCTTTGCATTCTATTAGTCTCCTATAAAATTTATGGTCACAGAGAAATTGCAGAAACAGGATGAGGAGTCAGAGCTATGTTTCATTCTCTGCACTACTTTTTTTTTTTAAGTATACACTTTCAAAATAGTCAAAGGAAGAAAAAGGGGAATATAAAGAGGGAGCAGGGAATGTCTAAGAATTTGAGATCAGTTTCTTAAAAACAGGACCGGTTTCTGAGCTGTGTCAGAGATGGAAAAAACAATTGTAGCTTAAAACAGCTTAACGTAAGTGATTTTAACAGTGAGATGCAATGAAAGTCCCCTTGGTTAGCTCAGACAAAAGACAGGAGGAAAGAGTGGGCTGTTGAGGGGAGAAATTAGCAATGGAAAAGCATACATTGTTAATTATAGTTCTGGAGTAGTCTGAAATGACTAGTGCTATTCTGTCCTAGTCCCTTCTGTTCGCTTTCCTCATTATCCCTGTATTTGGTCCTGTTCCAGTTGTGCATTAAGCACCATAACTAACACCCTACAAACTGTAGGTTTTGTTTCTCTAATTTAGCTCCTATGGAGAGAGCTGTACGTGCAGCAGCGTGTTCCGATTTGGCAGATTTTTCTCTTTGTGCACGCTGCTGTGGGCTCGCTTGAGGAAGAAAACCTATCTTTGACTTTGATTGTTAAGGGGTTAAGTTCTGCATTTTCCTTTTCTTTTTTAGGCATTTGTGCGTGACCCACCATCCTCCCAAAGAAGATGTGACCCCCTACAGAGATAAACTTCACCTTAGAGTAGGAAGTTGCTCTGTGGCAGGGAAAGGAGCCGTCACTGTGCATCCTTCCCATGCAAACCTTCCAGATGCACCGTGAGCCAAAGGCAGACGAAAGTAGTAGTCATTGTCCTGATCTCATCAATATTGTACGTGAAATCAGCACAGGAAGTTGAAACAAAATAGGATGAGAAATTTGGATGAGGAAATATTGCTGTTTGCATGCTGGCCAGGGTTTCCTCCTGGTGACTGCTTCACTCCTGGATATATTGCATAGGTTTGTACCGGGGTGACAGCTGGAAGTGCAGAAAAGAGGATTCGATACAAATAGTCAGATGGGATAAAATCTTCAGCGTGTGTGAAGAAAGTTGCAGATGGAGTTCAAAAAGCCTCAAAGAATACGATGCTGTATGTGCAAAAATTCCTAGGAAGACAGAAGAGTCCAACAGATGAACCCCAGGAATTCCACGTGTCAAAGCCTGGTGGGAGAGCTAATGTACAGAGGTATAGGTCAGTTTTGGTTGCACCTACATGTGATGTTCTTCTGAAGTTGCCTTTGGGGCAAGCAGTTCATCACCCTGTGGCTCTGGTATTTTCCAGCTCTGTGCCGTTTCTAAACATCATTAGCCTCACTGTTATTGTACTACTCCCAGTGACACTGCCTGCGAAATCGTGCTCGACAGGTGGTGGTAAAGCTAGATAGGCTGTTTGATTAGCTCAGTGAAACAATTTCTGTGTCTCCTGCTTCCCACATGAAACATAGCCTGGCTGCTGTTCAGGGGCTAATAAATATACAGGTAGCAAGCACAGTACTGTTAATCCCAAACAAATATTAGAGTCCATTTTGCACTGTGTCTGTTAAACACTGAAGTTGAAACCTTGGATGGTCCCTCTCTAGAAGAAAGGTAAATACTTAAGGATGCTGAGAAATCAGTCAAATTAATCACATAATGTTCTCTGCCATTTCCTTCCTACATTAATCTGCACTGTGTGTTATCTGTCAGCAAAAAGTAATGGTTGGGCATCATTCTGAAAAAGGAGAAAAAAAAAATGCTCAGGAAAAATTACATACTTAACATACTGAAGCCTGGACTGATAAATGCTGAAGCCTGTTACAGCCCTTCAATATTGTTTGATGGTGCCAAAGTAACCAGTAGAGCTCCTCTGCTGAGCTTTCCCTTTAATAACAGGGATCCTGCAGCAGCAAAGAGCAGACTGGTACCTCTTGTTCTCCTGCTTTTAGCAAAGACTGGGTTGCTTGGGCATAAAGGACAGCAAAGTCAGTGATCTGGGTATTAAAAAAAAGCTTCTGCACCCTCTTGGTTACTGAAAGCCCTGGAGTGGCACATCTGGGTCATACGTGGACAGAGCCGGTTCACAGGAGCTTCATGACTTCTTTGCTGGCAGCAGGGCCAAGCTGTGGTCTGAGCTATTTCCTTTACTCGACGCTGCTTTGCCAGATCAGCCGTTGTGCCTCAGAATGTGTCATCTCATGAGTCAAGTGGAATAATATAGATGCTGACATGGGAGAGAATGCAGATAAAAACATGAGCAGCTTGATGTTTTTGTGGATCTGGCCTAAATTCTAGTCTTTGTTACTGTGATAAACATATTAAATAACTCCATTTAGGCCAGTGGTTTCCTCTGAGATCATGGTAATATTTAGCCTTCATCCTCTCAATAGTATGACTTTCCATGGACCACTTCCATGTTATACATTGATAGTATATTTTATGTCCTTATCTAAGTTCCCTTTGCAAAGAGCAAATTCTCTACACTACTTTACCCCAGATTTAAGTGCACGTTTTGTCTTTATCTCCATATCCTTTTTTTTTTTAAATCTGTCTTTCCATCCTTAAGTATTACTGAATTGCCAGATAAAACAGTTATTGTTCATATTACAAAAAACTGTAATGGATTTATATAAAACTGAGACAGTGCCATTGTTCTTGAAGTCCATTTTATTGTAATGAAGTTCCACTCTTAATATCCCATGATCTTCAATGTCCTTTACAAGTAACTTTTTATAAATTAATCTATAATAATCTAATTCAAGTCAGTTAAAGTGGATAACTATACGCCAATTATGATATTGAGAAGAGTTTTTACATAATGTGGGCTTTTATATAGATGGTTAACACTAATACTGTAGTTTACAACATACTGTATGAATCACTAATTAAATGCCTAAGTAGCAATAATGGAAGTGGAACTATCAATACAGAGAAGATATCAATGATGTAAGGCATTAATAAAATTTTATGGTGCCATTTAATCTTTTTTTATAGGTACTCCATTATGTCAGTGAAAAGAAAAGGCAGAAAAACAAGGAACTAAGAAAGTGAAACTTAAAGGAACAAGAAAATGAAAACCAAACTCTGCTTTTCCTTTGTACATTCCCCAACAGACGGGTCAGATACAAATTTAAAGAAACAGGTAGCTACCTTTGGAAATGAAACCCCTTCTTTTTTTCCCCTAAATATAGCTGTTCTTGTATTTAAATGGTTTAAATGTTATTTAAATAACTGATATTTTATGGGAAAAATATCCAGAGCAGCATAAATAGTACCTTAAAAACAGGAATGTAAGTTTAGTAACAAAACTGACTAGAAAAGGAACAGCTAAACTGTTGTTTTCCTGCTATTGGCTAACTGAGATGACTAGCAGAGTAAATATATAAACATTTATATTGGAAGTAAAAACTATTAACAAAGGTATTTTATTTTTAAGCCAAAACACAAACTTGGCTTTCAGCGCTGTCCAAGGACCATTCGAAGCAGTTCGGCTGCTCTCCTGACAGGACATCTCCTCTGTGTTCCTTGGACAGCTTCCAGTGTCCCCTGCAGGAAAGCAATCTGCCAATTTGCATATCAAAGCAGAGGAATAAACCAACCCCAGTAGACCTCTAAGGGGAAGTGAGAGTATATGGGAATTTTTAGTTTTAACAACTCTCAATATAAAAAAAAAAAAAAAGACCACCTCCATTTCTTTCATGCAACAGTCATTTCAAGTGCTTTTGTAACACATCTGAGCAGAAACCAGCTTTTAACCCTTTCCATTCTTTTTGCAGGGTGTTACTCTGTTTGGACAAATCAAGGGGAGAAACTGCTATTCCTGAAAAATGAGCTTGGTATCAGCTCTAAACATCATTTTGAAAATTATCGCACTGAGACTTCCTACACGCCTTGACATATATTAGAAAAGTGTGGTAGTCACGCCAGTGTTTCATGCTGTCTGCTGTTGGATGACTCGTTTATTTAATGTTTCTAGCCTTGCTCATTTCTCTCTCTCATTTCTAGCCTTGCTCTTTCTCCCTCTCCTTGTAGAAAGTATTTGACATTATCTGCATTGAAGATCTTTGCTGAGAATTAGCACAGAGTTCCACCTTACCTTGGTGTCCATCACTACCCAGGTGCTGGGCAAACTGGAGCTCATGGAACCTGCCTGGCAGCTTCTAATAATAATGAATCTTCCTCTGTATTATTTTGAAACTATGACTTCAATATGAGTAGATGAAGATACTATGAAAATTCTTTGCCAGTATCAGTGAAGATTAGATCCAAGAAATTACGTCTTTATACATTAGGAAATTCATTATTCCTCTTGCCCATCAAATAGTGTTGTTGGCAACCTTCCGCCTTGCATATATAGAGGCCTAGGACATCAATAATGCTGGAAATTTATAAGTGAAACCAATCTTTGTGCAGACGTCCCTTTTCCTCCTGTGTATCACTTTATTTTATAGTCATAATATCTGTTCGTTTTGAATACCTTTGAAGAACTGCAGGAATTTAACAGCAATTTAACTATTACACTTCTGGTCTTCAAAACCAATGCTGATTCTATTCAATTTTTTTTTTTTTTTTTGATAAATTTGTCATTCAACAGAATTGAAACGCATGAACGAATACACCTCCCTCTCTTTGTAATAACAAACAAATCCTAAGCATATGATTAGTAATGTGATCAAATCCAAACAATAATTAAAACATATCTGCAAAAGGATGTGGATTTTCCTTAACAGATGCTCATAAAGCACAATCCTGTATCATCATATGTATCAGGTGAGCAGAACTTACCCATAGTGATTTGGTTTTGTTCTGATTTTACATAGATTTATCAGCACTTATTTTAGGGCAATCATCACTAGCAATCAACCACATAACAGGCTTATCTGAGATATAGTGATTATTCAGGAGCTATGAAGGTAAGAGTAGGTGTTTCTAGTCCTATCCAGAGCTTTAAAACATAGGAAGTTCTTATTCTGGAATTAGATGAAAGAAGTTCTTGCCACTAAGGTTCAAATCTTTTAACCATTTTCACTCTTTCAGTCAGGAGGAGGTCATTCCTTCATCAGGAAAACGCATATTTGCGGCTCCCGTTTCAGGTTTAAGCTAGTTTACATGAATTCTTAACTCCAATAATTCAAGCAAAGTTGAATTCTGTTCTATGACTTAATATTTGTGAATAGTTTTTATATTACATTTTTTGTTTGTTTGTTTGTTTTCCCTCCCCAGTGCAGCATGGGGCTACTTTGTTCTCTCTTTCTTTCTGGATCAACCCTGAGGGGCTGCCGGCTCTGTGGAAAGTGGGAATTTCTGTATGAATCAGGCTCAGGTGTACCAGAAACTTTCTTTTTTACCTTTTTAAAAACAAAACAACAACAAAAAAATCCTTAAAGAGTGTTTGTATATACATAGCTGAGATTGCTGCTTTTTACAACAGATTCCTCTTTAAACACACCTACACATTCCATATCCCTCTTTTGCTTTATCATGCAGTAAAAGACATAATGGTTAAATTTATTTACAGGCTTAAGACTCATTTTTCTTTTTGAAATACAGCTTTTTCCCCACGGGCATTCGGAAATACGATGGAAAACCTGTCAGGCCCTGATGCCTGGAGTAGGGCCTAGCTCAGTGCCACTAGGGCCATAAAGCTGCCTCTTAAACCCCGAGATTCCTCAAACTCACCCTCAGGATGAGAGCCAGGAGCTGTCTGGAGGCAGCGGCAGGGAGGGAACGGGCAGGAAGGGAACGGGCAGGAACGGGTCTGGCATTGCGGGTCCTCAAGGCCAAGGCGACAGCGCCATTTTGTGTTGCGGCATGTGAGGCCTCACAAAATGGCCGCCACCAACGCGTGTGGTGCGTGGTCTCCATGGGGCTCCTGGCACCTTCCTGCCCTCCCTGCTCCCGGGGAGCCTGTCCTGGCCAGGAACTTCATCCCAGGATAAAAACCTCGGCTCCTCGGAAGTCTTTCAAGTTGTTTTTCAGCACCGGGTGAGTATAGGGTGCTGTGGCTCCTTGGCACAACAGGCAAGGACAACAGCGCCTGGGCTAAAAGTACCTTTTTCTTTCCCCCCTCCTTCTTTTTCCTCATTTTTTTTTTTTCCTTCCTTCCATTCACCTGCTGAAAGCCATTCCCTGCCAGGGAAGGTCTGTAGTTCCCACATCCACTGGTAGGAGATCTCTTCTAAGGAGGTCATTTCCCCAAAACACTTCACAAAAGGAGAGTGTGAAGGATATTTATGTGCAGGGAGGTGGTTTAAGTTATTGATGCTAAAGGACATGAATGGAATAAACTCGTTTGGGTGGCTCAGATTTGGTTCTGTCCTCAGAGAGATGCCGTAAGAGTTTCTACATCCTCGCCCTGCTTGTTAAGTAACTTTGTGTGTACAAAACACCACGTTTGGAACTGCAGGCCCTTGGTAAATGAAACTTGTTGCAAGTTTGGGATTGGGGTTGACAGGGTACGAAGAACAGCTGTGATGTTCTTCTAAAGCTAAATGTTGCCAGTTTTGCATAATCTGCAAAAATATGTTGTCAGGGCTGGAGTTCCAGCTGGCTCCCTGCCACCCTCTTCCTCTGCAACGTGTGTTGCAAAAGTGGCTGCATAATCCACAGCCAAAGGTTTATCTTTATGGCACTGAGATGTCAACTGCTAATGTAGAAAAAAGACTTTCTTTTTTTAAATTTACTTCTAATTCTTCTTCAACAGCTACTGAAAACAGTTTCTGCAGTTTCCAGAAGCCAGATTTATTTGTTCTGATAGTGCAGGGTTAGATGTAGCTGCAATGGGAATAGAGGGGCTGCGTGCTTGCTGCACGCTACAGCGTTAGCATATGCACACCACAATCTTCTTAATACCCATGGTAAATCCCACTGTCTGTTACAAGCCCTGTTTTGAATGTGAGCCTTGTTTGCCTTCTGTTTTTTAAGCTTATAAACACTTTGGGGCTGAAATTCCCACAGAAGGAAACAAGAGCTACACTAAACCACAGTAATGGTCTGTTTAAATGGAATTATCTTGGGCACCTGAGGCAAACAGACCAACAGAATAAGGCTTTCGGGGTAAGCCGGTATCTGAAAAACAGGTCGTCAAATAGGGAGCTTGTGGATCCCAGGCAGCTTTCTCAGGTAATCGCTGATAGAGGAATGGAAAGACCCTGCACTAGTTGCTTTGGAGAGAAGATGACAGCAGAGAAATTCATGTTTTAGGGTAAGTGCACCAAAATAGGGGAGATTAGAGAGTCCTGGATCTTTCAGGCTAAATTTAGATTCAGGCAACATTGAAAAGTGTAGCTGTGAGGAAACTGACAGCGTGCTGAGGACTTGTTATTCTGTTTAGACTGCAGATTTAAAGACTATTTAAAGCAGAGACTAAATGGAGAAACTTGGTCCTTACCAAGTGAGAAAGCTTCTTGCAACAGTCATTCTGGATTGTATTGTATTCTCATATTCAGCGATGTAGCTGTATCACATTTGGTGGGGATTGAGGGTAAACATAAGGAGAAGATGACAACATTTTTTAGTTTTGATAGTTGATGTTGCTCATCTGCTTAGACTAAAGGGTGAAGAAGTGTTGCTTTACACTTGATCTCTTGTTTTGAGTAGGCTGCTACTACACTTGTGGAGGTTGAAAGAGGGTTTGATGCAAATTTCATAGTATTATGATTCCTAGTGTATGTTTATAAGGTTTTGCGTTTTTTATAAAATGCTCCTGCATTTGGAGAATATGAGTTCTGATATAGATTGCAATTATGCAGGTGATTTGGCATGCTGCTTTGTTCCTGGAATTGTACCAGAAATCTTCTGGCTTTGATGGAATGAATAGGAATTAAAAAATCTCACATGAAACCCCCCGCCATGGTTTTTTTAGACAGTTCACAAGAAGATAGTGCTTAATTATACTTCTAATTAGCATAAAAGGAAAGATGATACCAACATCAGCAGTTCTTTATCTGTTAAACCAAAATGCTATTGGCTACAAAAGATATTAGACCTAGACAAAAAGAGAAAAGAAGATGACAAAGTAAGTTTGCTGATCTAGCCAGAGCATAAAGGAGCTAGATTTGACTTTTGTGATGAGATATATGGGCAGAAGGGAACATAAATTTTATGAGAAGGCTTTCGGAATGGTTAAGATCAATAGAAAGGTTGGTCTAGAATTTGCTTTACTGTTATTAAGCTCTGTTAATAATTAAATAAATTCCAGACACAAGGTGAGTTTGATGAGCAATGAGAAAAAGACATGAATTTTCTGTGTGTATGTTAGTGCTGTGGCTTTGAAAGGGAAGGGGGACCGGTGTGACAGGTTGTTACCCAGGACATGGGCAGATCCTGCTTTAATTCCTTACTTTATCTAGGAGGCTCCAAGCGAGGTGTTCGGTTCACGGCTGCGCCGGCTGTTTCTGCATGGCCAGCCATGATGTGGCTACTTAGAGATTGTTTGCCTGAGTCAGGAGCGGACTCACTGCAAAATCTCCCCCAAATAATGTGCATTTGTCTGTTTGCAATTCTCATAGTCTATTGCCTTTGCTACTAAGATACATTGTTCAGCTGCTAGAACATACATGGCCTTTTTTTTTCACCTGACTGATTTTTGGGATCCTTTGGGATGTTTATCCTTCAAACATGTGTTAAGGGAATGAGGAAAATATTTCCTGAGCTGTTAAAGAGCAGATCACAATCAGGAAAAAGCATATAAACCATCCTCCCTTGGCAAGAATATTTTAGTATATCTCTTAATAAATCAGCTATACGAACTAAATGTGCATATAACATTTTTTTGTGTGCTATAGAATGATAAGAAAGTGATACTCCAGAATTGTGGTGTGGAAGAGCTGAACTTTTATATGTGCAGATAGGGCTTGTAGGGTGATGCTGTAACAAAATTTTTGCCTGTCCAATTAGGCATTTTATCTTATTATTTTAGGTATTTTCCTATTGCTTTCCACATCATTAGATGATTTGATCTATTGATAGATTTCTCAATATAATCATGCAGCAGTAATTTAATTATAGGATGTTTTGACGTGCAAGTGGCTGGGCAGAACCAGAGATGGGGAGCAAGCAGGGCTGGGGCTGTGCCTGGTGGCCAGCTGCGCATGGGGACGCTTCCTTCTAGTGGCTGGTGACAGCAATGGTCAAACTGCTCCTAGCAGTGCTCTGCAGTGGGGAAGAGGCCTGAACTACTGGGGCTGAAGGACTTTTCTTACAAAAACTTAAAAAAAATGTATAGGTGTTCAGAGGTCACTTGTGCCTGTGTATTGCAGGGCAGTAGCCACATTTATGGAAGACAAAGAAATAATTAAGAAAATTAAAGCAAAGCCGTTGGTAACACTACAGGCTTAAATCCATGACAATGCTATGAAATAGTAAATAAACTGCCTTCATGTAGCTTTTGGGCAAAATTTTAGGCTTGGGTACCTGCTATTTCAAATAGTTAGACTGTTTTTCTTCTGGTGAGAAATTTAATTACATGCTTGTGCTGAGCAATTTCTGTTAGGATTAGCAATTTCTGTTCTGTCTGCTTGGCAGTCTCTGTATGTTAAGAAGGTGATTCTCATTTGTGAATAATTCCAGCATTTCTTCCTATCTGCAAGATTGAGAAGGATGGATCAAAACAAATAGTGCTTTTCAAACAAGTGCATGCAAAACAATCTCAGCTAGTAAACAAAATGACAGAGAAAATGCATTCCTTTAAAAAAATCTTCTCATTGGTACTCCATATTAAATGACTATAAACTGATAATGCAACATTTTAAATGCAAAATCCAAGAGTATCTCAAACACTTGTAGAATGACCTCTTGCTCTCTAGTGTAATGAGCTATAAAAAGATTTTAAAATCATCCTTTGTGATGGCAAAGTAAAATAGCACTTTTTCTCTTAAAAATCAATTCTTCTGCCCACCGACTAAATTATCCACAAAATTGTTATTAATTTAAATAATGGAGGATTGAAACGTTATAAAAAGAAAAGGCTGCATCCCATTTTTCTAAAGCCTATTGTTCCTTCCCACAGAGTGAGCTTGCTTAAGTAATTTCAGCTTTTTCATTTATTTAATATATCTGAGATTGGTATCTGCTTAAATCGTAACAGGTTACCGCTGCCAACAGGCAAGCTCTGCAGAATTTACACAGTAAAATGCAGGCCTGTCTCATGTATCCTTAATTTGTTTTGAGATCCCGTCTTTTATCTGTGGAAACCTGCTCTCTCAGCAGGATGAACTTCTCTGAGAAAGTAAATTGGTTCTAATGTGGCCTAAGTCCCAGCACGCTACGCTTGTCCTAGTTATGTTCTAATGTCTCACAAAAATGGGCAAAAGAAAGAGTTAAATCAGCCTTTAGCGTCTTGCATAATTATTCCTGGCCAATTGTCTCCAACTGGAAACTCACAATTTGTTACCACTTAGTTGGTTTCAGTGAATGAAGAGGATTCATTGTTTTTTGCCAGCATTCAGATCTTTTGTTCACAGTTTTAAGAAAATTGCAATCTCTTTTCTTGCTCCTATTCCAGGTTTAGGCATGCTTGGTTAAGTCAACACTCAGGTTTCATTGGATTCATGTGTGCTAATCTTGTAGCAGGCATTTTTTTTTTCCTTTTTACTGATTTGTCCGGAGTGTTTTGTTTCCCAGACAAACACTAGCAGAGTGTTTTATTTTTACAATTTTAATACTGTTATGGTGATTCTGCATTCTAAATGGTCCCTGTCTTTATGGAGTCGTTATTTACCTAAAACACATTGCAACTTTCTGAGCTTCACAAGACACTAAATGAAATAAAAAATAAACCAGAGGTTGAGACTTTTCGTGATAAAACCAATGAGAAATAGCAGTGGCAACACTATATAAACCCATGTCTGTGTGTTTGTTAGGATTTACTTAGCTTTTGAAAGTGGTGTCAATAGCTGATATCAGAAAGGGATAGCTTTGTGCCTACACTGCAGAGAGTCTACAAAATATGGTAACTTAAAGTTTCTTTAAAAAAAATAAGAAAAGTGAAGGAGTTGACATCATTGATTGTGATTAATCAGCTGTGACAGATGGTAATTCTTTTGTTTAAGTGTGGCTTGGAGTTGTTAAATCCAAGGTGATTTAACAAATAGTTAAGAACTGTTGAGGCCAACTGTATGAAAAAAATTAAACATAAAAAAAAAGAGAGAGAGAGGAAATACATTGGAGTTTGCTTTGAGTGAATGTGTTTGCATAGCTCATTGAAGACTAGGGAATTACCTGGTTTTTGGATAAAGTCACAAGAACCTTTTCTTTCAAACACACTGTCCATGATCGTTTTGTAGTCTATAGGTCTCTTTCCATGGTCTTGTGGTTGTTAGCCCAGGGAATTTGTCCAGTCATGCAGCCTTTTTTAGTCTGTAGAAAGAGCGATTTGTTATTATTTCAGGAAATAATACAGGGGTGGTAGGGGTTTGTTACATATTATTTGCTAGCTTGGTTAGCTGAGTTCTGCAAAATGTGTGATGTGGATCTTTGAAAGGGTTGTTTGTGGGGTTAGCTCAATGTAGGGAGCCTGAGGCCTTCTCGTTGTAAATCTCTAAGTTTTGATTTGTATTGGGCATTTAAAGGGTTCTCAGTTTACTAAGGTAAAGGGATCTTCACAAAATATGAAAACACTATCTCAAAACTGGACTTAATTTCACTGTAAAGGTATAGGAATCTTACTGCACAATCCAGTTAGACTGCTTAAAAAAATAGGAATAAAGTTTGTTTGTATTTGGGATTGTTTGATAGATCTTCACACATGAAACCAAATCATAGATGTCTGGGTTTTTTTTTTCTAATTATGTTTCTAGAAATAGCAAGCAAAGATAATTAACTGACTTCAGAATTATATTTTATAAAATCACGTGAAAGCATTTTATGAGTTGTGGGGCTTACTTGGTTCTAGTTGCTGGAACTGCTGTTCTAGCAGTTTCACTGGCTGTTCCTCTTTGACAATCTCGACCAGCAGAGGGACATTGGCTGGAAAAAAATATTTTCTGTAGCTGTTCTGCAGTATGCACATGTATTCAGCTAGCTGCTTAAACAATCCTATCAGTAATGTGGAAACTTGTGCATTGTGCAGTCTTGCAGAGTCACCCAAACTGTATTTTTTGGCATTATTGTCTGTGATGCCCCGGGACTAGAGCTGGGAAAAGACTGTGACTCCTGGTTCTAAATTCTCAGCAAGTTTTTAAAGAGGTAGAAATGGAAGTAATTGTGGCAGATGTGTCAATGTGCTGCTGTTTGTATTGCTCTGTGCTGCAGAGGGTGCCTTAGATCCAAGCACCAGCCATGGGGCAACCAGTATTTGCTGCTGGACTTTGAGGTGGGCTCTGATATGGCATTCTGTAACCTGGAAACAGCAAAGCTGGATGCGTTTATTATTTTGAGTGCTTGCACAATGATTTATTAATATGTATTTTAAATGGATTCTAGCAGCTAGTGTACGTTACAGGAAAGTATTAGAGGTGTTACCAGATGAATCAAACAGCGCTGGCAGCATTTAAAGTAGTACAACACAATGTAATGGTTGCATCAACGGCAAGTGATAGCATTTGTAATCAGAGATTGAAATAGATGACATTTTCCGTTGAATCATTGTATTCTGCATTTTGAGGCATTTTTAGGAAGCCTGTACAGACCTAAAAGAGCTCATGAGTGCTATTCTTCTATCATGTGCTTCTGCTAGCTCATGAAGATTAGTGGGATGGTGATCATAGATCTGTATTCATGTGTGCCAAATCAGCATTATTGGTATTTACTCTGATTATCATGCTAAAGAAAATGCTTTAGATTGTCACGAAAAGGTCTTAAGTGGAAAGATTTCTCAACAAAGCACACTTGTGGTAATCTTATGGGATGTTGCAATGTGCTAGTATGTTCAGTAACCAAAATTGAATAAGAAATATGAAAATAGTCATTCTTCATGAAGGATATTAAGCGACTTTGTTGCTAATTGTTTACTGTGTGTCAGATTATGATTTTTCTCTCCTGTACTGGATTTGATTTCCAAGTGAAAGTGGGAAAAACCCAAAATCTCGAATCTCAGTGACTAGTTCTGCTAATTAAAACAGCACAGTCTTTCACAGGCACTATGGCAGATGTGGTAGGCTATGATTCTTTAAGAATGATTTTTTTTCTATTTCTTCTACTCTTTACTGCAGAGAAAAGATATTTAAGGTTGTTTCCCACCTTTAGTGTTGATTTTTCTGCAGCAAATGACTATGAGAGACTGTGTAACAAAGTTCGGCTTTATTTGTCTTCTACCTGCAAAGCAAGTGGTGAGTGCTACTGAGAGACTGAAAAGTTCATTCTCTCTAGCAAGGTTACTCTTCTTGATGAGCATTAAAAGATAGCTTTAAGCCATTCACAATTATGACCTTGACTAGGAAAATGTAAGTTAATAAGGCTTCAACAAATTATGGTCTTTTTGGTCGATTTGCCTAGTGAACTGTTAATTGTAAAACTGAAAGACATTATGTTCAGCTTTCTCTATCACATCTTTTGTGTTTTAACAGTGACACTTCATTGAGTGCAATTAACAAAGCCTAGGAGATTTATTAACACACTTCTTCATGGCCAATGATCCATTCCACTTAAGACATAACACTGTAAAATGCACATTATCTCCTTTTGGCACTTACAATAATGCTTCATGAACTAGGAAGGCATATGTTAAAGCAGATAAAATAGCATTATTAGCTGACAAATCTTACAATTTATTAGACAGTTAATTTATCAGCTTAAAAGACACTTAAAACAGCTGTGCATTTAATGTCTTTTTAATGTATCCAGTAAAACTTGCATAATTGCCTGTAGTGCAATTTATTTTTAGCTATGTTGCAAAATGTCTGCATTTACTGTTTACATCTTCTTTAATTTTTCCTGCAAGGCTCATCACATCGAGGCACAAGCCCTAACAATGAGGGCAGATAATCAGATAAAAAAGACGCTGTGTTCAAATGGCTGCCCATGAATGACCTATTCAGAAGTACATGCTGAGCTGGACCAAAGAGTTCTCGCATTTTACCTCCACCCCAAGGGCAAGAGAGAAAAAAAAACCAGGAGTGCCTCGTCCACAGTGTAGTCATGGACTGCCAAGCACGACGCTTCAGAGACTGTCGATGTCTGTCTTTACTGGCATTAGCATTTGGAGCCATTCTGAGCCACATGTCTGGGGTGTAAACTAACAAGGCACCAAGACTGCGTGAGCAGAGGTGTTTCATTTTATAATTAAGGTAACTGCTCCCTGCAGATCAATTGTATCAGACCTAAGTACTATGTGTGAAGAAAGTGTTGGAGAGGATACATGTTTAATGACTCTGATGTATAAATTGGCTGTGTTTGTTTATTGCTCTCTAATTTAATGGAACCTTTTGTTAAATCTTCCTGGCTTTTTTTAAGTGTGCTGCTAGTAATGATTTCTGTGGGAACAAAGGGTGTTCCTTATTAAAATAAAAAGTCAAACATTGTGGTTTTCATTAATTAAATGCCAGATTAGCTTAATCTTTTTATAAATATTGTATATAATGTATTTACCCAGAGAAGTCAGAGAAATCACGTGCTGATGTGCAGAGCAGAAGTATAAAAAGTGCTATTTTCCTTTTTTTTGCAGAAATTGGATTCAGCTGTGAACTGAAGCAAGTAAGACCCGTGTCTACAGCTAAAATCATAAACCAAAGGAGATGAGCTGTTTATAGGATGTGATGAGTGGAGCAATACAGGTAATAAAGACTCTTCTCATCTTTGAAATTGCATTGGTTTCTTTTGATATTATCCCTTTACAGGATCTGGAAGTGAAAAAGTGCACTTTCCTGCAACAAAAGGCAGGACACTCCTACTAAGAACAGGAAAAAAAAAAAAAAAAAAAAAAAAAGAAGGGTTTTGGTGAATTAAAACTCAGATTTCCAGACCCGGAAATTTGAGAGTAGAACAAAACTTCTCTCTGCAGGTCATAATCCAGTCCCATTTATACCTCTTTCCAATGCCTGTAGAGTCCACCACCAGAAATAAAGGCATGAGATATGGTGAGACAGAAAGCCCAGGCCTGAACACTCTTGACATCTATCCATCGCGTTTTTTATTCTTTGTGACTATCTGCATTGAGAATTGCTACACATAATACAAACTTAAGGAAAATGTTCAATATGGCAGTTTTGTAATCCTAGTTGGTCTGCAAGTTACTATCAGAAATGTTTCCTATAAATGACTTTCAGTAGTATTCCAACAAAAGGATCAATTGTTTAACCGAGTAGATGTGAGAACAGCTGAATTATTTGAAGTCAAGAATAAGAGGCATATGGATACCTATATTCATAACAAGCACTTTTTATGTATTACGTTTAATTAAACCTAAACATTTAATAGTGCATTATTCATGCAGAGATAGTCATCTAATGAGAGCTGCTTTACAGTTTGATTAGTGCAGCATTGTTGACTATTTTATTGCTGTACTGTAAATTGTTGGCGAGTTGTCTTTGTCCCAATTACAGCTGAAATCTGATGAGGTCAGAACTTCTGGTGAGTTGTAACCTACTTGCCAGCAGCTAATTCTAAACTTGCAAATCTGTTAATGGAAGAGTTTAGAGAATACCACCACAGAAGTAACATACACTTCAAGTTTTCTCCTCTATTAGAAAGACATCATCTTCAATTTGTCATCAGTGATTTAATTTCCATTTTCTTAAAAGTAAAATATTTCATGTAAGAAACTACCAAAATTTGTCTTACTTATTTTAACTGAAGGAGAATTATTTGGATTTACAATAGTATCTTATGAGTGGTACAATCTAGCCTTTGCAAAAATTCTCAGGCAAAATCTGTGTTATTAATACTTAATTTATGGGGTAGCTTAAACATAAGCTTATATATAACCACAAACACTTTAAAAACTTCCTATATTCCTGTTAGAAAGCTTTCAAATGTGCAAAAAGGATAGTTAATAGATGATGACTGTTGTTATTTGATGATTGTTTTTTTACCTATTTTTAAATCAATGTTATAAAAAATGAAATCTAAAAAAGTTTTCCTTTACCTAAAATTGCTGAGAACCCTGCTGTTGTTCCATTACTTTTATGTGGGAAGGCTGGTTGGTTACTTAGACCAGAGTCTGAAAAGGGTTGGTCTCACTGTCTTCTAAAAGAATTTTATTTGAGATTAGTTATTAGAAAAATATTGTTTAATTTCAATGCAATTATGGCACACCCTGCAGATTAGGGGTAATTTGTCTTTGTTATGTCTTTCTATTAGCGGTTTTGAAAAACAAAAGGCAAAAAAAATCCTTTTTTTTTTTAAAGTTTAACCTGCCCTCATAGAAAACAAACCTGTAGTTAAAACTAGTTTGGGCTCATGTTGTTTTTCCCCCTGAGCATCAGATGCCAGATGTTTTCAGAGAAAAGGAAATGAATGGCCTAAATAATGAATATATTGAAGATGGGGAGTCACAGTCCATCTGCTCTTTTAGGCTCTGCTATTGCTGAGCCAGGTTCAGACCCTCTCAGGCTACAGCACAAATACTAAAATGCTGCCAGCGCTAAGATTTCATTTCTAAGAACTGTGTTTTTGTTGTGACCCAGCAGGAAGGAGTAACGACCATCTCGGAGCAGCCTGACAACAGTCTCTTATATAAAAAGGTCTGTGGTCAGAGGGCTGGGGAGGAAGAGAGGCCCAGTAATAGCAAATGACCACAAAGTCTTAATTTGTGTTTTCCTGGAAGTTTTATTTATTTTTTAAACTTTTTTTTTATATATATAATAACTGGAAATTCCTAAGTAAACAAAGGGCTGTTCATAAATTCTATGATGCTGTTACCTTAACAAGTAATGTTTTCCAGTTGATCCTGTTTTCTGCAAATGTGCATGAGTCAGTGAGGTTAGATTCTTTCAGCCATCCAGTCAAAGATCTTTAGTACCGTAATGTGCAGCCAGAATAAAATAGTGCTAAGTGGACTTTGATGCCTTACTTAGGGTAAGCTCGGAGTTTCCCTAAAATGATCATACTTGGAACAAGCAGGAGAATCTAGCTTGTTTTCCTGTGGGCAAACCAGGCCCCACAGCAGGGTATTTTTTCCTGAATATCCTTTGCTGTTCTGTGTGGAAGGAAGAATCGGATCCCCGAAGGGACTCCCTGGTTTGCCATGGGCTATGCAGTTCACTGGGCAGCAGCAGCTCAGCCTGGTTAGTGTATTGGGTACTATTTTCTTCTCTGGAGGGTATTATATTAAGGTTTAAAAGATTTTAGGTTAAAAATAAGGCAGAGAACCTTTAGCAAATGTACTTTTGGAGTGACCATTCTCCTTATCATCTTTTTGCTCTGAAATACATCAGTCCCTGCAGTTTTGGTGAATATACAGCTTGTTGAACAGCCTCAAGATATTATAGTGCACAAAAATTGCTCAGTGTAAGTGTCTCTTGTGCCTCCTCTCTTTGTTCCATCTTAGATGGCTCATTGCTGTGAAAGGTGAAGTACATACTGGGAGTTGGGGCCATTTAACTACAACTACCCCTAACTTTCTCTGAGGTAAGATTACTTTAATATAAACTATGCATAAACTATTTTTTGAGAATAAACATTTTTCCTGAGTCGGTTATTTGTATTGGATGACTGATGGGGTTGCATTTTGCTTTCTCTTTGAGCATGTGTATATGACATAGACAAAATAGCTTGTTACAATGCATTGTGTCATTAATTTTCCCATCACAAATGAAATATCATGCAAAACGACATCAGTGCAGGGTTTTCTGTGTAATATTTTATTGCAGAAAACACCTGTAATTTCCAAAGGTACAATCTGTACATCCAAATGGCAGAGAGGTTCAGGAGAAAGCTTGTCTCTGTGGGACTGCTGTCTTAATGACAGCTATTAAGAATAGGATTTTCAAGCATAGATGAGCAAATAGTTTTGCAAATATTTTAGCTATTGATTAGTCTAGAGGAATTAATTTTTGCAATTAATACCTATTGACATCTATCAGACTGTGGCTCAGATTGAACCCTGAAAAATTTTCTGCCCTCTGGCACTCAAAATTTTGGACCATCCAGTTCTATGCTATCAAAGTCCAAAATATGTACGTGATGGCTTAAAGCTTTTTCAAGTTCTAGTCAGGCAGCTAAGCGTATGGGCATGCCAAGGTGCTCAGAAGTTCAAATTTCATGGATTCGGCAACAAACTCAGAAATGGCTCTTTGTTTGCTAAAAGCATGTGGTATTTTCAAATAAATCCTGATTGATTTCCAAGTGTTCAGAAGCAGCTTCCTCATGGTTGGTGTGTCTCACCCCAGGAAAAATCTGTTTTTAATATCTATCAAAAATCTATCAAAAAGGCCAAAGATGCAAAATTACAGGAGTAGCAGAATCAAAAGCATAGGATAAAAATCATTCTTAATTCGTTTTAATCCTGTGTGCCAAGGAAGGTTGTTTATAGAGGCTGGGAAAAATAAATACTTTGTGTGATGGAGAGAGAAATCTGTAAAATGCACACAGGTATAAATGTAAATTAAGGGTTTTAATGTAGATAATGTTTATTTATAGTTTGAACGCATCGGGGGGCTTGTCTGGGTAAGGAGCTGGGTGCTCCGGAGAGTGGGAAAGAAGTCCAGGAATTCTTCAAAGTTTTGGTGCTTGCAAAGCAGAGGAAGGGAAGAGGGCTGCCTCCTACGGAGAGAAAATATTTTCATGCACCAGGTCAGTGATCTTCAAATGAAAAAGAAAACTCTCCAAGTAGGATTTGACATATTAGAGCAGAACATCTCCTAAGAAATCGTTTCAGAGAACTGGGGCAGTGGTCTGAGCTGGTAACGTGCTTATAAACAGCCGCAGACTTGGGGCTGGGGAAGCCTGTCCGGACTGCGCAATGAGCCCTGTGTTATGTTGCAGTGCTGGAAATATTAATCTGTAGACTTGTAATTGGGTATGTTTCTACAATCCATAGAATATGGACACGTCCGCTGAAAGCAAGGCAATACAATGAGATAAACCACTGGTGTATTATAAAAAGTGGGAATTTAAGCTGGATAATTTAAGCTCTCATTTAATGCTCTTGTACCTTTCCGCTGACCCCTGTTTTGTTCAATTGGTACTAGGGTGTCAGCCTGGATTTTCAGTCCATTTAATCATCTGCCTCTACCTTTCCCCCTGTTTGTTTCTATCTCCGCACTGAAAAGGCTGCTCCTAACATGTTATTGAATAAGGCAGTGCTCTGTATGCTGCGGAGCACTTTCCCTTAGTGGTGATAAAATGGTGATAAAAACGAAAACTGACACTTCAAACGCGAGCCTGCTTTTGAGCTTCGCTGCATATTGCTGCTTCTTTCCCAAACGCAACTCTTTATTTATTTTCCCCCCAACAACTGATCATTTTGAAAAAGAAGGAGCGTGCCCATACAGCACGGGAAGTCTTTCCAATATTTAGCATTATTATCTGTGTAAATGATGTGACCCATCGCCTTATTTGCGCTGCTAGTACTGTGGAAGCTACTAACCTTTACAGAGAGTATTTTGGCTGTTAGAGAGGCTTCTACCCTGGTTGTTCGTGGGTTAGATGCACGTTCGCAGCTGCTTCTGGGGCATGCAGAGCAGTTGAAAATCTGTTTTCACTTGCCCATTTCCTGCGTTTGCAGCACAACATGACTTGGTTTCAGGTGAATCTCTCCCCTCATCCTCCCTCCTGCCCTCTTTCTGATGGTCCAAACCAGAGCAAGATTTGCTAGGTTAATTATTCTCTCCTTTTAATTAATTAAGAGGCTCACAGTGCTCACATTTTAAAGTCTAGCCATGGGGATGGTTGGGAGAAAAAGCCGGGCTCGGAGATGGCTCCCTGGTGAGCTCAGCGTTACTGCCCTGCTGCATTAGCACCGAAACAGGCCTGGTACCTTCTGCTGACGTCTTGTTAAATTGCCTATTTTCCTGCCAGAGCTTCTCCAAACCTCATTTTTAACCTCCCTCTTCTTTTTTTTCCTCTTCCCCCACGTATTAAGCTGACTGGTTGCCTAACAAAAGGTATCTTGGGAGGAGAAAAATGTTTCTTGAGTCCCATGTTCCCTCCCTTCCATCGCCACGACAGGAGGCTTCAGAAACAGAGCGGGTGGGAGAGCCACAGCGCGCTTGGACCCTGTAATTTATTTTGCAGCTCTTCCTCTCCCTCGTTTCTGGGTGTGCTCAAAACACTGTGTGTCAAAGAAGCCTCTGCTGTTTTTAACGTGGAGGGGAGGTGCAGGTAGTTGATGCCGCTCTGGTTCCTGCAGCATCTGTTTTTAACCACTGTTTTTAAGGATGTTGCACACAGAGCTCCGAGGAGTCCCCAGAATGTGAGAGCTTCAGAAACAGTGGATGAGAGACAGGATGGAATGTGCTATTTTTGTTTAGTAAACAGCCAATACATCTCTTTGCCTGTTGGGGATAGAATAAGGAATTAACCCAGTCTGCAGCAGAGGTGTTGGATGAAAAGGGTGGTAAAATGTTAGAGCAGGTTATGGAATCTCCTTTTCAGTGAGTTTTTGTGAGCAGATTTGTCTAAATCCTGCTGGGAACCATGGAGCTGAACTGCACCTCCTTTGGCAAGTGAGAGGTCGAACTTGGCCGTGTTCTGTAACAACCTTTTGTGGTTCTAATGTCTGCATAAACACAGGAATGTAAAAATAGTCTTTTTTTCCTGTGCAGGGCTGTGAAATAGTGTGTTTGCTATGGTCAATATTTTATCACTTTTCTGAGCTATAGAAATGTGGCCCTGTTTGCAAAGTTGTTGCAGGAGATATGGGTAATTTATAAGGAAAATATGGGGATCATCCTGTCTCTCCTTTTAAAATGCATCAGGCAGTTAATGGAAAGAAACCCACGGCAAGTAAAACAATACTGCTTTAAAGTACTAAATGACATTTGTAAGTTCCGTGTGCTTAAATATTACTTATTAAGCCTGATTAGTTGTCCTTTTGGAACACAGAGAAATTTCTGAAATATTTTCCCTCACCTTCTCTGACTACAAAGGTCTGTTTTATGCCCACAGCTTATCTTGCTGTATCTAACTGGATATCCCAGTAGCAGGAGGTGAGAAAAGAAACGTTCAAGTTCAGCACTATTTTTTTCAGATCTGTTGTGAGCTGAATTTTGCATTTATGATTTGTTCTTCCCCCTCACACGCACATATTCCTACTCCCCCTCAATGAGGTAATTGCATGACAACTAGATTAATATCTTTTACATACTTATTAAACTCAATAAGTGGTCCTGCGCAAACAATTGATATTTAATTACCATATTATCATCCTACTAAGTTTTAATTACTATTCATTTAAAATAGCTCATGTGTTATCATTCATGTTCATTTGGATTTGTTTCTCTGTAAATGTTTCTCTGTAAATTCTAACTTTTAAGGTGAACTAAGCTGCAAAATAGTGAGGTTTTCTTCAGGTAGCAGCATGTGTGCAGCAGGTCTCTCTACACAACCAGGATTGGCTCTACTAGAGGGCAGAGGCTTTTGATCCAGAAGTCAGGAAAAAAATGGATGACTTCTCTTTCAGTTCACCTTGCAAGATAGTGTCTCCTTAAAAGGTCAACAGAAATTAATATTTAATAGCTAATAATAAGCTGATTGTTAAGAAACAGAATTTGACTCTGGGTAAGGACTATCAAGAACTCCCAAATCAAAATCATACAGTAAACTTGCCTCTTCCACGATCATTGTTTTTTACCTGAGACAAGTATCAATTTTTATAGATCTTATCCATGAGTCACTTAATTACTCCTCAGAGAAAAGGAAAATACATTACAAATTTTGCAGTGGGAAAAACAACCACCTGCGATGCTTCAGATCATAACACCTCATCAATGTGTGCAGCAGGATGGGAAGATTATAGTCTCAGGAACAGATATATTTAGTTCTCTTTGGTTTTGTAATTGATTGGTCAAAGATATTTTAAATGAAAAGATTATTTTCTGTGTAAGATATGGGAAGTTGTTCGTAACTTTACTATGGAAGATCATATGAGTTGCAAAGACGTTTGCTCCCAATCTGAGCATCTGGATCAGACCCTTCTCACTGTCCCTAACATTCCTCAAAATTGGGTCTTTTCAGATGGCTCTTCAAATCCTCTCGGCTTTTTGCACCCTGCTCTAACTAATCATGCAAAACTGCTAATACCTGTACTCCAGCCGTGGGATTCCTAATTCCTGTAGAGCCTCTGCTTTTCTATTCAGTTTTGTGGTTTCTGTAGGTAAGACTCGATTCCAAACAATTCTTTTCATTGTGAAAAATTGAGATTCAGCCTTGTTCTTGTTGAAATTATAACTTTATGGTATCATTACTTCCTCTACCCCAAAAATCAGAAAACAAATTATAAGAAGGAAGGTTAGTAGGAGCTTGAAAGAAAGCTTCATTTTTGTTGTTGGAGAATTTCCTGAGAATTTTCCTTGCAGAAAAGGCCATGCAAAGGAATGCCCTCCTTGTATCAGCATGCTACATTATTTACTGCAAACTGGTAATTTTCTTAGACAATTAATGGCTTAGTCCTATAATCTTCTGTAAAGCCTTTATACCTTGTCAATGATACATAAGCTACCAACTTTCCTTTGGTTATAGAGCCCTTACTTTCCTGATAGATAAAGGTAACGTGGTCTGATTAAATCAATCGCCTTGTTCTTACGAAACTTTACGGACGAGCTGATCTTTTAGGGGCTGATCCAGAGGCCCTTGAAAGGAAGGGGAAGGCATCAGTCGTCTTCAGAGCAGAGCAGGAGGTGCCGATTCCACCCTCTCTCTGCGCTGGAGTTCAGCTGGGCACAGACCTCCCAGGCAGGGCCACAAAGTAGTAGGTGATTTTTGTATCTATGAGCATGTTTATCACAGTAGAGAAATACATCCACAACAGCGTTGTGTTCACAAAACTGCAGAACTGGATTTGTGGGAATCACTGTTTTATTAATCACTCCAGATTTTGCTCGTATTACACTGAGTCAAACCATTCCCTTCATTTTGTTTGCATGAATTTGTTGTCTCTGGATTAGACTCTTAGAGGCATTTCTGTAAATCAGTGAAAAATAGAGTTGTTGAGTATTATGGGCGTATTAGAGATCTGATTTTCTTAGAAATATTTAGTTGGCATGCACTGTCGTCACACCGATTTACTTACAGAAGCAGAATTTGTGCAGTTTAACAGTGGTAGGAGCCTTTGAACTAAAACATTAAAACCATCGCTGGACTTTTGAGGAAATGAATCATGAGGTAATGAAGATATCTGGAGGACAGAGCTGCTGCCTACTTCTGAGTGCAGTGAAACAGGAGCTTTGTTGCCACTGCACATATTTGACCTGAATGACAGAAAAGACAAATTTACTGACATGGCCTCCACTTAGACCCCACATATTGTAATTTTTATAACACATATTCAGTATAACACTTTAACTAAGAGAGTTTGCTTATTAAACTGATGTTAGATTACGATATTTAATGGCTTATAGGATATAGCTAGTACCCGGGAGGCTAATTTGTTTGCATTAGTTGGACGGGTCAACTGCTTCAAACATGCAGATTATAGAACTACTGGTAGATTGCATTACACAATTTAAATAAATAGTAGCAATTTGTCAATGTCATCTTAGCTTCAACATTTTCCTTTTAAACCCCAGGAAATAGTAGTTCCAATTAAATTGACCTTTTCTTTTCTGAATCTTCATGTTATTAGTAGATAATGCTTAGTCTTTTAGCAAGTAAAAAGAAAAAAGGAAGAAAAAAATGGAAAAAAAAAAGAAAGAAAAATACTTTCAAAGCAATGATGCACTTGGAGTAAACTTCCTAGACAAAATTACGTTGTTTATAACCAAATGAATTAAATGTAACCACCCAGTAAATTTTACAGGTCAGATGTACGTGTATGTGTCAGTAATAGATTAAGACACATGAAATGTATCTCAGTGACTGGGGCTTTGGTTTCGGGGACTAATCCAGGTTCTTCTCACTTTAAGTTGTAATACTCATTTTGGAGGCAAAACAACAAAAAGTGCTTAATGGCTGGAGCATTCACAAATGAACCACTCGGCCAAATGCCAGGCATTCAGGATCCCAAATCCCTTCTGAGGATGCACTGCTTGTAGCACTGAATGAAGCAAAACTGAAAAACCTGGACCCAGTAGTCTTAAAAGAAAATGAGGGATGAAGTATAGGTTCATGCAGCAAAGAAGAATTTGGCCACGTGTATTTTACATGTACTAAGACCCATTTTGGGGTCTTTGAAGGTACTGCAGTTTGAGATTTTTAGGGCAAAATTTGGAGAGAAGGAAGTTTTTAAAACCTTCCAAGTACCTGAAACAAAGTATTGGGAAGATGAAAAGAAAACAGGAGTCTAATAAATCTGGTAATCTTTAGCTGTGAAAAATGTAGCTAGATGTAAATTAGAGCATCTCAGAACTTCAGGTTTTGCTGAAAAAGGTTAGATTATTTTTAGTCATTTAGGCTAAAAAGCATTTTTGAGATGCTTTTTGCTTCTCATCTCTCTGTTTTCTTTAATGAGCAGTTTGTGACTTAAGAATCACGAAGATGTGGAATCATGAAACAAAGTTTTATTTATTTATTGTTTGTTTGTTTTTAAAAAGATGCCATCAATCTTTGAAATTTTGAATTTGAAGTTCAAAAACACCCTGTTCAGACATCCTCAGTGCCTGGTAGAATGGCAATAGCAGCCTGACAAAAAAAAAAAAAATGGAGTAAATTTTATTTAAGTTATCAATTGTTTTTACTCATCTACTTTTTTTTGAAAATACATCTGTTTTCTAATCCTTCCCATTTGGCGAATATGCTAGGCATATCTCACTTGCCTATTCTGTTGCTTTGCTTCAAACTGGATCAGGTAACTTTGCATAATCGTAACATTTTGGTTGATGGATTTCCATCTATTTCTCGTATCACATAACAGTAGATCCTAGAAACATAAATGAGGTAATTTCTGCTGCTACCCCTTGTCGCACCTTCTGTTTATGTGATACTTTCCTCTCATAGTCTCAGGGGCACCCAGCGAGTTCTTTGCACATCAGCAGCTTCCCCAAGGTTATGATATCATCAAATTTATATACTCACCTAATAATGAAAATGGCTTTTTTGTCTTCTGAACATGCAAAATTACCATATTCGAAGGCAGAATGGCACAAGCACCAGGGCACAGACATACTTAAAGTTCCAATTTATTTAGTATTCAGAATATATCATCCAGCAAACACTATTTGAAGAGAGGCCAGAAAGCAATTTTAACAATATCATATGTGAGAAAATGATCCCAAGTTTAGGAGAGAGAGAATTCTGTAATCTCTGTGATCTGAAACCGAACAGAGGACGTGACCTAACATACTAAATACCAGCGAAAGAGATTCCTATTACTTTGATTTATGACTCTTCAGAAAGCAGATACAGTAAGCGTGGATCTAAACTAATCATATTATAACATGGTTAAACTGCAGAGCGGATCCTCTTTATCAATCCAGCCATCGGAAATCCCGCAGCAGACGTGGAGCAGGACGAGGCCTTGCTGGCAAGGGTGCAGGTGGCCGAGGAGCCCGGTTCTGACCCAGCAGCATCGTGAGGTTGAGCGCTCGGAGCAGCCCCTTCCCGTGCCCGCTTTGAAGGATGCAGCACATCTGGCTGCTCCCCACAGGAGGGGACGTTAGAACAGTGTCATGTCCACACCTGGGACACGCTGCAGTGCTACCAAAGGGTCCAAAGAGCATAGAGCTGCTGCTGGGAGTAAAGGGAGAGAGAAGTAAAGGACAAGCATTTCTGGATCTTTTTAAATACTGACAAAAGCAAATCTGGCCAGTTAGGAAAAAAAATTGAAATTCCACTCATGTAGTAGAAGACAACTACAAGCAAGTACTCTGAGTTATTTGGAGAGTTTTTGCTTGCTTGTTTTTAATGTATTATTTAATGTTGAAGTTGATACTGCGTCTCTTGTCGTAGTCTTCACATATGCTGTTTCACCAACAATGCTTTTATTTCTACAATACTTTTTCTTCTACAATACTACTTTTTAGTCCAAATATAAAAATGCAGCAGTACCTTTATTCTTTATGTGTGCTTTTTTCTCTCTCTTTTTTTTTCCACAGTCACAAATTTCTCATTTATAATCAATCAGTGCTTTTTATTATCTTTCAGAGTAGTAGCTACAAATTCCTTTGCAAAGGATAAGGAGAGGGTAATAACTTTTAGGAGGCCAATCCCGACTGCTGCTAAGTTTTTGCCTGGGGAGTACTTCATGCTTTATGGAAAGACTCAGGGATTGCACAAACATAAGGTGGCAAAAATGTGTGTCATTGAAAAATCATTTTGCCTTCCCCTTGCTCCCTCCCTCCTTCCCTCTCTCTCTCTCTCTTTTTCTTTTTTTCTTTTTTTTTGTAGTCAGTATTCTTCAGATAAAAGGCCTGTTCATTTCTGCTATTATCTGAAAAATTTCAGTCAAGAGCTTGAGTAAGTACCTGGCAGATAATCAATGCTGCATCCCTCTAAGTGGCTGCTCTGGTTGGTGGGTATCAATAGGCGACTCTTAAGGCTGACACTTTCTTTATTTGCATGTGGAGTGTTTGGACCTGATCCATTCTTAGATACTATGAACTTTGCGTGAGTGTAAACTCTGTTGACTTCAATAGAGATAGATCTGATTTGCAAGGGAATTAGTTAGCAGGGAATCAGATTCTATGTTTACAACAGGTTTCATTCCACTATACTGCTGTCACTATTCATTGCCAAAGAACTATATCCTTTTATTATCAGTTGGCAACGAAACAAAAGAGATGTACACTGCAGAGCAAAGTAAGTCAGAAGCAATTAACATTTGTACCTTTTGCTGTTTAAGGATAATTCTGGAAATTCTATAGTAGGCTGTTACCTGCAGTGTAGTCTCTCTTACTAATCATGGATAACTGAGACTGGAGCAGAGATGTAATTGAAATGAAATAGTAAATATGCAAAGGTTAGTCAGCAAATTAAATAAAAAGGCATAAATGATTCATTTTCCTCAAGTGAATCCATATTTTATTCTGTAGCATTTGGATAATAAATTCTTTTATTTTCCCCATCTCCTCACGCCCAGTTAATCTAGTGTGACTACATGTTAGTTAGTTGGTCAGAGTAAATACACATAAACGGGAGCTTTTGATCCCTATGAATCAGCCTGAAAAATATTTTTGGTGCCTTTCTGGATATGCGTGAAGGTAGTGATTATCATTTCCTTTTAAAGTTCGACACTGCTGCCAAAGGGAAAGTTTCTCTTTGTAGGAATGAGTAAACAATAGCTTTTGATTGTTATATCATTCCATATAAATAAGATGATTTTATTTAATTGCATTTAGAATCAATTATCTCTAACTTGGTAGACAAAGTCCATGTCTACAAGTAAAAACTAAGCATGCTGGAGCAGGCTTTTCTCCTGTAGATCAGGTGAAGGAAACAGCCAAGGTCAGTGAGACCCTCTGTAAGACTTTGTACGATTCTTTGTTAAGACTTGCTTGAAGCTGGTTTTAGACACTAACTCGAAGCATAAAGAAGACATCACTTGGTTCATAGTGCTCACTGCTACCCTGCATGTGCCAATACTACCACCACAGGGGTGGCACTGGCCACCTCTGTATAGAACTAGGAGCAGAGGGAACCAGTCTGAAGCTTATGTAGAAAAACCTGAGCACATGAGAAAGGCTGAACACATGAGCTTCACTCGCCTGGTGTTTAGTCCTAAGAAACATTTTGTGTAAACTCTCTTGTAGGAACCTGCCACATCCTCCCCTGTGTGTGCCCCGACCAGCTGTGCACTTACAGGGCTATAGAAAAACTGGTGCCTTCTAAACTCTTTGGAATAAACATCAGCCTCAAAGGTTTTCCACCAATCAGATTGATGCTTAATTCATAATTCTTTTTTTTTTTTTTCTTTTTGTCTCTTGGCAGTCTTTGCCAGGACTTGATTGTGAGTCTGTTGGTTATGTGGAGTTTTGCTATTGTCCTTCCTCGGTATTCCTTTGTCATGTAGGGATTTTTTTATTATTTAACATTTATATTGATTTTTCTGAAGAGTGCATTTAAAAGAATTGCTTCTCATCAGCCATGCTGATATAAAAGCATAGTTACTATAATAATGGCTTTTGAATGCTGTCCATTAAACTTTGACATTTAAAGTGTTTACAGTGAGTACAGATCAGGTTTCTCATTAAAGACAAGGTCTAGAGTCTTGATGTGACTCTTAGATTAAATTGTTCTAATCCAAAATAAATACCAAGATGGAGAGTTCATAACAGGCAGCCATGTAGATTCCTCTGTCTGTAAAACAGCAACTGCTGTTGTGGCAAAAAGACTTGATTTTCGTGTCTCCTGTTTGGCCCTCAAGAGGAAAAAAAAAACCTATTCCTTGTGTACAAAACCTTTTGCACTTTGACATAAGTCCTTCCAGCAGAATCCCTTTTTTTTATTGAAACAAACTTAAACCATATTCCATTTCACAAAAGCCAAATGTGCTGAACATGTGCTTTTTAAAATAGAAGCATGTGCATCAACTGCTCTATAAGAAGATACTTTCTAAGAGCAGTCTCCTGGGAAGGTCCATTACCCCAAATCCAGTGAGCACAGGAAAAGAGTGCAGCAGTATTAGATCAAGCTTTACTAAGCTGGATGGCCCAGGCTGTGGAATAAGTGATATTTAATATGTGCACTTTGAGGCTCCTGTTGAGTGCCCTGTTTGGTAACCCGGATCAGGATGCTTGTTTAGTGGATAAAAGTGTAACTTTAGAAATTGGCAGGAACTTTCTGTGCTTGGCCACCTGTATTCTCAGCCAGATACGGTGTAAGGAGTCTCAGACAAGCACACTTTTCAAAGTTTGCTCTGTTTCACTTCCTTACAACTGCCAGGTTCAAAAGAACCATTTATTGGAGGGGAAAAAGAAAGAAAACACTAAAAACACTGAAGAAAATCCTAGTCAGTTCAAAGATGCGTGTATAAAGCTTGCTAGTCTTTATGATCAAGCTCATACTTTGTCTTCTCGTAACTAAAATAATACTTTTATCCTGCCCTCTTTTTTCCCCTCTCATCTGTTTTGTTATGAAAACATAGTGGTAAAGAAGGTCTGAGGCATCATCATTTCCAGACGGTGTGATTCCATAAGCACTAATATAAACTGGGTATCTCTTTTGCAGAGTTTTTGCTGTCGATAATAATAATAATTGTACCAAAAAATAATGTGCACTCCCTCAGAAGCCTGCATAGTCAATCAGCATGAAGTATTAGCACTTCAGGGACACAAAGGCTCCGAGCCTGATAAAAGAGATTGGACTGAGAATTTTGACCTAAGAATATAATAATGTCTTCCAAGATCTCATTATGCCCGTGCCCATTCGAAACCATCTGGGGCCCGGAATAATAAAAAGAATGGTGTGAATTTATGAACCCATAGATCTAGCCATGCCCCCTTGGATATTGTGTTGGATTAGTAGATTTACTGCTAATCCAAACACTGTGGGCAAAATTATGTCTTTACATCTGCACTGCGGCTCTCGGAAAACTAGTAAGTTAAATGTTTGAAGGTTTGACAGCAGCTCCCATGCTTCAGGCACAATCTTCTGGCACGCTGCCATCCTCCCAAAGTGCAGCTCCTCCGATGCACATGCCTTCCTCGCCTGTGATGGCAGCTCTCCAAAGGGACGTGCGGCGCGGCAAATAAAGGAGCTACTTTGCAAAAAGCCACGTGCTACCGTCTCTACCAGGTAGGAGCAGTGTCACTTTGGTGCAAATAAGACACAGTTGGCGCTGGGAAGATTGATCTGTGTTCTTAAAGTTGCCTCAGGTGCAGAGCCCAGAGAGAAGAGTCTCTATATTTAATTGGGGGTGTCTTCAGCTAAATAAAATAGTCAGATGCAAATCCTTTTCCTAAGGGGCAGCCATGTGGACTTGTGACCTTTCTTTGAATGGTTTCGAGCCCAGAAATCAATGATTACACTAAATCCATAATTATATTCTTTTCATCTGTGGCAGGGTACTGCTAGTGTGACAGATGTGAGACCTTGAAAGCATGAAAACTTCAAAGACCATTGAGATGTGTTAGACACTGTGGACATGTGGAGCAGTAAAAAATAAAATTAAAAATAATAAAAAAGAAGACTGCTCTTCCAGTGTTTTAGATAATATTTCTTTGCCTCTCATACACACACATACAAACACAGATATGTGTGTGTGTGCACATTTCTGCACATGTTTTGAGTTCCTGTAATCCTTGAGGAAGAGGCAGGGGAGTAACTGCTGCAAAATGGAGAGCTTCAGCCATCTGGAAAAACTAAGTGTTTAAACAATGGCTTGTTTTGGTTCAAGAAAATTCACAAACAGGGATGCGGATGGGCTAGGACTAGAGACATGACTGGAGGTCTTGCCTAGTATTAAGAAAGGTGATTTTTTTTCTCTATTTATCAGAATTCCTTGCTGGTGATAGGCAATACTGCTAAACTATTATGCACATGGTTCATTGATTTATGAGATATAATTATTTTTATTTTTGAGCTCTATGTTCAGTTTTATTTAAAGAACTAGGACTCTACATTATGATTATTTTTATGTCTGCTAATAAGATATTGCAAGAAGTCTTCATCTTGAAGGCAGAATGATGCGGAGTCCCACAAAAAGGTGACACTTGGTGGCCGGGGACCCCAGGAACGCTCCCTGGGGAAGGCTGATGCAAAAGGTGTAGTTAACCACAGGGCTGTGATGGGTACTATTTTTTCATTTTATTTTTCCCTCTTAAAATGTGAGGAAACTGAGCGGTTTGCTTAGGTACCATGTGAGAGGGGAGGGTATCTAGTAAAGGAGGTAAGGTTTATAGGGAGGCAAAACATCTTGTATTTGACTGCACACTCTAGCTAGAGAAGAGCCACTTTGGAACATGCAGAATTGCTGCATTTTAATGGCATCTTGTACTGTGCGTTCTGCTGTGACCAATGTCACTTGTTTGACAGTGCCACAGTAGGCGCATCTTTAATTTTAGCAGAAGGCATGTCACGTTCCTACAGGTGTTGTGTTCTGCTGCAAAAATATGAAGTAAACTGCATTGGCTAGGTCAGATTGTTATTTGTCTAGGAAAGCAAGAAAGGAATTATGAAAGTCTTTTCAAAAAACCTTGTATCATCTCTCCCATTGCTTCCTATGGTGTAGGTTGCATCTGAATAGACAAACTGCATGCTAAATGTCTGGAAAATTTCCCAAAGAATGAACATTATATTAGTATTAATCCATATTATATATTAGTAATACTTGTGCCTTGGAAAATTCTTTGGGAATCAAAAATTTTTGGAGAGTTTTTAGAGATGAATTGGCCTGAACTGTACATAGTAATGCACCAATGCATGTGGTAAATGCAATTATTTGGATATGCGTGGCATAACAGGGTAAGTGTAACTATAAATGATGGATTTTAAAATGATGGTACAAAGTGCATAGATATGATAAGCTGAGGCTTTGAGGTAGGTACAGTCTAGACAAGAGGCTTTATAACCAGGCAGTTCTATCTCACATTCAGCTTCTTAATGGTAGCAATGTGGAAATCTGTGCAAGTAGAGAAAAAACATTGTATTGTTACACTTTGAGTTTCCGTTTTCAAAGCTCAGATATAAAAAAGCATGTTAAAAGGCAAAATCTCCACAATATTACAGGAAGGGGCTATTCTCCAAGGTAAGATTGGAAACCTCGTCTCTGGAGCCTGATCCAGAGATCACCAAACACTGGACTGACATTGAACTAGGAATATGGAGCATCTGGGTGGCACAATGAGCAGTGCTCTGTCCTGGATAAAAATCTCATATTTGGAAGAAAAATCTTTTAACAGGTTTTTTTTTCATGAATGTGGTTTGAAGCTGGATCTGTAACAAACCCTGTTTTATCAGAGATGCATTGACAGATAGAGAGTAATGAGAAGGTGCACATGTGGTTGTCAAATACTTGCACAATTTATGGATGTCTAGTGTAGCTTTCAAAAATATTGAAATTTGAATATGATGCTAACTCCAAACCAGCATAAGTTATGGGGCAGTGTTGCAGTTAAATAAGTGTATAAATCCTGTCCTCAGGGAGGGCCTGCAAGCGGGAAGATTTGAGGAGCAGCAAATTGGCTTTGCCAGTAGCTCTGCAATGGCCAGACTGTTTCTGTCTGCCCTGCAGGTGCAGCACTTGCTTCCACTGCTCCTATTCCCGGCTCTGCTGCTCCTGCGGCGCTCTCCTTTGGCTCCAGAAAGCTCCAGCCCTCTGGTTGCCCTGGGTACTGGCCTCCTGTCCTGACCCATGACACAGCCCTGGGTGGTGCTTGGGCAGGAGAAGCGGTGCATGGATGGAGCCAGCAGGCTCAATATCGCTTTTTTCAATTGGAGGGATAGGGAAGAGCTGTTTCCCTGTCCTCAACCTGTCATGAAAATGGGATGGTGCAGCCTCTCTTCGCTTCCTCCATATGCACCCAACTGGGCTCTTACTACTTTTTCTGTCCATCGCTTTTCTGAGATGGTTTGAATTAAGTTACCATCTGCTCTGCACCATGTTTTTTCTATCTTAAAAATCAGTGCAACTTAGCCCCAGTCTGAGGGATGCCCTTCCTGTCATCCTTCTCCTTTGCCATTTTTAGTACCCACTTAAAATATATTTTTCTCATAATCTTTCATTAGCTTTTCTCCTTCTCATTGTTTTCCTTTGGTTTTGTTTCTTCATCTTATTACTCCAACAGTGCTGCATAACACGCATCCCAAGTATTTCTTTTTCTCTGGCTGCCTAGAAGAGGAACATCTTCTAGGAGGCCAGTCCCGTAAGGTCTGTGAAATACTTAGGGAGAAAATGAAGATACCCAGACAGACTCAGTTACTTATATCTCTATGTCTGTTTCTTCAAGTATTAATTGCTGATGTGCTTCACCAGCTACATATTTGTTACACTCTTATTCTATCACTTCTGTAAACTCCAGCAAAAGGAGTATCACATCCGTTCCTCAAAATATTCTGGTCTTACCTTTTCTGACTAGCACAAGGGGCACCAAGATGAACAAACTAGTTATACATGCATGGAAAGTAGCAAGCTGAAAGTAATTGTGTATTCAGTTTTAATGGAGCTGAATCTCCTGCTGAGATTTCAATATCTGACAGCATTGCTTTCATTGCCCCAAATGCCCAACCTTTTTCTAATGTTTGACCTTGGGTATGATTATATTTCTGTATGTATCTCCTATGATGCAAAACCATTTTCCACTATCAGTCATCTCTCACTGACAGTCCTGTTCCAACTTAGGGCAGAAGAGAACAAGTTTAATGCTAGTAACAGTAGCTAAAATGAGCTTGGCTAGATGTTTCTCCCTCTTCAATAAATACATAAAGCATCTCTATAATGTTGTTTTGTTAACTGATAAACAACAAAAGACGAAGGTGTTTCAATTCTGAACGTCACAATGTTCTCATGGCCTTACGGTATATAGCTAGTATGACCTGCAGCACAAAGGAATGGGCAGTTGCTTTTGGTGCTCATTATTTATTTCTCTTTGTATCAATAGGCCCACGTGCTAAATGTGTTTGGTGGCTTGCGGGACGATGCAACAGCTGCATTTCTGGGCATACAGAGAGAAGCTGAAGTCATAGCTCACTCCTTACATCTAAGCAACGGAGAGAGATGCTCAGAGGACCTCAGAGAAGAGGTAAGTGACAGCGCCAGCTTATCAGGGCTGCCAAAGAAGTTTCTGCAGCGTCGGGGGACACAGTAGATGAGAACAAAGGGACCGTTTTGTACGAGCGGCTCAAACAAGCGGTCTCAGTGTGGTTAATGTTGCTCCACTGGTAACAGAAGTTATCCCTAAAGAGAGAAAATTTGATAGTAGCCTTTTTTAGATCTGTGTAAGCTTGGCACATTATTTTAATAGTACACTATTAAGGTATTTATCTTAATTTAAAAAAATAATATTTCCCTTGTTGTTTGCAATTGCCCACTAGAAATGAAATCCCTTTCCTGAGCAGATATCCTTTTCAGCCCTGCACTAGTTGTTATTGTAGGCTGCCTCGGGAATACTCAGTTACTAGTGTTTCAGCTTTTCTTCAGAAATGCAAGGGGGAGTTTAACAGCATTTGAAAACACAGGTGAAGAAATACATGGACCATGCAAACAAGAGTAATGGGATAAAGAGGGATGTGTTTACTATAGACGTGGAAGAAAATAAAAAAGAGACCACAATGAAGCCTACTTGGTCTGATTATAAGACTTCTTACAGATGCAGAACACTAACCAAGTGCACTGGAGTTTGAAAACCCAAGGGAAGTTTTGGGTTTCTTCTTTTTGCGGACTCCAGAAAGTGATTTAATGATTCATTTGAAACTGTAAAACTTTCTGTTGACTTACTCTGCTCTCTGTTCTAGGAGATTTTTAGTTTTGCTCTGTGATTTTACACCAGTATTGAGGAAGTGCAAACAGATCAAAATCTAAACCGCTAGATCAAACGCAGGGAGTTTCATGCATGTCTAGACGAACATGGACAATCTGAAAATTGGTTTTTCTGGATGAGCAAAGAAAGGAGGTCACAGGGAGAGTGGGGAATGTGGTTTACTGTGCACAGGCCTGCTGTAAGCACAGGCTCTGTGCTTGCAAAGACAAGGACCAGGAGAAGGCAAATACTAGAGCTGGCATGTACAGAGCTGACAGACTCAGTGCAGTGAGCTACTGCAGACAGCAAACCAAGTGAGTATAAAATGAGGGGGGAAAAAGAGAAAAGTCTTGTGTGTTGCCTCATAGGTATGTAGTCAGTATATGTTTACATCACCAATAAGTTGTGGGAAGTATTATTTTGGAGTATTTTTCGTGGAACTGCTGTTAACACTTTCTTCTTATCCTATTTTTCTCCTGGAGCGTTAAGCGCGTGTTATCCCTTGCACCTTGGGGCTGCTTTAGGAAGCAGGAGGCAGTGAGGATGTCCCCAGGAAAGGCCTCTGGGAAGAAGTCCCTCCTGGGTGGCTCCACGGGACCTGCCCCTGAGCACTGCGCTCCTGCACTGGGGCCTTGTAACACCACCAAAAAGAGGCAAATGCACCCCAAATCCTGCACTGCACCACAGCTCGTGTCCTGGCCGGGCTGGCCAATTTCGCTGGACAAGTGAAGAAACAGGGAGAGAAAACATTTATAAAAGTGTTCTCTTTTCTGCTAAATCTGTGCATGCTTTTGGCTCTGGTCATAGCCCCTTTCCTGCATCCAGATTCTCTTTTCTGTCTGGCGGTGGCTTTGTGCAGAAACTGCACCCAGCTGTGCCCAGGGTGCCCCCATCTCAGCACATTCTGATCACCAGTTACCTCCTCTTTCGCAGTCCCGAGGAGATAACTGCAACTGCTAAACTTAGTGAAAACCATAGAGGAATGTGCTGAGTGATCTGCACTCAGCAATGCAAAGAAGAACCGTATGCTACAGAGATGGCAGCATTTAATATTCCGTTCAAGAATACGCTAATACAGGCATCGTTCTAGGGAAAAGGTGCTATTTAAACATAGGTGAAGTGTTAGCAGAATAGATAGAGTGGTAAGGTGTTAACTGTGACCTCTTAATTAAATGCAAATACTGTAAGAGCAAAGGAGGGAACTATGTAAACAGGTAGAGGAGGAAGGATAGGTGGGTTCTTATGGATTTTTTGGTCTATAATGGTAAGAAGATTTATTAGTGAGAATTAAAAAGATGAAGAATTTATTCATCCATTTTATGTAAATACAAACTGTTGCCTTCAATATCTTTCTGCTTTTACCTTTAAAGACTTTTTATGCTGAATTTGCATTTATTTCTCACTTGCAAGTACTAAAATTCTTCAGTAATTTTCTTTTTGTCTTTTTCAAAATACATGTTTTCTGTGCATCTTTACTGACAAAAAATGTGGCATATAGTCTTAACTTGTGGAAGTTTTAACATTTCTGAAGAAATCAACATGGGAATTGAAGAAAACTCAATCAACATCAAGTTACTGTTCACCCTCTCTCTTCCAGTGGCTGCCTCCGTTGTGGTTTAATCCTCTGCCTCATCTCTCGAGATAACATATTGAACCAGTCAAGTTACCATTAGTCATTAAGGTACTAGCAGTATTCACAGCATGGAAATTTCTACTGCTTTTGAAGTATGACTTTAGGTGATTATCTTTTTTCGGTAAGCAGTCAAGAGCTACCCAAATTTCTACAACATATTTTAAGTGAGTGTATTTGTATTTGCAGATTGGAAATAACCTTTAAAATGTAAAGAGTCTTTCACAAAGATTTGGAGACTTTGTTTAAGGAAGGAAAAATGCTTGTATAAGTGATACCTCAGATGAAAAACGTTAATGTACTAAGTCTATGAGCCACTATCTGAAAATGAAACACAGCCCCTAGTAATTTTTTGTTATTCGCATGCATGTCTTGTGAAAAATGGAAGTTTCCTTGTAGAAAGTCAAAAACAACATGTCCAAGTGGCCCAAATTGTTTTTGATTAACAAGGTTTTTTGCCTGCAGGTCGCTTTGTCTTTATGCCATTAGCTGGACACAACAAAGTAAATGATTCTAATGCATTAGGCTTAAACCCAACTTCTTTCTGCACAGATGCAAAGGAAAATCCTCTTATAATAGTCATACAACTATCCTGTATAATTAACGTAGCTTTTAGGTTTAATATTCTCTTTTGAGATTATATGACGAGAATACAGTTTTCCACCTTCTTGCAGTATTGGCTTACGTTCAATTTATATGTATTATTCTCTAGTATTCCTCAATAATGTGACAAGCTGATGCAACTTGGAGCTCCACACACTTTTTGTAGCTCCTAGCCTTTTAACACATACATTTTCTTGAATTCTCTTTTTGCAAAAGGTCATGTGAATGTGATATTTTGTCATGGGAATGACAGGTAAGGCTCTTTGCTGTGCAGAAAAGCCTTTATGCCTGGAGGACCGCTTCTCACCTAGGGGAACGCAAAGCTAATCAAAGCAAATAATTCACTTACATGCCTTAGTCTGTTTTTCCTCTTTTGAAATTGTCTGTGAGGAAGTTTGTTTTTCTTGAGCGTATTTGTTATTTAAAGTTGCATGCTTAAAAAGACAGAAATGATGTGATTTTGTGATTGACCATGCAAAAATGTGTGTTTTGGTACTTGTTCTGTGACTGTTCAGATATTTTGAGGTATTCCAAATATCTGTTTTCCAGATTGATTGAGGGTATAATCTTTGTGACTGCTTACTACTATTTTTTTTTTCTTTTTTGGGGTTTCTTACATATCAGAAATAGCTTCTTTTCTAACATATTAATAGATAGCTAAAATTTATTTATACTCTGTGTTTCTGGAAGGACGAAAGAGGGGTTATGCAACTATTACCAGAATCCTTTAAGGCTTTTTGCCCTCTAATTCCATTTTGTCCTCAATATATCTATTGCAGAAAATGTAATTAGTTCCAAGTATATTTTGGGAACTATTAGTGTGTTCTTGAATTCAGGTGCTTCAAGTAGATAGGAATAATCAGACAGTGACTATGACTGCGCGTTCTAAAAAAACAAAACGAAAATACTTCATTGTGTAAAAGCTGAAGATGACTGAATATTTTTATGTAATTTTTTTACTGCTCTGAGCTGTGTGATATATAGTGTTGCATTATTCCTATTTATCACTAGAAAGTAGCAGTTAAAATGGAAAACTCCAAATTCTGCTGAACAAGACAGGAATAGTGCACTTAACCAAAATGCACTGCCTCAACTGGAAGCCCAGTGGGACTGACAGGGACTTTTCTGGTTATATTTTAATATATATTTAGCATATTATCTAAGCTAAACAACTAAAAGAATAAATTTGGAAGTAATATATAATTCCTTAGTGTTCATTATCTCTTGTTTCTTAAAAATTGTTCATGAAAAAGTAAATACATTCACAGAAACATGACTAAAATATTCTTCGTAGAAAGTACATGAAGGAAAAAGTTACTCAAATTGAACAAAATATATTATTACAACTTGCACTGGTGTGTTCAGCTCCAGTAGGCACACTGATTTGTCTTTTTTTTTCCAAATGGATAATTTATTTAATTAATCAAGATGCAATGAGTTTTGAATTGTGTATTAAAAGGGAAAAAAAGGTAGTTAGGAAGAAAGATGATGTGGTTTATGTACCTAATCACTGTTAGGAAATTATTGCATAATTAAAAATTGCAGATGCCAGGTTATCCTAAGGTGAATTTTGCCCCGTGATTTTTTTTTCTGTGACCATCTTAACTTGATGGCTTTGAATAAATTGTGAATATCTTTAAAATTTGAATTAATATAATTTTAAGAATTATTTCTTGCACATGTGTAGCTTTTTATAAGGAATAATGAAGTTTCCCTTTTCAGTTGTTTTTCATCTCTTGTTTTCTCCCTGTATACTTGTGTCAAAAATAAGTGCTTTTCATCCATTTAGCCTTCTGCTTTTAAACCAGAAACTCAGGGTATAAAAGCACTTTCTTGCATAAATCTCTCATATTTCAGATAAACTTTATCCTGGACTTTATTTCAGGAACTGCATTTTGCTGCAGTACCCACTGCTTGATCTTTTTTATCTGCATAAATTAAACACAACCCTGAAGGACAAAAACTTGGTGACAGTTTTTAAGCATCCCTTCCGATAATCAGCGCAAACGAACACTTGAACCTACTCCCTGGCAAAACACTGACAGACGGAATTCAATGACCCTCAATAACAGCAGATCCAATCTCACTGTATAAAATTATATTGTGACACGACTGCGTTGTCTGGAGTTATGGCTTAGGTTGACTGCAATATGGCATGCTTTTTCCTTGGGAAAACTTGATACTTGCTGACATTAAGACAATGCAGGATCTAGGTTGTACGGGCCAAGTTTCTGCAATGGGAAAAAACAAACAGTAAAAGGTGTGGGAACAACTAGGACACAAATAAATAGTTAAATACTGTTTAATTTGCATGTATTTAATAAGGATATAACTTGTACTTTATGCAAATTTCTTATATTTAATATTTAATTGTCCAAAGATCTGAAGCAACTTAAGAACATGAGGTTTCTGTAGCTTTTAGGGAACTCAGATTGTTACAATGGTAAAAATTCCTGGGCAGGAAAGGCAATATTCCCAGCTCCGCTCTCCCTGAATGAGCACTAGACTCCAGAGGAACATGGAATATTGCAAATGTGTAGGTATCTAGTGGGGTAAAATTGCTACAATAGAGAGAATAGCACAAAAGTGTCATCTGTTTCATGTTGTTCTTTATAGGACGTCTTTGCTTGGACTCGAGGTGACTCGCAAAGGGCCAGAACAGCTGGTGACTGCACTCCACATCTGCCAGGTACCCCCATCAGCAACGGGCTCCCTTGTTACTGTTTCCCTTTTGGTGCAGGAGTTGATGAAATTAAGATTGTTTTGTTTTTTAACCTAAAACAGCAGGAGAATGAGACACCCTAGGGATCTCTGATCAGATACGTGATTCTGGTCTGGTCCTCTCGTTCCAGTTTTTGCAGCTTCAGCAAAGGGATTTTGGTAAATAGAAACTTCCAAATGCCCTTGGTCACTGTGAGTGATGTAAAATCACTAGTGTGTTGGGCTATCACATTACCCCAACAGGGTAATGCTCTTTTACTTTACATTTGGGAGGAGTGTTGTTTGACAAAGCAAAACCAAAAACAAATTCTCCCGAATATGGAGATTCCCGATGCAATCAGATGCTGAGGTTTTTGGTTTTACTTGTCTGTATTATGCAGGCTAGTCGATGATTGTATAAAACTTCATTATTACAAGCAGGTTAGAAACACTGAGCTTGTTTATGAATAAATAATTCTGCATCTATTTAACAAAGTACCAAGGACACGTAGGACATCCAGCAGAGAGCAGGAGGCATATGTGGCAGGAAAACAAATTTTTGGTCAGGTAAATATAGGGAGCAGTAGAGGCGGGCACAGCATGTAGCATTTTGGGGGTTTATATACAAATATGAGCAATGCAAATATGGTAGACTTAGCCTTGGATGCACCCATGTCTTAACATTTAGTAGAAACAGCACAATCCAGGGGCTGAGTCATCTCCATTAGGGGTGAAATAAAATCAGTTCTCAAATAATTCTGTACTGACAAAACACTGCAAATAAGAATCTACTATACAATATAAGAATCCTATGCCATTAGCACCATAAAGGTACAAACAGTATATACCCCCTTCAAATAACTGCATTTGATATTGCCTTGAACTTTGTTTTCACAAAGCTGTTTTTGCAGAACCATACATTTCCGCTCTGTTTGCAGGCGGGAGGGACGTGCACTTTCCCAGGATGTTTTTAGCATCTGCTTTGATGGCCTGGAAGTGTCCGGTGTGTGTTTTGTGATCCACCATCATTCCAGGAATCCGCAGCAATGTCTGGATCGCTGCTGCTGTCACGTTCTTGGAAAAGGATCGCTGGGAACGAAGCCTCAGAGCATAATCCACATAAACACCGTGTTCTAGAGCTGCCTGCTGTAAGTGCTACCGAAATAACCCTATTAACTCCAGTCAGCAAAGGGAACACGAGCAAGTTTTCTCGAGTGCCTGCGCTGTCACCGAGTTATATATATGTGCACACACGTGTTTGTCATCTCAGCCTGTGAAATGCAGCAATTTTACTAAACGCCCTGTCGCCACTCCGCAGCGGGGTGAACCCTGCCGCGGTGGTTGTGCCGGGCAGCGGCGCGAGTGAAGGCTGCACGCGCAGCGCTGTGCTCGCGCATAAATAGTCTCTCTTACCTCTCAAGTTTTCCTCATCTCCTACAGCAGTGCTAGGGGTCAAACACACAAAGGTGCTGTCCCCTGATTGCAGCAAACACCGCCATGTGTTGTATGTTTGATGAATTAAAAGGATGCTGCCAACTTAATTACACTGTAACCCTTCAATAAAGGAAGGGCAGAGCTGATTAACTAGTGAATAATTGGGGGCTGATTGATGGCTTTCTCCCTCACTGCTAAAGGCTGTATATATAATTATTTTGCCTGTGGGCCTAATTTTGCCACTGTTAGCTTCCACTTTTGTCATCAGCTGTAATTTATGGATGGGGCCTGAAGCCTTAAAAAAGACTGGAAAATGAAATAGCCCTGAATCCCTAGATATGTCACCTGGAAATGGCCAGCAGGCAGCCTTTAACGTCAACATTTGCAGCCATTTAGCAGCATTAACACCTCATGCTTAGCCGGAAAATAATATTATCATTTGTCAACAACTATCATAATATAGATTTTTTTCTTGACGTGTAATAATGTTGCATCACTCACACCAATGATTTAATATATGTTTTAAATGCACGATCAATTTATTGTAAGTGAATAGAAAACTCCTTGAGTAATGTGCTTAAAAAGAGAGACCCAGAAAGAGCTCTGTCTCCTCACTGCATTATCAGGTTGGTTACAGAACCTGTCCATAAGTCTCTAATGAGCCAAAAAAATCAGTGTAAGCTACAGTGGTTTGTGCTACTTTTTATAAAAAAAAATCTTTTAACTAATCTGAATATTTCTTTGAACTTTGAAAGACTCAGTAGCAGTTTCAAAGAAAATATAGTTAATAAACTAATAAACTTCACTGTACTTTGAAAACATTCTGGAACAAGTTTTCTCCTCCTGTCAATCAGCAGAACCACATATATGCCTGTATAGCTAAGCTAAGTTGTATTAAATTGTATCGGTTGCAATTTCTATTTTAAATTGAAATAAGATTTTTTTTTTTAACACAAAGACAGAAGCTAATCGTTAATGCTGCAAAGTAGTAGTAAAAGTCAGTCTGTTCTGAAGGATTGGATTACTTCATGGCGAGAAACAGAGATGCCCCCCAAAAGAAAGCCTATTTTGAGAACACACAACACCCCGATTATAGCTGCTCCAGCAGCCATATGCGAAGGAGCGCTGCCTATTTTATATTCCACAAAGACTTTTTCAATAAAGTAATAACAACTTAGCTTCACATTTTTTTGTAACCCATATTTAAACATTGCAGAGAGAAGGCTTCTAATTTATAAGCCAAGATATACAAATCCTCTCTCTCAAATTTCCTTTGTTGTTTTGTCCTCACAGAGAGCTCCCTTGCCTATGAATCACATAAAGATTTGAAGAACCTTTCAGTCAAAGCTCAGTAGTGTGCCAGTGGGCACTGGCCAGGAAAAAAAAAAGATTGATATTTGCCCTCTCTTCTTATCTGCACTTGATTTATAAGTCAGTGTGAGTATGCAAGAGAAATAAAGGCAAAGACCTTGATGCCTCCCTGTGGAGAATATGCACCATTTGGATTGAAGGCATGAAAGAGGAGAAATTAATGGTAAGCTGTTCATCTGTCACTACTGCCAGCCTGATGGTTTTGCAGGGAAGGAGAGGACTAGATGACATGCCCTCCAGTCAAGGGCATGACTGCCCGCTGTTCTCATATTATAAACACAGTGCTTTGGGTTTCTGAGGGATTTAAATTTAAATTATACTGTACTTTGGATAGGCAAATCTTTACACAAGTTTATTTTCTTGAAGTATTAACATGCAGGATTTTGCTGGCTTTATGTGGAAGAAAAATAAAAATTGTCTCCTCTTTGATAAAAATATGTAGCATCCTCTTAAAATGTATCCGTATTTTTAAAGCAGTGTGTTATAGTGTAATGAGATTTAAATTTATATATGCATTGAAGATTTAGACACATGCATAAATAGATAAGCTTCAGTTATTCTACTTTCTCACACACAGGAAAAGATTAAAAAGTTCAAAATGTGAGTTAAATGTTTCTTTTCTATTAAAATGGCATAATGCTAACAGTGTTGCTATCAACGTTGATATTAGAAATACATCCAGAGGATAAAACCTGACAGAAACTTACACATTTTGCTAAAATACAAATAGAAGAATTCATAGGTAAATGAAATATTTTGGGGGCATTTGGGGCATTTTCTGTACCCTCCTGGTGCCATAGCAGCTCTGTGCTGAAACAGGTCTGCACAGTCCCGAGCACAAAGGGCTGCTGGTTTGCTCAGATCCTCTAGATGTTTTGGCAATGGTAATGAATTGTACCGTGTGCCATGTGATATCTGTGCTAATAGGCCAAATTTTTGCTGCCTGATATGGCTTGAATGAGAGCACGTAGGAATGAGAACTAGTTTTCATCGTGCACAATTTCCAAGTTCCAGCTTCGTTGACTTTACCATGACCTACAACCATTAAAGTCCTCTTTGCTGAGATCAAACAGTGGAATTTCAGTTTTCTTTTAAAAATAAATTTGGAAAAAGCAAGACCACTAGTTTCGAATGACCTTGGATTTTATAAACCAGAAGCCAAAAAAGAGCTTTTCACTTATTTATGTTAAAATCTCCTGAGTTTAGAGCTAATTTCATTATTTCCTGAGGCCTAACTCATGATTTCTGAAATCCTGGCTTAGTCCAGAGATTTCAGTAAAATAATTGTGCTCAAGTAAACTAGTGTTTGCCCTTAGTACATTGAGCTTAATGACTTGCATATCGTTTCTGAAGGAACTGCAGACCTTCCAGAAATCCAACAGAGATAAATCAATTTAAAAAAGAACTGTTGTTACCATGAAGAAAATCTACCCCAAATATATTCTTTCTGTATCACAACTTGAAAACTGTAGTGGGAGAACCAAGGGTTGGACATTCTCTCCGAAGGTTCCACTGTCCTCCCTGTAGCCGTGCTCTGTGCTTGCCTGTCCCTGTGCTAAAGTCAGTGCCTTGAAGGAGCGCTCGTCCTCTCCTCCTCACTTAGATTATTCCAAATACAGATAGGCCTTATGATTCTCCCTGTCTCAGCATGACAATAAATCCTGTTTTTACAGAGAGAGACAGAGAAGAGAACATGGAGGTCAATCAGGTAGAAGATGGTCAAGCAGGATCTTCAGGAAGGAGGATGGACTAGATCTCCAAAGGTCCCTTCCAACCTTTTTGATTCTATGGTGCATCCATCCTTCTAATGAAGTTGGTATCTCCAAAGTAGCACACCTGGATGCTTTATCTTTTCCATCTTTATCCCCACATTATTCCAGAAGGGGTTACTCTGCCACTCGCTCAGGCTGAAACTGTTTTCATGGATTCCTTGTATTCCTGGACCCATTCATGCCATGAGTGTGGCCTTTACCTTCGTGTTTGCCATAACCATCCCCTCGTCCTTATGCATCAGAAGATACAGGACAGGGATTTCTAACAGCAGTATTTGCTACTGAGTGGTGCAGATCGAGGCATTTACAACCCTACTCAAAATGAGTCAGGGGATAATATCATGTTGTTTGTCATTTGGAGAGAGAAAAAATCACCTGTAAAATTTTACAGCTGTCCTTCCCTGTTACTACATTCTCTCTTCTGCCTTTGCTGCAGTCATTGCAGGCCGTGTGCTTTGTTAAGGCTGCCCAACACTTTTTGTTGACTCCCTGTTAGCATTTGCATATAATTTTGACAGACTTCAAATGCTGGAGACGAATTTTTCCATTCCATGCCTGGTGTGTGTTAAGCACATTTTTTTTTAATTTTTTTTATATTTCAACTAAAATGAGCAAGTTTTTTTTAGAAAAAAAGAGATTGTAGAAATGCATGCGATTTCACTGACTTTAAAATTGCAATCATTTTTTGAGAAGCTCTAGTTCCTCCAGGCTTTGGAGAAGGCAGTTACTTAGTTTGGTGCTTTTTTTTTCTTTTCTTTTTTTTTTTTTATTCTTGTCAAAAAAATCCTCCTGTGGCCTAGTTTATACGCATGTTAAAAATCTGTTTGCACTTGCTGAGTCCATCTGCACCGAGGCTGCTCCGTCTCCTCACAGTTACTTGCCTACCATACTGTGGATGTGGCACCCATACAGAATGACTGTTCTTGTTACAGCCAGGGATACTGCGGCTGAGCAGGAATTTCGTGAGCAGGAATTGCTCCTCACGCTGCTCTATCCCCTTCTGGCAGTGCCAGAGGAAATGAAGAAGGGAGAATATTTTTTTCCTCCGCTCTCAGTTTACCCCTTGCTGATTCAGGAGCAGTATAGAATGGATGGGAGAAAAGTTTTAATTAGATGTGTTCAAGAGTGGTAAGAGATGTTCGGTAGTGGTGTGCAGCAAACAGTAAATTGCAGGCTGAAAATATCCCATATATATATAAAAATCTTATATATATAAAAAAAATCATGCTCTGTTATAGAAGCAGGATTTGAGCTTGTTATAAAGGCTGAATATTGTTTTCTGATTGCTAACGGTCTATGCAACCACTGACAGTATTTCCACTGTTTATAACTAGGTGACATATAAAATCTTTCTATAGATTGTGCAGATATAAACAATGATATAGATACAGATATAAACAATGCTACCAAAAGTCTGTAGGTGCTGGTTTTGCTGATGTAGTACAGGGTGGCTGTATTGTTTTGCAAGCTAAACACTTGAGTTTGGAGTTGTTAATTGTTTGGGAAATTGCATACAAAAAACAGCCAAAGAATATAAAGGTTGCAAATGGAATACTCAGAAGTCAGAAGATGTCAATTTAGGCATATTTATTTATATATGTAGTTACATATGTGTGTGTATATATGTGTGTGTGTGTGTGTATATATATGAATATATATGCACACAAATGTGGAGTGCACTAGAATGTATCTAAAGGGACTCTGCTCCTTCAGTGTAGTGCGATATCCCCTTATTATCATGGTCCATAGCCTCAATCTTTATTCCCTGATCACCATCCAAACTTGGCCTTTTCCTGATGGATTTTTCTCTGATGTTCTCATTACAGTTTTTAAAAATTAATTAATCTTGGCTACTCATATGAATAGTACTTATACCCAGAGTATTGGAGAAGTATGTCATTATTATGGAATGAATGTGTTATCTCTATTTTATATATTAGCAATCAAGCAGAGATTAAAGCCAACGTTTTCCCAAGCACCAGTAAATGTGAAGGATGTTGAAGGATGCACATGCTGAGATACTCCAGGTTTGTTTTTGCACGGTGGTGACCACATTGGACCCTCTGCTCGTCCTCACTGTGGTTCTGAAGCACTTTGGAAATCAGTCCCTGTTCTGCCCATTGCACTGTTTTCAGGACAGCATTTCCTTTTAGCATCTTGTTATGCACCTCAAATTGAACAACGAAGCAAAATAGCCTTTGCCCACAGCTCAGTGTCTTTGCAGCAAGAGAGCAATGGGTATGAGACTGTGAGAAAAAAATATATATATATTTATATGTATACTTATAAACAATCTGTGGGCATGTAATTAACAACTATATCATAGCAAAGCCAGGTAAGAGCCAAATTAAAGTTGCACAGGGACCCATAATTCTGGCATTTCCTAGCTTTTGAGTGCTTCAGTATGCAATATTTAGATTCTTTTAGCTTTAAATATATGCATAGATCAACATGAAATTAAAGGTTGAGTCTCCCATGTACCAGAATTATTCCATGTAGTCTGGAAGGTGACTGATATTTGCATCTTGACCGCTTACTGCAGCAGCCAGCTCCAGCTTGGGAGTTTTGAACACGCTCTTCTGCTTGATTGATGTGTGTACTGAAAGGCACAAGGACAGGGAAAGCGCCGAGAAACAGGGAAATTGCAGAAGGGATTCATGTACCACGACAGGAAAACTGGTTCAAATTCAAATGAATTGGAAGGCAATGCACAGTTCAGCGCTGAAAAGAACTGTCAGTGTGAATTTAGCTTCCTGGTGTTGTCAGAACTAAAAGCAGGAAGGCTTAATGTTGGCTTACAACATCGTTAAAAAAATGTTTTCTAATTTTTTACACTTTATTTTTTTTCTTCATTTTACTTATTTTTATTTCAATATTTTGTTGCTTTAAAAGCAACTATCAGTAGGAAGAAAGTGTCAATACAAAGAAAAAAACCCAATTTTTCTGTACAACTTAAGATATAAATTCTTAAATTTCTTTGTTTAACATGGTCTAACTGTAAATATCTTAGAATTTTAAGAAAACTTTTTGTTTTCTTGTGAAAGGAAAAATTATATTTTGTTGGAAATCTGTTTTTCCTTTGAGAAGGAAAAGAGCTTAGCAAGACAATTTTAGATGGATTTGAATATTTTCAGAACAATCATGCAATAAAGTAATGAAATACTTTCTCAGCTTCCTATATGTGGGATATTTTGATGTGTAACCAGTAAGAAATGATACTTTGCTTTTCCTAGAAGAGAGATGTTGTCAGTGTCCTTTTCTCAGAGTTGCTAGAATTCAGGCATTTGCTGTTATTTTGTTGGGCCTTAAAACTATTTAGTCCCAATGAGACCAAAATTCTATGCACAAATTTAATTCTAGATTTGATAACAAGGAACCACTAATATTTTCTCTAGTTTTATTAGTGTATCTGGACTACACTGCTTAATGCTCAGCAGCTTATTCTAGTATTTTATGTGGACACTTGATTAAAACTTATGAAAGAAATGTATTTTTTATTTTTATTTTATCTCTGAAATATGATTAGAAATGACCTCTGATAAAAAGTTAACAGAGAACATGTCAGGAAGTGGCTCAGAAGGGAAAGATTAAAAGCAGACAGTCTAGAGAGGTGTTTAATTTCAATTTTCTTTGTGGTATAAGAAATCTGTAGATTTTAAAGCCCTCATGCCATAGTTACTTTTATCAGTAGGCTCTTTTGTTTTGTTCTGCCACCTAATTCTTTTGATGACAATGAGTCCACAGTTTTCCAATGACTGATTTCGATTTGCATGTTATTGTCAGCCTTTTATATTTTATCATATCTCCACTTTGGTTTTTATGCAGATCCTCACATCAGAACGCAAGGGCAGCCTGAGCTAAACAGCTGGCTGGATTTGCATGAAAATGGACTGCCCTTTTTCATTTGTTTGTTCTTTGGAAATTACAGTAGGTGAGTATCTGACTCAAATTTTCCAAACAAATAAAGATAAAACTTCACAGATATTAAACTGTGGAGCATTAAACTGTATCATTTTACATATAAAAAGAAAAGGATTAAATAGAATTAGTCTGTTGAGCTGACTGAGAAGAAACAATGTGAGTGACTGTCTGAAAACTAAAGATACAAAAGAATTGTAGTGTCTTTTGGAGATATTTCTCTCCAAATGTTTTCCTTTCCTACATTTAAATGATAAATAATAATACACATATCACACTTATGAATAGAAGAATTTTTTGTTAGGCAAAATACAATCATAATCTGCTTTAAGTAATGATATATTTTATAGTAATCACATATTTTATATACATATCAGCTTACAGACTCCCTTAGCAGTGGGTTCTTTACAATGGGTACTTTAGCAGGCGCTTTACAAAGTGTATTGGCAGTGTAAACAAACCACAGTGTAAATGCGACCATAGGCAGATGCCATTAAGAGACCCTTACTGTTTTCAAGAGGCAAAATATGTGGAGCAAGGTAATATTTTTTTATTAGGCTATACAGATATTCTGTAGATAGAGATGGAAAAAATGAACAAGCTTTGGGCACACAAGAGCTTGCTGGTTGACAGCTACGAGCTTTGTAGATTTGAATAGTAAGGTATCAAAATAACACATGGCAGGACTTGGAGTTGTCAACAGGCTTATAAATTATTTAGAGCATGTGTGCCCTTGTGTGCCTGAATGCTGGTCCCTTTTTTTCCCCCACTTACATTGCTTGGTCTTGCAAAAGACATAACCACTCCCTGCAAATTCTCTTATATCTTTAGACCACCTCAGAAATGACACGAGCATGGTTGTAAGCTTTGGTTTAAATGAAGTTTTGGAAGGAATTAATTTTATGACATCTAGTTCTAGTTCTGGAGTTAACTATTTTAATCTTGACAACTTTGCACTACTTTCTTCCTAGCCTGAACAAATGCGTAGATGCACTGGCTGCCTTGCTTTAAACATAGGGTTGGAGCTCAGATTGATAGGAACGTTTTCAAGTTACTTGAAAACTGAGGCAATGACTTACCCATTCCGAAGCTCCTGAAAAAGTGATAACTGTTAGTCTTACAGCAGATACTAAAAGGTTATTCCTTCTTCAGATATTGTAGGAATTAGGTATGTATTAGAGAGTCACAGATGCACAGTGTTGGGAGAGAACTAGTCTTTCTCCCTAGGGAATAACATGGAGCTAATGAACAGCCAGCATTTGGCTATTTGCTAAAATATATTCTTACCTATTTCTTTTTCTTTTCCCCCTGTTTATTAAGATTTTTTTCTATGTGCACATTTTTTTCCAAAGTGCATATTGAAAAATGAGATTTTTTTTATTATAAATGTGGCAAAATAATGCATCGTTTTCATTACACCTACGTATTGAAACTTATTAGTGAAATGTGCTCTAAATAATTCATAAGCCTGTTGACATCTCTAGGCTTTGCTTTGCAGTTTCATGCTACCTCGCTGCTCAGATCTGTAAAGCCTCTATCTGCCACCCAGCAGGTGTTGACACTGTTGACATAAGACCCATAAGGACAGGGGAAAAGGCAGGACTTAGGGTTTCTTGCTGATACTTTCCTATGACTAGAGAGATCTACTCTGGTATAAGCATTTTAATGGTGCTTTAGTACCACTTAGGATAGGCTATTAATTCTATGACAGCATCATTTTAGTTCAAGGGAAATATTAACCTGAAGGAAATGGCTAGTCCTACATAAGTGTGGTCAATCCACATGAGCAAGGATCCTAAATGTTCACCCTTGAAGCTGAAATGATTTTGTGAGTGCTGAGTCTCAACATGAGATAATTAAAGATTTTTAAAAGGAGATCTAGTTCTGAAAATGACTAAAAGCCAAAGCATTTTACACATAATCCTTCAAATGAACCTTTCTGGAAGGGAATAGGTTGCTATTTTGAATGCAGTGGTATTGGGACAACTAAGGAACTTTTGGGGAACCCATGTACAATGGGCGTCATGTCTCATAAGCTGGACTTCCCTTTGGGCAGCCTTTTTGTTGTTTTAGAATACATTTCAATGAAAACTCTGCTGTTTAGCAAATATTTTGTTTTAGTAAATTCACATGGGGAGTTTCTCCCATTTTGCTCAGCTCCCAGAAGAGAGCTCCAGACACAGCTCTAAAGCAGAACTTGCTGAGTCGCTGTTAATATTTCTAATCAATGCTCTGTCTGAAGGTAGGAAAATTGTGTGATTTTGTTTTGAAATTAAAATGGAGGAGCCCTGCACACTTCTTCTTGAACAAAGAATAACAGGACAGGTATTTGCTGCCACACGTACGTCCCAACAGTTGTATGGATCGTCACATACCCATGTGTTTGTGCATATAAACCTGCACTTAGTTTACTACAATACCTACTAAACTGAAACACTGTTATAAAGCCTTTCCTTTCAGAGTCACTGAGCATGCAGAAATTTGTTACATATAAAGGGGAGTAATATGTTTCTGTGGAAACATATTACAATTCAGTATTTATAAAGGTGTCATGGAAGTACAAATAATTTTTGTTCCATTATTTATTTCCCTTTTTTATTTTTACATTTTATTCATGGATTATTATTTTTTAAATGTTGTATTTCCTAATTCTTTATAAATAAATATTAAAAGTTACTTTGATATTTTTGAACAACCAAATTCTTACTGTCTTTACATTTGCATAAACTGTAGCCCTCACATAGCTATAAATGACTCAAATTACAGGCGTCTAACCTGACAATTTATCGAACTACTTAAATGTTATGATATGTAAAAAATAATGCAGAAAACAAGGCATTTTGACTTTGGAAGCTTACCAGGAAAATGGATTGCTGGAAGAAAGGGAGTATTTGACTTGGTTTCAATTTTAATGAAAAGGGAACAAATCATCCCAGTTTTGGCGAAGTTCTGCACTTTGATTTCTGTTGGGTTTTAATCTGGGCTCACATGAGATTTCCTTCAGTGCCTGGATTTATTTGAATGACCTCTTCCTGCTATTGCTGTTTTAATAATACTGGGTTGGCATGCCCACATATGAAAATCAGCAATCCAGGGAGAAATAGCTAGTGTATAAAGACCAAGCTCATGAAAATCTAGTTACGATTTTTCTCTAGACTACTTCATTTTCACAAACTGTTGGTGGACATATATTATGGCTACAGAGTGACAGTGAGAAATGGTGTGTAAGTGCGAAGGGTTAGATCTTCATCTGAAATGAAAAAGCTCAGATCCACATATCTGAACTGTGTGAATTTATACTTAGTGAAGGTCCGATGCAGTATGTAGATCTAAATTTTACAAAATAATATTATTCACATTCAGTTTTTAAAACCCGTTTTTACAGTGACTGTGCAGTATAACTTCCTGCATAAATTCCTGGCTATAAATAAGCAGTTTAGTATTATAGCCATTGTCGTAGAGTCTGTTGTAGTTTAGGTAATATCAGCATCTTAGTTCACCAGGTACAACCAAAAGCAGAAGATCCTTGTCCTGCCAGCAAGGGGCACGCAGTGAGGCTTGGGAATGAACCGTGGCCTCTGCCTCAGGATCATCCTCTTGCAGGAAATAGATGCAGTTAAATCCTACTTCCATTGGGACATCCTCTGCTCAGGATTAACTCTCCTAAGGAAAAGGGTGAGTAGGTGGAGGCCTTTGGCACCCTTTTGTTCTGTGTCTTGGTCTTTTCTAGTTGCAATTTCTCTCCTGTGGCTCCATCAAGAGCCAGGATTCCTTCAGGCCTTCCCCTCCGAATTGTCCATTCTCTCCCAGCACAGCCAGAACCTGCTGCTTCATCAGGCTGATGAGATATCTGGCATGATGGATGTACCTGGTGTGTTCCGTCCATACGAGGCTGAACCCCACTCTGCGTGCACAAGAATGGGAATAGCTAAGCTGTGCATTTCCTTGGATTTCTCCTGCAAAAGAGCATTCCACTGGAGTTCGTTATGGCACAATCACTTCCAATTTCCACCCGTGCAGCGATGTAGCACAACTGCAGCCAGCACAGTTCTCACGGTAGGGCAGCTAACGATGAAACAGTGGTCTCCATAACCCCAGGCCTCTAAACAGCTGGATTAATTGCATTTGTTGGTAAAATAGTGTTTTGTTTTTAAAACCTCCCATAATACTGAAAGGACATTTAAAATATCTTCACATGTTTCTCAGATTTCAACCAAGTAAAACAAATGTAGATTTTTTATGGCAATGTTTTATGTCTCCGTAGGTTTTGTGTTAAAACTCCTGTGCGGAGTTAGTGTGTGCTATTGATAACAGGAAACTGGACTTGGTGGATTTTAATGTCTTTTTTCATGTTTATATGGAACATTTTGAAGCAGCAATTAAAATAATTAAGGAGGGTGAAGAAATCTTTAGCATGCAACAAAGATTTCTGCAAAATGTTAATTTCTGTCAAATAAGTGAATATATGCACAGATGCCTCCTGACAGAGGCTGTGATTTCTGAGTGCTTTGCATGCCAAATAACTTGTTTACCCCCTCAATGTTTGCCAAGTTTACTGTCAATTTACAAATAATTTCCATTTTGCTGTTTATTCTGCTGCCTTTTGATGGATATGTCTTCCAGACTTTTATCTTGCATGTAGACAAACTAATTAATATTTTCCCTTCAGGCAAATATTTTTTTCTTAGATCTAAATGTGGGTTAGATTCTTCTTCGTTTCCATATGCTTTGTTCTGTCAATCATTTCTGTTCAATGTTACTAAAAATGTACCTTTGTGGATGTCATTTCTCATGTTTTACAGATTTATTTCACCTACATTTATATGTGAATGTGTGTATGTAGAAAGACATATTTGTTATATATGTGTTCATATGTGTTTAAGCAGAGAGACTGAAAATACTGACTTCAAGTTAAGAATGAATTTCTAAGACCAAATGAAAATCCCATTTTGTCCTACCTGTTGCTGCAGTTTCCCAAGCCTGACCTCATTATTTGGAGTCTCACTTGTCCATATGGAGAACAAGACACTGAGGATGTCTACGCTGCACTTTTAGCCCAGGATCCTGCATGTCTTTTTGCCTTACCCATCCTCACCAGCCTCATGAAAAACCTTCAATTTGTGCACATCTCCCTTTTCCTTTCCGTTCATTCTTCTCCTCCCAAGTCCCAAAGGCGAATCATTACTGTCACCTGGGAGAGAGCCATGGAGCATCCCAGCTCGTTCAGAGTGGGACAAAGAACAAGCAGGCCAGTGCAGAGCAGTCCTTGGCTTATGGGAAGGATGTTTCTTCCGTGAGTAGCTCAGCCAAATTCTGCAGAGCTTCGTGCCAACCTGTCCTCGTGGTGCTGCAGCACACTCCTAGCCACAAGGACCCCCCTTCTGCACAATCTTTCATCAACAATTTAGGTATGTTTAAAGATCTCTGACAGCTAAATATTGACATATTCAAAGAACCAGATTTCCAAATAGACTCTGCAGCTTCCATGAAGCGTTGAGAAGGTATGGGAAGATATAATGTGTGATAATAATTTTTATATAGGAACCCTGCATATTAAACATACTCCACTGAGAAAAACACAGGTGGTGCATTGTGAACAGACTCTTGAAGCTTACCAGTCATAAAAATATCTATGAAAAGAATATTCCAAATGATTCTGTTTACAGAATGCTTGGTATTTCCTATATCTGAAAATATTCTAGCTGTAGCTCCATATGTTGCAAGCAGTCTGACAAGATTTCTTATGAGCTGTTTGCAGGTTACAGTCTGTCTATGTGGCTGGGTGCTGATACCTTCAGGTTTGAGCCCTGCATTATGGGCATGATTATCTTGTTGACTCTAGAGGCATAGAAAACTGAAATTGTGATTTAGGAGGATTTGAATAAACTTCCTAATTAGGAAAAGTAGAGTTGCCTGAGTAAAATCTCAGCAAGAATCCAGATCTTTCTTTCTGGTTCTGTTTTAATATACCATTATAATTCTGCTTTTATTTTTGCCATGATAGTCAGGAGGACCAAGAGATTTAAAAATGAAATACAGTATCTTCACTCATCCCCAAAACCTGTAGAGAAGGAAGAGAAATTAAACCAGGACAAAATCTAGCAGCGAAGTGAAGCTGTTTCCTTTGAGCTGCCTTATTAACCAGTCAAGTGCTTGACTGCCACTGTCAGCTAGATTTCTTTAGAGCAAGAGTGGCATTTTGAAAAATACAAATTCACCGCCTGCACAAGTTAATGAGGCCCTTCAGCAGCGTTCATTGATAGTGTAAATTCATCATAATACAGTGCTACAAACCATAAATGGGATATGCATACAGGAAATCATCCACTATTAGAAATTTGCCAGACAGGAAGAAAAAAAGAAGCCATTGATAAGCAGAAAACTCATCTCAACTCCTGCACGCTGACGGGTGTGCGGCGCATTAGCAATGCCAGAGTGCCGTGATGAGAACTTATTAAGGTGAATTGAGGTAGCTCATCAAGTATGTTTTGCTCCCCTTTGTTCATGTTTCCTGGTCTCTCTCAGCTGTCTTCCTTCCATTTGTGAATGACAGGTTAGATAAACTTTGCTGTGTAAGAACTGCTAAACATAAAGGGACAAATATTTTAAAACATGTTCCTTTTCCATGTATACACAAATGTGTATATGCATTTAATTGCTTTTTATTTGCTTTTGCAAGCGATAGCTTTACATGTACCAAATTATCTTAAGAGTTGTATGATCTGCCAGGAGCAGACAGTGATAAACACTGGAGAAAGAGATACAGAAAAAATAACCCATAAAGGTGACTTCCTGGTGTTTTAAATAATTAACAAGCACTGCTATTTTGCTATCCGTATCAACTAATACATTTTGTCTCTGCAGTGCAGTACTTGGAATGGTGTAATTGGTTTAAAAATCCCTGGGACCATTAGGCCAATGCTTTGCTGCAGTGTGATTTCTCTCATGGCCAGTTTCCATTATTCTGCTTCAGAGAATGAACTGAAAAATGGATCTTTTACATCATGTTTATAAACTGGTCAGCATCTGAATAGAAGCAGAGGCTTTCAGGCTTGCTGAAATCTTGAAGATGGTTGATTTCCAGAATGAAACGTGAACAAATGGTAACACATAACCGAAATAAAGAAGATTGATATGAAAATGCTTTGGAACATTCACCTGTATTTACCTCCTATGTCTCCAATTCAAAATATAAGGAGATCCAAGGGAAGAAAACAGCGGATTAGTCTGTGCAAAGAAAACAAGCCACTACACTGACTTCCTAGTGCTGGGTGAAAGCTACAGATGACCAGAAACCAGCAAAGAACCACGAAGAGTTGAATTTTGGAAGATGGAGCCTACCTGCACCATCCGTAGGCTCCCAGACTCATTTGAATACAGGGAATCTAGGAAGAAGAAATCCCTTTTTCCCAGTTTACCTGTTTTGTTCAGCTGGTGCACATTTGTGCCGTCAGTTGTACAAGGCATTGTGCAGAATAGCAGAAGTCTAAGCAAACATTTCTTCAGTTTGTAAACAGGAATAATGATGCTGCCTGGAACATTATGAGGTAAAACTGAGCATAAATTGCAGAGCTTGGTACTTTCTGTTTCCTCTAGCTTTCAAGCCACTTAGGCAGCTCTTCTGCACCGTTTTCTGTTCTCTTGGAGGGAAAAACCTTGTGTGCATCCTCTGTGAGCCCTTCTGCTACCTTTTTTTATGCCTCTTGAGCCTTCCCCTGCTAGTAAACTATTCCAAAGTGTTTCAAGCCAGGCCAGGGAGATGCTCCCTGGTGTTCTCTGACCTTCTGCTTTACTCCTCCCTTCTTCCCTGCTCCAACAGCCTCTTCTCTGCTTTTCCTTTGCCCTGTCTGACTCTTCGCTGGCCCTGGTAGCCCTGCTCTTCTGAACCACTTTTTCTCTCAACTCCTGCCAGAGCCCATGTGATGATCCCCGAAGGGATCTCCGAGTTTGGCTTCTGAAGGGGTGGATTTCAAATAAATCTGGAGTGCGTGTTATTTAATGCACTGTGGACTGCAGGAGATGAAACAGAGTTACAAGCTTTGTTCCTTTTGCCCACTTCTCAAATCCCCAGCTGATAATTAGGAACAATAGATGAAAATGCGTTTGGTGTGTATCATATGAAGAAATCTTATGGAAACATTAGGCAGCCTAATATTGTAAGGCTCTTGTAAATACTGTTTTGTAAGAAGAATCTATCTAAGATGATGTAAAACTTAATATTCCCATTAACAAGATGTTCTATACTATTTCCAATTCATATCAGTGAAAATGCATTTTAAATTACAAAGTACTCCTATTTTATCTAAGTCAATGTTCTGATTCACATGCCTCCTCTTTAATCCTATTTTCCTTCAAAGTTTTACAATTCTCATCTTCTTTTTCCTATCTTATGTAATATTTTCTGTTTTCGAAATGTAATCAAAGCTTGTTAGCTTCTACCCAACCATGTTTGGTTGAATGGGAATATTAATAATACCAGCTATTGATGTCTTTATGTTACAATTTGATTTATTGAGCAAGTGGCATATAATCTGTGGGGAGAATACCTAGAGATAACACCTTGAGATGATTAATTGTGTTTACAGTGCATTCCTGTAATAATTGTTTACAAGAAAATTTATGCATGAGTTGCTGCCCCAGTTCAAAAGAATAACTCATCAGATTGTCAAGCTCTCTGCTCTTGAGTATTCCAGCTAATTGCTATCTCTGCTAGTTGAGCGTCATAAATCCTTCTTCCACAGAGCTGAGAGCAGAATTTTTGGATCATAGTTTTCATGTGATGAAGACCTTTTCTTCCCTGGAAACCTCAGTTTTCCCATGCAGGCAGCAAGAGTTGTTTTTAAGGGGGTGATATCTACGGAGATTGTTGCCCACTGGCTTTGGGCATAACTTTTGTAATGGGATTTTGTAATCATGTGTGAAGATCTGCTTAGGGTAAATTTGCCAGTAATATTATCGATAATGAAGAACATATGAGCACGTAGAATTACCCTTCTGTATCGGAGAAATACTGAATACCCTGTGCTGTTGCTCTCTGCTTATGTGCTGCTTTCTCCTTCGTTAAATGCTGCAGGGTAGAAATGGTAGGATAGGTTGGAGAACATTTCCTTTGCAACCATCTGTGCTTATTACTGATCTAATAACAATCGCCCAATTTTCCCTTTTGGAATTAAATCTGCCTTGCAATTCACATAGATAAACACACTTTTCTTTTGCATCACTTCATGCATTTTGATTTTTGCTCCATTTCCAAATTTTGGATTAATTACTTCATAACTAACTTTACTGTATTTGCTGGAGTAATATCATAGGAATATGTTGCCAGGAAGTAGTTGATAATGTTTAATAACTCCTGATTGCATTCCCGTTCCAGTCCATGATCATGATTATACAAATGTTTCTGGTGCTATTTTTCAGCACAAATCCTTCTTTTCATTTTTCCCCCTCCTTGTTGACAGTGCAGTGGTCAGAATACAAGAGAAACCGACCTATTTGCTAGTTTAATTAAAGATGTCAGTAAAATCCTTAAGGTTTGCCTGGGAAGGAGCAGATTTACTTGCTGCTTTTATGCACACTGTGGGATTTAAACATTTTGAGAATTGCTCTGGTGATTTTTCCCAGGAGATAAAGGAATGGATTAAGTGAAGTAGTTTCTGACTATAATTGGTCTGGTTTAAACACTTAAAAATAACTTTAAGAAATAAGAAAACACAAAACAGGGTTTGAAGTAGGGATTTGACTTTTCTTTCTAGCTGTGTGTTTGTTTCAGCTCCAGTGTCTCCTTGTGAGCTATCAAAGCGCATGGTGCGTTGGGTTGGATACATGCACGGGAGCTGCTCCGAACAGCAATCCAGGCAAAGAGGACGGATTTCTGCAGGAGAGTAAACAAAAGGAGTAAACGTGAAGGAACAGTGGGAGAAGAGAAGAAGGGACAGGGTAAGAGGATGGCCTCAGCCTTTGCAAAGGTTATTTGCTCTTTTCCAACACCATAGGCTCCGCGTGCCTGTAAACACCCCGATATTTTCAATCACCCTTAGCAAACCTGGCCGCATCAAAGCAGAGGCTCCCACCACCTGTTGCTTAGGTGTTCCTGGCACGTTCCTTTGTGGCTGGCACATTAGCAGTGCTCCTTTCAGCGAGTAAATCCAATCAGTTATACACATGGGGCATTGCAGAAAAGCTGTTCTGTCTATTTTTCAGTCAAACACAAGGGAGCTTCTTTTTGCCGGCCTTTGTTTCAGGTAGGTGATCAGCCAGGAACAAGGAATTGCTGCCAATGATTCATGTCGAATTCAGTTAGAAGGATAGGGGCAGTTTTGGCAAGAATCAGCAACTTCTGGTGACTAAACCCAGCCGACCACTGTAATTCCCCTGTTACCATCAGGTCTTACAATACCAGCTGCACTGGGTGAATGCAATAAAATGCACTACTTAGCAATTAAAAACATATATTAAGCAACTGAATACTTAGCATCATGGTCCAAATAAATGTGGATCACTATGAGTTATGCATAGTTAGTAAATAGAAAGTTACCAATAGGGGTAATCTTGAAAGAAAAAGAGTAAAAAAACCAGAAACATTACAAGGTTTTCAGGAAAAGTAGATGCAGTAGCATAACGCATGATGTAGATTCTGTAGGAAATATTAGACTCTAATCTTACAAAGTATTCTAACCATGCCTATCAAGAAACATTAATAACAGTGTTATTGACAGAGTATTCATTTACAGTCTTTCTGTTGGATACAATTAACATTTAGATGAGAGACAGTTATAGGAACTCGGATGATATATATGAAAGAAACAATGACTCATCTCCCAACAGTAACAATATCAAACCTTGCAGCAGTGAAATTACATTCATTTGAGCTTCAAAAAAATTTCACGGACCTTATGGTAGAAATCAACACGTTCCTATCAGAAGGATGGCAGTGTATGATATCCTTATTCAAAGAGAGGAAATTTCTTTGTAGTTTATCAAATGCTGGGATGAAGGCATTTAGGGCAGGAATACTTAGTGCATCAAGGAAAGGCTGAGCTGGACACTTTGGTTCTGGAGCCAGTGGGAAGAGGTTGCTGTGCCCATCTGCCAGGTTTTTCTTCTAGCCAGCTTGAAGGTAATGTAATTATGGAATTAAATTAATCTTTACATCACCCACATGAAAAGCAGCAAATTTGGGAATCTGTGCCCATCGAGGGGGAGGACAAGTTAAGGTGTCCCATCCTCTGATTCCTGTTCACCTGACTGTTTTCTGCAGTTTCGGAAGTTGTCTGATCAGAGGGAAGAAGAGCAAAAAAAGTGAGTGCAATCAACTGCTGTTCTGAAAACCTAGAATTACGTGAAAACTTTCTGCCTTAAACACTGCCCACTTAGTGCCCACCAGTATTTTGGTAATTAAGAACATGTCTGTGGCTAGAGAAGATGCTAAGATAACAATTAGTTCAAAACATTCTCTTATATTTTAAAGAGAAATTTTAGACAAAATGGAAAGACTCATAAGCCTTAACCTGGAGTTATCTCCAACCATCCAGCTTTAAATTTAATCTGTAATAGTCTGTCAGCAGTTTAGTATTTGTATTAATTCTGTACTGTATATTTTACATTTTCTAAAAATGCCTAGAGCAAGCATATTAAGCAGTTAAGAAAATTAATCTGCTTGAACAGTGATAAGATTTGTAAAATGAAATCCTCGCAATTTAGGAAGACATTTGAAGAAACCATGTTAAAAGGTGCTGAAATGTTCTTGAGGAAATGCCACATGTTGCTGTGGGCAGTAATGAAACATTTTCATATAAAGTGCTACATAAACACATATAAAATTTAGACATATGTTAGCAGATTGTGGAGTGTGAGAGTGAGACAGTAGTGGTGATTTTTCGCAAGTGTTAATGTTACCAAAATTCAAGGTTATCTGTTGGACCCTAAATGCTCATTATTATATCCAAAAGTATGGACTCCAAAGCTGTCCAATGCAATATACATTCAGCACTTCTGAAATGCTCTTGGGGTTATTGATCTTCTGTCTGTGATAGTAACTTCCAGTAGATTTATGTTTTTTAGATACTATTGAATATATGGCTTAAAATAAGTTTGTAATAAATACAAAGTTACTCACATTACATACATTTCCACAAAGTACAAAGGTGATCACACTACAGAGGTGAAGCCCATCTGCAAATATACATTATGCGCAAACATACATTATTCAAACCAAAATTATTTTCTGTGTATAGCATGTAGCAATTCTGTTATCAAATTGGTATTTTATCTGCATATTCACCTATCAAATATTTTTATGTATCTTATGTCCATCTAATATGTAAATAGTTCTTTTTTTTCCTAAATATCTTCGTCTAACCGAGAGTAGATTATATTTTTCTATAGCCTACTAGACCCAATATATTATCTCAAAAAACCCCAAACTGCAGCAGTCTGGGACCCAGCAGTATCAATATTGGCTTTGGGAATATGTTAGTGATCCTTTGGTTTGGGGTTTATTCCAAATCTATTTCAATTCATTTAAATCTCCCCTGTCCTGTTTTTTTATTGCTGTTTTAAAATGCAACAAACTTCTCAAAATGAAAATACAAGTACAATGCTCCAGAATCTAAAAGGACAAAGAGGAGTGAATATTTACAGAGACTCTTAATGGCAATTTACCATGAACCTTTTTTTCCAAAATGTTTGCTTGAATTATGAAACAATCTACTCCTCAAAAGTGAAAAACCACTTGAGAATCGATTCTGAATAGGGCTGAGAAAATCCCTATTTCCATATCTTTAAAGATATTGCTCCAGTAAAAACAGGAATTCAGAACTTTAAACCTTCGCAAGCCCTACAACTTTGAAAGAAAATAGCTCTTGGAAGCACTCACCACTTGTCAGGTCAGCCTTTTCGCTGGTATGTTCTGAAGTTACAGAAATTCAAGCAAAATAGGCTTGGACGATCTTAATCTATTTAATAGAGGGTATTTGTCTGCATCACAGAATTACATCACTGTTTTCCATTCTATGAAACCAGAAATAGAAAAATCAGAGACGTTAACAATATAATCGTATTGCAGAAAGCCTATCATTTCTGACCACTTTTATCCATGTTTATTTGACACTAAAGAATATAGTTGCAGTAGACATTCATCAGAAACATGCTGTGTGTTCCATGGACATTGATCAAAAAGAGTTCCCAGTCATTTCCCTTGGTTTTGGATCAGGTTTATTCTCTCACAAATAGGAAAAATATGTAGGCCATTGATATAAATTATGGGAAGCACGATAGCATTAATTCACGTTTCATAGACAGTTTGATATTGTTAGTTATCAATCTCCTGATTTCGTATTGATTTTATATCGGTGCTATACAGTATTTATGTGTTGGGTTCAAGGCATAGAAACTGAAGGCTTAAAAGGCAGCAGTATTTCCGCCGTGGCGCTATCAGGACGCGGCCCCCAAGCTGTCTGCAGATTTGGGAATACGTAAAACATTTGGGAGAAATGAATCGATGCTGACAGCATTGTTTGATCTAAATTTCAAAGGGAAAATTAAAACCATCCTTGGGGTGCAAAGAGGTTCTGTAAACAGAATAATCCACACCATGTCGTTCCTCTCCGACTCCTATTCCCATGTGAGATTGTAAACCCAGCTAGGAAACTCAGTGACTGGGAGCGAGTTATCCAATAGGGATGTGGGGAGGATCCCTGGGATGACCTGCTCTCCCTGCTCATGCTGGAATGCCTGGACCACTGTTCTCCCTTCTGCTGGCCAAAGAGCCACTATCTAGAGCAGCTCTTGCCCATCTGGGAGATATATTTGGTAGATATACCTGTTTACAGAAACACTTTTCCTTTTAGAAAAGAGTTAGCTTTCATGATAAGTCTCTCTTGGGACTATTTATTAGAATTAGGCTAATTGGGTCAGGTAAAATAAAAGCTAAACAGAGTCTTCAGCTAAAGATCAGGTGCAGCTATTTTTCCTCCTTTAAAATACATTTCCTTTATTTGTTATTATTTATGTATGTATTTATTTTTAATCTCTGTTCCTGCTGTCCTCATACAGAAACAAGTGTGAATGAATCCCCTAAAGAAAATCTGTTCTTATGGCATTCTGGTTGAATCTCTTCGTCCAGGCCAATCCTCAAAAGATAGAAACCAGACCTTGTTTGGAGGAAGATTTGATGATCTATTTATTGTGTGGCCTTTTGATGTTAAAAAAGAAGAAGGAACCTAAGTGATAAGATTGAAAACAGCACGCAATTTTAAATCTGATTTTTCAGTAAATATTGCACTGCTAGTTCAAAAATCAGTCAGATGGGAAAAAAAGGATACGAATTCTCCTAACAGCCTAATAGGTGGCTAATATTGATAATTATCATAAAAGCTGTGTTAGTGAATATTCCTAAAACCAAATGTAACCCATATATTTATCAGCACAACTCCTTGCCATGCCCACATGCCAGTCTGAGGTTTATAGTGATTAATAGCACTGATTTAGAGCAGGCAGATTCGTCTATTTTAACTCAGTGAAATCCTGTAGCTCAATCGCCAAAGGGTCCAGGCTGGAACCCCTGGAACCTGCGCCGTGGTTGCAGGGTATCGTTTGGCCTTTGAAGATAGTAGCTACAGACACCACTTTGGGGTTGAATTCTGAGGATCCTGTCAGGTGCTTCAAAAGAATGTGCAATAGATTTTCAAAAGTGCATGTACACATTTCAAGGCTGGGTACATGTTTGAAAGGATATATATGGAGTAAGTTGCTCAGAGGTTTTAGCCAAGCTCCTGTGGATAAATGGTAATCTTTGTCCTAAAATAATATGATTTAAAGATGCATTCTGAATCTAACTAGAAATGCTCTCATTTTCTATGTAAATATCCAAATTTTTTTATAACCCCATGAGCCATCACAGCAGTTACTCTGTGCAATGACTGGGCAACATATGGAATGTAGGTCCCTCATATATATATATATATATATATATATATATATATAGCCATATATAGCCATTGCAGAGAAAGAAATGAGCAGAACTCCTGTGCACCACAGTTCCTGGGATTTAACACATACAGACCCTTCAATTTAACATCACACCACCTTAAATAAAGTTTTAGATTTGATTTTCTTGATAAAAAAACGATTTGGAGAGGAGACAATATCCACCTTTTCTTTCAGAAAATGTCACCATCTTAGAAACTATATTTTCCATTGAGAAGTTATTTTGGTAGGAAATTACCTAATGGAGCTCTGAGCTTTCCAAATGAAAGCTTGGTGCTCTTTGGCAGAACATGAGCTTGTGTTGAAACAATACTCAACTAAAATTAGCAATATTACATAGAATTGAGAAATCAAGCAGTCTATGTGCAGAAATGTGCAGTGTCTATTGGGACAGCCAAGGAAAGACCTTAATTTCCGCGCTCCTGTTCCCTTCTTGTTGTCTGTTTTTCTTGTCTATGGGGGTTTTATCTGTGTTTATTTGTCCCAGGGCCAGCGGTCAGTGGTTTATTGCAGTCACTGGTCTTTTATTCTTTGATCAGGCCTACGGATTATTAGTTATGATGGCAAAATATGACCTGTATCTGAGGAGCTCATTAGCTTAATGAATGCTGTCTTGGGTTTGTGTAGGTTTTTACAAACAGAGCGTAAACACTTTCCTCTGCAGAAACTGTGACGTTTCCACGGTCCCACTCCTAAGCTACAGATGATCATTTAGAAGCAGCTTATGCTGCTGGCATAGGTGCTCGGGGGCTTCCCTGTCTGTCCTGTGCCAACACGGGCACCATGCGCTGCCAAAGGAGTTTTTTGAGGCATTTCCCAGTTTTGGAGCTGCTCAATGTGACCTTCCCGTGTGCATTGCAACAAACACAACCGTAGAGCACAGGCGATCACGTGAATGCCAGTAAGGCCACCTCCATTACCAGATCACCCTATGCACACCTATTTAGCCATATTTAAAAGTGCAGGGTAGTAAAAGCAAAATTCTGACATTAATTCATTGGGAAAATGTTTTTAAAAAGAAAAATGTAATGACGTTTAAAAACTGACTGATTTTTTTTTTTCTCATTCTTATAGGACTTGAAAGCATCCGAGGAGGTAAGTATGTGATTAGTAGGTAGCTAAGTGATAAGAAGTTTTACTGAATATTAAAAGGTGTTTTGAGAAGTGCAGCAAATATACTTCACTATCCTCATGCATTTACTCAATATTAGTGCATCCTATAGCAAAACAAAGACCAAATTGCACATTAAAAGAGAGTGGGGAAGAAAACCCCAGTGAAGGTTAACTTAAATCGATCTTCAGATGTGAGCCAGAGCCTCTAAGCTACAATTTTAAAAGCCTCAAACAGTGGCTCATGGCATCCTTTAAACAGCTGGTTTTAAAAACTCTGTGTATCTATTCAACAAAAGAATTTTTAAAAACGTGAATGAGATTTTTGAAGATCTGACTTAGGAGAAGTCGAGTTTGGAGCATTCAGACTTCAACCCCTGCTAGCAGGCAGTGCACAACATTTGCAAGGACTCTTAAACACAAAGAATGTACTAAAGTCAGAGAAACCCTTTACATTGTCTTTTAAGGAGAAGAGAATCATTTTGTCCTTTGTGGGACTCACAGAATTTGAATATTGTAGTTAAAAGGGACACAAAGGTGCTAGGTAACATTTAGCTGCAAGTGGGTAATGGATAGTTTGTTTGGCAAAAGTGATTTTGTATGCTGTCATTGGTATTTCATTGTAAAATCTTATCAGATTAAAGACAATTTAAAATGATTAAAATTAAAGGAGTTCATTATTATGAGGGCTCATCTGGTTGACTTAATGATGAACTTGTGTAGTTCATGAGGGATTTTCCTGGTTGCTGTTGGTAAGATTGCTGACCCAAGCTCCTGTTTTTAAGATTCTGTTAAAATAATACATACCAAGGTGACCACTGTATAGTTCAGGAGTCCATGCTTTTCCAGTGATGCATTTCCCATGTTTGTAAGATCGCTTTAGGATTGTGTGGTTTTTAAATGATTTATCTTCACCTACAGAAAAAGTGCTTTAAACAAAAAGAACAACAAAGGTCTCCTTTAAGTGACGATGGGCTACTAGAACAGAATTGGAGAAGTTGCACATTGAACTCAAAGGTCCAGGATTTTCCAGAAAATCCAAAGAAATTGCAGAACTGGTCTGAGCTACATCAAAAACTGCTGCTCTTTTAGAGGAAGAGGAGCGAGGGAAGGCCAGTCTTGTAGCCAGAGAACATGATGAACAAGCAGGTAAAAAAGAGATCTGGTCTTCTACTACATTAGAGCAATTTTCAGACCTTATTTCGTACAGTTTTGGTGCCAGGAGCTAAAACACAGAATGAAGCATTTCTGGTTCTGGAATCACAACTGGGATTATAGGGACATGGGCACAATCTGGGTCTAGCTCACCCTGTTGCAGGGTGCTGAGCAGCCAGACTAGTGCTGTGGTTGCCCACAAATTGGCCACCCAGGATTGTTTCCTAAATTCCAGCTTTGATACTGAGCTGGCAACACTTGTAGACAGTATTTTGAGGTTCCTTAAAGGACAGATTACACTTTTTATCTTATAGCAATGATTTGAATTTACATTTCCTGATGTTTGAAGCCTTTTTAGCTCTTTAGGAGTCAGGCTGTAGAACACAAATTATTATCAGGGTCTGTAGTTAGGCTCCTCCTGCTTTCATAGGATAATGGTTGGAGCTATGGGTTTCTGCCCTTAGTCCTCTTAATCTGGATACTGTTTTACGAACTTGAAAATACAAGTAGACACACGTTTTTTGTGATGCAATTAATCTGTTGCTTGATGTTGTTGACTGTAAGCAACTGATCTATTAGGAGAAAAATATGATATATGCATGAAGAACATGGCTGCTTCCTCATGTACTTCTGAGACTTCTTCTCCCAGTATTTTGATTTCCTTTTTTCTCTTAATTGTGCTACTGAAGCAGGGGATGAACTAAAGGATGGGACGTAGTACAAATTTAGGAATCTAATGGAAAAATTACAGAGTTAAATTTGGGTCAGTTTTCTGGGCTTTGGAATAGGTCGTGCTGTAGAATTCTACGGGGTGCCTCATAAGAACATTAGAAATGCTATTTTACTCTCTTGCATAATCTGTATGGAATTCTTGGTGACAGGGGCATCAGTACACTAAAGTGAACTGAAATCATCAAATAATTTCATAAAGAATAATCATCGGAAAAAATAGCATTTTATTTATTTTTGTGATGGTCCTCGAACAGAAGTAATGATCTCGGCTTAGATATTTGGTTAACGCAATTTTATTGAATTCAGTAGAATGGGGAGATGGTGTGAACCTCTTTGTCTTCCTCGGTCACTGCGTCAGCTTTTTCTGTAAACACCCAGGCTCCAAAATAGTGAAAAATATGATTTTTAAACCCACTTATGCCATCTTATAAACATTATTTATCTTTTTCCTCTTGGCAGTATGTTAATTATACAGTGTTAAATGTCCTGAAATATAAATACCCTAACTGACAAAATTAGAGCATGGGACTGAGAACGCTCTAAGAGTGCTTTTTCCGAAAAAGAAATACTAGATGTTCCCAAATGCTTCTTGACCTTCGAGAACCTCAGTTCTGGTGCTTTGCAGCCCACATTAATGTGCAACAAACACCTTGGTGTTTGACCGTCTCCTGATGCTGTTTGATCCCCAGGAATCAGTGGAACAGGAGACCTGATTCGCGCCACATTGTATCCAGTACATCACTTCAACCCAAGCCTTTACCATCTGTTTCAACCTCTAATTACAAATGCAAAATAACACAATTCACAATTGCATCATAAAAAAGTAGAATAGAAGTGATTTAAATGCGTGTGTGTGTTCCTTATGCAAGGCAGCATTCATCTGTTATGTTTTACCACCTTCTAGAAACAACTCCAGGGTGAAATTTCTCTTCATGGAGGAAAAAAGTGATTTGGTTGCAAGAGGGTTTTTTTTTTTAAGTATATTTACTGGATATTATGTCATCTTGGGATAAATCATATGTCCAGAGTATTCTACCATTTTCCTACTCCTGCTGCACAGAGCAGGAGCTCCTCCAACTAAACAGGCTACCAGTTTCCTACGAAAAGCAGCCTTTTCCCTTCCTAGAAATCTGTCTTTATTTGTATCATTATATTTATATAGGCTTTTTTTAAGCTGTTCATTTCCTTCCTAGGGCAGAGGTATTAGTATTTTTAAAAGCAGCCCTTAATTATCCCATATCATGGAGCTTTTCCCAGTTCTTACATCCCAGGAGACTGCATTGTGAAGCAGTAGCTAAATGTGCCCAGCCAAAACTCAGCTTTTTTAAAAAAAAAAAATGGCATTTGTTTTATATTTTTGATGCTTAGGGTATTTATTACAATGAAAATAGACATAATCCTGTGTGTGCATGATTAATTTTTCCATCAGCATGCACTCTTCTGGTTCTTCAGTTGCATTTCTAGGTCTTGACTAAGCATCTTGCAATTTCTCAATACTTTTTTGATATTGAGATACCCCAAATTGAAGCTTCCAGCCTTCTAGACCTGTAGCTTTTCTCTATCCATACCTTCCTTGAATAAATATGGATAAACTCGAGTTTGGGAGAAGAACAGACTAAGATGTTAGCCCCCTGGGGAGAAACCAAATGATTCACAGAAGTGGCTATTTGGGAATACCAGAGTGGGATTCTAAGCTCAGTTCTGGCAAGCAGGGAGTATTTTAAATGTAGCATAGAGCATGAACTTCTGAACCCTGCAACATTTGGAGCCTTTCTGGGTAGTAAACTCCAATCCACATGAAGCATCACATCTTGCTGCGTGGCCCCTATAGCATATACACTCCGCAGCCCCTTCCTGTGCTTTATCCTCCTCTTCCCATTCCCTCCTCATCAGCATTCTTCAAGGAAGGGTCCACGAGGTTGAACTTCATGGATTTCAAATGAAAGCCGAAGACTTTGTTTTCCCTCTAATGTGAAAGGAACAATTAGCAAGGGCTGCCACGGTCAAATCAATGGGAGACTTTTCAGTTGCTTTGAAAAGCTTTGGAGGAGGATCTAAAAGAGCAAAGACTTGCTCCTAACAAAGGCATTTGAATGGGGATGTAAAGCTGTTGATCAGACTCTCTTGGCAGACTAAATGCTAGAGGGAAATTATCAGAACCCATAGAACCATCAGTTAAAGTATGTTGTAGGGTGAGTGATGATTTTATAACTAATCTTTAAGGATTCTTAATTGTTACTTTAATACTTAGGGGGTATTAAAGGGTTAAGAATGCAGCTTGTTTATAAAATCTCATGGCAGACGCCTGGCAGAGTGCTGCAATGGGCTAATAGGGGTTGGCAGAGGAAATTGTGTCCTGTTGGGGAGCTGGAGGAGGAAGAAGGATCCCAGCCCATGCTGAGGGCAGAGCAGGGTGAGTGCTTGGAGCAGCCTGGGCTTTGCTGGTGCTCATGTATTTTTATGGAAGGCAAAAAGGCTGGGTATGTCCAATGGTAGCTGGCAGCATATTTTTTTTTATCTAAAACCAAACTGATATTTTCACAAGATACTTTAATTTCTAGCTTATGCTTCCCATCCAATTTTTGTCCTTTTGTATTACGATGAGGTCACGCGGAGCAAGCTGTCCCTGGGAGCGTATGGAGCAAGCGATGAAAACCCGGCGAAGACGTGTGTGGTTTTCTTCTTGTTCTGTTTTGCTTTGCTTTCTGGTTAGCAATAGCTTGTGTGGATATAGTAAGACTAACAAGAACTACTTTGATGAATTTTTCTGGAATAAATGCTGACTTAATGGGTGGCAGGTCCCAGCTGGGGCAGCAGAGCCGTGTCCCCATTCTGGAGTTATGTCCCCAGTGTTGGGGTTAAAGCTTCCCTCTTGATAAGAGGTTATCAACTTGATGGGAGTTCTAGTCAGTCTGTAAGACCTCAGGAAGGAGCGAAGGAGTTACTGTTTGGGGATGTCTTACAGGTTTTTATGTTGTTTGTTCTAGAATTGTTAGCACAGTGACACACATGACTATTCATAAACATTATGGAGTTGCATATTTTTGTTTTCCTTTCCTTGCAGTCAGCTGGAGTTTCATTTCTGTAAACAAGTCATTCCATACAGTAATGGCTGTGTGGACTTTTTTTTCCTTTTTTAAAGCTTTGTAACAGAACTTTTTCCTATGTGTAATTTGTTTTTTGAAGTTGTCAGGGAACATTTCTGTTAAGAAAAATAACAAATCCACCCATATTATGAATTGGCTTTATTTGAAAACATATAGTTCCAGATGCATCAAGATAAAACTATTTGGCAACAAGAGGGTTTTGGGTCCATTCCCTCTGGAATGACATATTTCTGATGAAATAATTGCTGAAAGCAATTGATTTTAAAATAACATGACCTGTGCTTAATAAAAGAAAAAATAAATGGCTCAGTTCACTAAGTTGCTTTTTCCCAGGCTTGCTTATTGCTTTATTTAAAAGCTCATTCAGATTAGACGCATTAAGTGGTCATATTCACTAATTATGAGCTTGTCTTTTCTTTGGAAAAAGCCTGTACGAGATTTGGATTGAGGTCAGAAAGAAAAGGGATATAGCTGGCAGTTCAAAATTGCAGATTTTTCTTATTGTAATATCAATTGTTTGGATTTTTTTTTATTATGCAGATGAATCTGGAGTACTAGAGCCTGACAACCTGGAAAACGGCTATGGTGAAAACTGAAGGGGACTATGGTCAGTCTATGGTGCACCTGGGGGACTGGTTCCCTTCTGCAGGAAGGGGCATTTTTATTTTCCCAGCTGTAAAAGAAACACAGTGCTAATGTGCTCCTTGCTGAGCTTTTGCACCCCAAAACATGTGAGTTTAGGCCCACACTCTACAGCCCCTCAACCAGAGCTTAAAACAATAATTTGTGCTTCTAAAGAACACGCATGGAACCTGCAATAAACCCTATTGCAGTCTCTTTCAAGGAGATAGTTGGGGTTTGTCATAGTTTACCAGGCAGCCTTCTGTTCCCATAGCTGATAGATGATTTTGGCACAGGTGAGCTAGCTCAGCTAGGTGTGACTGAACGCCTTGATAAGGCAACAACTGATGTCTGGAGCATAATTGGAGGCTGATTTTAAGCCAAGCTTTGATGTAGTTCCATGTTTTTCTGATTGCAGGCAGGCAAAAATGCAAGCTGCTGTGTAAAAAAAAAAAAAAAAAAAAAAAGTATCTTTACGGAAACTTATATAATACTTCCTAATATCGATGCAGTATGGTCTAAATTTTTTTCCATGTCACTTCTAAATATCATCACTATTGCATCTGTATTGCACAAGTAGGCATGTGGTTTAAGCTTTCTCATTTTTGGAAGAAGCCATTTTTATTGTTAGTGACTTGGAATTTTTTTATTCTCAATAGATTTTTTTTTTTTTTATGGTCAGAGATATCTTTCTGGAATTTGCATTAAATGTATTAAGATAATCTCACTGATATAACCTTATGGGGCATCCAAAATATACCCGTTAAAAAGGAGAACATTGCGATGAAAACTTTAAGATAATAAACAAGATATCAGTGCATCTTTAAAGAAAGAGCTGTGTACAGATAATGTCTCTAATCCTGGTAGTTCAGCAGTCACAATTGTGTCATTTTGATATTTTAGAACTTGCTTTTGAGAGAAAATGGTCCTGTTTGGCCACATTGGTAGCAGCGTTTGGCTTGCAGGGTGCCACTGAGATGCCTCCATCCCTCTCTGCTCCTGACCTGATGCAGAGCAAGGCAGGAACACTTGCTTGTTTGGCTGTTACCTTGCATGAAACAGTCATTCTGCTGTTACTGATCTGATAAAATATAGGAGCTTCTGACTCTAATCACCATATTCTTATTTTTGAAAAATATAGGGGAAAATAATTCATTATTTTAGGATGTTACCTACTATATTTGTAAATATTAACTTGTTCAGTAAAACTTCTTCAATGCTTTTTCCCTTTTTCTGTCCTTACCTCACCCCGTATATTTTTGGATAAATCACTTTGAACTATTTTTTACCATTACATCTTCATCTTTTTTTCCTAAATGTACCATTTATGTTAGTTAGAGAACACTGCTGCTTACCAGAATGTGAAAATAGGTTTCATTCAATTAATGAACTGGAAACAGGAAGATATTACATAGTAAATGAGGTTTACATATGATAATGTTGGATTTGTCATGTAAAAGATTGCTTCCTTTCAGTGAGCTGAAAGGACCAAATTTTGCTTTTGTGCAGCCTGTACAATGCTAATAAAAAGAGAAGACTCTATGGAAGGTATAACAATAAACTAAATCTATAATCCTAATGAGCAGGAAAAAGACAGTGATATTTTAATACATATGTAGATCAAAATAAGGTAGGAGCTTTGAAAACCAAAGCCTCAGTCTTAGCTTTGCAGTCAACTCCACACGTATGGAGCAGCAGATCCATCCTGTGCCTTGAATCATCCATGTGCCCCTGTGCATTGGCCAGACACACATGGAGGAGGAGCACCAAAAACGTTGGGATTCCCTGCCCTGTTGCTCCCATTTTAGAGAGAGTAACTTGCATCCAGGGAGCAGAAATGGAATGATCTGCTGTCCCGTGCTACCCCATAGCTGCTTTCAGGTGCAGGCTGGATCCGCTCATTCAAGACTACTGCATAATCCAAGGGAAAACCAGGTTGGGGAGTGTCTGTGTGTGTTGTTTTCCTCACCCCTTCCCCAATCCCTTTCCTCTGTTCACAGCCTATTGGAACAGCTTTGATAGCTCAGACTTTTGTGCATTTACCACTCCCCCGTCCTCTACCCATCAGAGCTGGAGCCAGTTGACCTTCAATAGTCACTTGGGTGTCAAATCTTCAGGTGGCAACAAACAAATCTCTTTTCCTCTAGAGTGAAAGAAGCTTGCAAAAGTCTTTTTCTTCACATATTTTTAGCCATGAGGATTGTCTGCAAGCCTTAAAACAAATATACTGAACTTTACACTTTTTCTTAGCCTTGTAAGCCATTCCCTGATAGAATCTAATTCCTAAACAATCTTTTCACTCTGCTGTGTATCACTTGAAAGAAATAGCAAATGAAATAGGGCAGTGAATTTAACTAAAGCAAATGGTTGCACAAAAAGTTAGATGTACCTCTTGCCAATCAATGTGAATAAAGGTGTCTCGATATGAACTTCTCATGAAGGTGGTATTTCTCTAAGAAGTTATTTTCATCAAACTTGAATTTGGAGCCATGTCGACTTTTTGGTGTCCAAGATCCAATCAGTTACAGCAGAAGATTGGTGGGAGGGGAGGATAGAAGGGGAAAGGAGAGGGAGCACCTGATACCCATAGGCTAGTCAAGTTATTTTCAATAGATATTAAGCTTTTTGATGCCTTACTAAATACATATTGATATGGTATAATGAGAATCAGAAAGTAAATGTTGGTCAGGCCAAATTTCTACTTCTTTTAGTGTAGTGGGTGTATATTACCTAACAACTTAAATATTTTAGGGGATACTAATTAATTTTTATTTGTATGCAGTACTTTATAGTCTATGTAACTTAATCCAATACAAATGCATTTCTTTTTTTCTTTTGGCAGTTGTTATTATTTATTATTGCAGAAGCCTAAGACAAAGACCCGTACAAATAAAATTTACTCATTAATTATATTTAAATATACCCATCTTCCATTTAATAAATGGGTCATGCTGTAAAGTTCTCGGACATCCAGTGACGTTTGTAACAGTTTGTCAATTTGGAGCGCAGGAGAGGTGAAGTTCTGGTGGGATGGACCTCGCTTCTCTTGGTAAGAGGGATGTAACGTGCTGATCAGGTGGTGCTCTGGTTGCCATCATACAAGCTACAAGAGAAAGGAGAATTTTTATCAGACTCGTTAAACTCTACTTTGTCATCTCACCAGCACTTGCTTTCCACTCTCTGTAGACTTATCAAACCAGACTTTATGAGCACCATAGCAGAATCTTTCTAATTCCTAAACATTTTTACTGTCTTATAACTTGTTGGCAGAATCACTGAATATGTTTAAATGCAGCTCTTCATACAAATACGATGTCTATGTTACTGCTTACACAAATGTGGCTAATTAGCTTTTGGAGAAAGAATTGCATTATCTTCCCTAACATCCTTTTTTGGTGCCCAAGTACTTGAAGATTTGGGAAAGTTGTACTAATACCCAATTTCTTTCTTCTCTGCTAAAAAGTAAACTGATTTCTCTTTCATTTTTCTTCTAGAGGACATGGAAAACAGTTAATGAGCATCCTCCTAATTGTAGCCTTTCACCAACTGGAAGGCTGTTAATTATCTCTCTCCCTAATTTTCTCATTAATAAACTAAACAGCCTCATTCTGTTTCCGTGAGTCATACATCTTCAGACCTGACCATTCTTGTTGTTGTCCTTTGGACTTCTTGAATTCTTTCCAATTTCTCTGCATCTTTTTTAAACATCTGACCTCGAGACTTGATGGAGCATTCTAGACCTCAAATTAATGGAGGTAGGATAATTACCCTTGTAGTCTCATACAAGATACTCTTATTAGTTACTCACTGAAATTGCCTTTTTTTTGGAACAGGACCATTCCTTTGTTTAATACCGAATTCATAGTCCACTATAACTTTGAAATCCTTCTTGGTAATACAGCTCCCGCGCTAGCAATTTCCCATTTGCATTTGATTTCCTTTCTGTAAGTGTAGCGCTTTACTTGGCTTTATTGAATTTCATCTTAATTTCAGACCATCACTCCAAACTGTTAATATCATCTTAGATTTTGATCCAGACCTCCCAAGGGTTCCTGCCATCTCAGCTCCTCAACATTGCAAATTTTATAAGTGTAATCTCTCTTCCTTTAACTGAGTCATTATGAAAATATTGAACACAGCTGGAGCAAGGACATGTCCCTGTGGAATCTCACCTGAAACTTCTTCCCGCTTTGACAGTGAACCATTGATAACTACTCTTTCAAAGCAGTTTTTCAGCCAATTGTTCACTCACCTTATGGTAATTTTATCTAGTTCTAGACCATATTTCCTTAGTTTTATTATAAGAGTGTCATGTGAAACAGTATCAAAAAGCTTACTAATAACAAGATGGATCACATCTCCTGTGTCTCCCTTATCCACAAGGCCAGTTATCCTGTCAAAGAGGGAAATTGAATTGGCGAGTGCTGTGTGCGTGAGACTTTTTTAATCAAGCCATTTGAGTTATGACTCCTGTAATATTAGATAAATTTTTCAGAAATAAGAAACACGCTAGTTTTCACTAGCATTAGACTGTTGCATTAAGACAGTTGGGAGGCTTTGCTTAAAAATGGCTTTACAATAATCTGGTGATGTTAGATTAGGAATAAGTTTTTGAATGCCAAAAGCCATCATCTGACTGTTACCAAAGGCAAAAATTAGGCTTGGAGCAACAAGCCTTCCTTCATAATAGTGCTGCCTTCTTTTTCAAGCTCGTCAGTAGGAAGTGGATTTAGAAGTGCTTTAAATTATTTCACATCACTTAACTGGTAATCTAACCGGCATGTACTGTATCTATCCTAAGTGCTGACTTTTTTCTTTCGCATTTTTAAAGCATAAGAGGAAGAGCAAAAGAACTTTTTATTCCAAGTCATTCTGTAATTTACGCATTTTTGTATCAACCCACTTACTAGTGCCATACATAAGTGCTTCCTCTGAACAGATTTAATTTTTAATTTTCCTGAATCAGTGTTAACCAGGAAAAAGGTAATTGTTGTCAAGAGTATTCAAACTGTCAGAATATCATTCAATCTAAAAGCTGTTAGAATCTGTGCAAAAGTAATTACTGAAACTCTATTCAACTGTAATAATAACCTGCCACTGATGACAGCAATTACTGGGGAAAGTGTAATAGAAATCAAAGGCGCATTTTTCTCTGACAAGTACATTTCTAACTAAGGTTTACATTGGTTGAATAGTGTTGACAATGATGATGTGCTGTATCACTCTTAATCATGGTTGGCATGATGTTACAGTTCGAATTGCTCACTGTTAGAGGGGACTAATTGCGTGTTTCATTTGACACTGTCCATGCTTTCGGAACATAGGAATATAGATTATAGATGAGCAGAGTTTAAGTGTTGGGCCTCATTGCCTGACTCGCTTCCTTTCTAAGTGGGGGTTAAAAGGACTTCTGCATTTAACATAAGGATTCCAATTAGAATTAGGATAAACCAGTTAGGTCAACTTCTAGTGTGTACAAAACAGGGAGGGATATGGGAGAGAGCGTGGTGACCGGAGGCAGCCACCTTCTGATCTCTGACCGATGAGCGTCATGTAGCCTGGTCCTGTATTCACCTTCCCAAGAAATAACTTTCTAATCAATTAGGCTTGAGAAGATGGTTTGGTGCTTCAGGTTAGTAAGTCACTGCAACAGGGAGTCTGGGAATCTGAGGAAATTCTCCCCTCTGCTTCCCAACTTCCTCCTCCAGTAAAATCCAAGCGTGCTTCCCTTCAGCATAATCCAAGGTTTAGTTTTCCTCATGGGTGTTAATAGAAATATCTCCATGGGCTTTGGACTTGTCAGGAGAAGATCTAGTTGTATGCATCATTTTGAGGATGAGGAAGAAAGGACATCCTTATTAACAACATTCCTTTCTTTCCCAATGAATCTTGTCCATGTTTTTAATTATGGGTGAGGAGAATACTCCATTTTTTCCCCCCATTGTGAGGACTTGCTTGGAACAGGTTAACTTCAGAATAATCCATGTACAAAACTTCCCTTAAATGTCTCTGTGTCTCCTGCCACAGCTCCCTCATTTAGGGAATGTGCTCAGAAGATTGTTTTCTTTTGGAGCAACTTGGCAGCTCCAAAGTGCCAAGTATGTTGGGCTTTCCTAATTGATCTCAAAATGATTCCCCAAATATGTCAAAGCACAGTAGGAGAAAATAATTTTAACGTGATTTTAGTGGCTTCGTGTCTAGCCAGCTAAGGATAAAATGCATAGAGAAGAGCTGCAGTTCCAGAACGAAGGGAATGCAGGCAGTCTCGGGATACCTTGATAAAGTTTGCATGCAAGAAATTAGGTCCACTGGATTTTTTTTTAATGGAGTTGGAGGAATGAAGAAAACTGGGTGATATTGTGCAATTAATCATGTTCCTGTTGTGAGGATTGGTTTGTCCTTCATATGCTTCTGCAATCCACAAGTCCGTGTTTGCTAAAAGGTTGAAACTGTAGATACATTGCACAATATTATTTCCTGGCAGATGCCAGGTTTCTTTTATCGTGGAATTTTAGTAGGAAAATGTGCTGCAGAGTTTGGGAGGAGGGTATGAAAACATGGAAGTGACCGGTCTTTTTCTGAGGGCACAAAACAGGCCATGTCCATAGAAGCTAATCCAAATGTATGTGCAGCTCTTGCACTTCCAGGAGGATTTCCAGTGTCGTTTTGGGGTGGTACCATGTTGGACCAAGATCCTGACCATTCCTGAAAGTCCATTTCCCTAAGATATTTCAGATGCATTGCAAGCCATTTACATGTGCCTTAACGTGTGCACATGGAGCGGTCCCCCCAGCCTCATGGAGAGATCTCACGGACTCGAACACATGCGGAATTGTTCGGAGAATCAGGGCCTCGTTGGCTCCAGATAGGAACTGCCAGGGGGAGTTCATTGTACCACTCTACTTAGTGCACTAATTGCCTGTTTATGTTTTCTGACAGCCAACGCTACCCAATAATTTTTATAAACAGAGGCTCTTTCAGAAAATCTCCTAAATAAAAGTCGCAGCTCTTGAAAACAAAAATGATTCTAAGGGAAACTTGATATTTCCTCTCTTTTATTTTTTTCCCCTACTGATGTTTAACAGTTGCATCAGATTAGGTCCCTGGTGTTCTGTTAATATGTGGCTCTCTCTTATTATAACAATAATACAATTCAGCTCAAAACATGTGTTTAAAACACTTCTAGATTTTGTGCACACCTTATTAATTATACTAACTACAAAATGATGGTGTCTTTGACAATCATCTCTCTAAACCCTTTAGGTTTCTAAAATGATGGACTACCTGAATAAAGGTAGTGCTTTTCTGGTTTGCTGAGCAGTTGCAGGCAGGCGTTTGTGTAACTGCGCGATACGGATAGTGGTGCACACTGTGCTGATAAGCAGTTGCACTTCATTCCTTAGCTGAAATAAAAGACGTGATTAAAAACAAACCACCCCAAGACTTCCTCCTCCATCTCTGATGAGTTTTCTACCTTGCAGAAGAATAATGCGAGCTCCATCTGAACTACAAGATAAAACCGCCCGTGCCAATTCTGTGCTCGGAATTGCTGCTGGCTAATTAAAGCTGCCTGGGTTTTCCTTGGAGGGCTGCAGCGGCAGCGAGGTGGGTAGGTGTTCGGAGGAGGGGACCGGGCGCGCAAGGTGACATCCCTGCGGTGGCTCTGCAGTAGGATGGGACCAAAGTCGCATTCCCCAGCCTATGGGGAGGGAACTTGTGGGGGCAACAAGCAGGCATCCATACCAAATCATTTGGTAAGATTAAATTGCAGCTTAGTGAAGAGCCTGGGTTAGGCTTGTGCTCCGTGTGTTATCCTGTATGTTTTACTCCTGTAGGATGAAGGCGCGTGGGGCTCGGCTCCGTCTTCGTGCTGGTGGCTCCACTGGTCCATGCTGGTGACCTGACCATGAGCAATCCCTCTGCTCCATGACAGCGGTAATAGGGGATAACATGTTCAATCAGATTTATAGGAACTCTGGGGCAGTAACACTCGGAGGGTTGGGTAAATTCACACATTAGTGTAGGTGAGACTTCCATATCCAGGGATTGCATCCGTGTGAACTGCAGATGTAAATGTGAGCTACACATGTCCAGTTTTTATAGGATTTAGGCTTCTGCAAGTATATACCCATGTACACTTAGGGACTTTAGAGGTGTTTATACTATGGGTGACAATTTTTCCCCCTTATCCCTTTGTCTTTCCATGCCATATTCCCAGTCAGCACTTAAGAAATGCTTATCAAGTTCTTAAAGTGATTCTCCCCCAAAAGAATCACTTTGGCTTTCTCATACATGTCCTTAGGATTCCTATTTTAAAGCATTTCTCTGAATCTGAGGGTCAGAAATTGTTCAGCTGTGTGTGAGCTGAGCCCAAGAGCGGAGTCTTTAGTCTCAGGAGCTGAGACTTGAAGGAAATACTGAAGATCACAAGTTTCTGATTAAAATTACCGAGTTTGACAATCCAGTGTGAATGCTAGAAAATAATGAAGTGTAAATTGTAAGGGCAGTCTTGAAAACGGCAGAAGTGATGTACTGCAGCCTGAAATCAAATCTCTTCCTCTCATTTTATAGCCCTTTCCCCTCTCTTTCTTCCTTTGTTGCTCTATGTAGAGGGTTTTCTGTTTTGTTTGATCTCATTGTTGCCTTCCCTGTTTGCTTTAGCAGCAAACAAAGGAACTGGTAATTGCCAAAAAAATTAAAAGGGAAAAAAAAACCTCACAAAAATTAACTGAGAGAAGGCAATAGGAATGTGCATTATAACATGGTTCCAGTGCTGGAGTTCTCAGGCACAACTACAGCTCACAGGGCTGGAAGGTATTTTTACATCTGTGGGCTTAAGTGTCACTTCAGTTATAACTTCTGCTTTTGAGCTGATTCTTTTCCATTTTTTTTTTTTTTTTTGTTCCTTTCCCAGAGTTTTTGAGGGAAGGGTATTTATTTACTGGTATTCGTTCATCTGATATGCAAGGCAAAATTCTGTTCTTGTGATGAAATGTGGCTCCTTGCTGAATTCACTACTGTGGTTAAAGCTGTATCACTGTCTGGGGCAAGACTGTTGTTCCAGGTATGTGAAATGGGGTTGTATTTACTGAAATAAGAGCTGTGACCCAAAGATGGAATCAGCTGCTGCTTCTCTCTTTATTTTTCTTTTTTCTCTGATTTTTCTACTAATGCTACAGCAGTTTACGTGAGCTAGTTGACTGCTGTGCTAGTTTACATCTGTTCAAAACAAGTCGTAGTGCTGATCCATTATTGGGAGCCGCCTTCTCTAGAGGCTTCTCTCATTATAGCAGGAGACTGAAGAGGAATAGGAAAAAGAATGAAATGGAATGAAGGTGCCAGTTACCTGATGAGGCTCCTGGAGGTCTAGAGCAGACCATCTCCAGCAGAGATGGGACAAGATGCCTTTTGACTGTAGAATAGGCTAGTGCCAGCAGCCCATTTTCTTCTCTTAAATATTTCACTTACTCTGATGGGTTTGGGTAGCCCTAGAGCTTTAGTTTCTCCTCCAGCAATGATTCCCTGTCACTGATACTTTTGCTTTTATACTAAGTTCGTGTTAGCCAGATTGAATACCTAATAAGCAGGAGTCCCTGGCTTATAGATGCATCATGGCTGTTTTATCCTGGAGTGACCATCTCAGGTGGATAATCAGGGAGAGAGCAGCATTGAGGGCAGTTAGGGAATTGGGATGTGTGGCAGTGAGGACAACATCTGCCTTGCATATTCTGCTTGCCTCCATAATCATGCAGAGCTCGCTATCGTTCCAGGAGTTACTCAAGCATATAATAGAGTTTCAATGAGTTCAAACCTCCTGTTTTAGATGGTGTTTTAGTGAGCTGCTTTTCTGCCTCAGCGTGAAGTCAATTTTTTGAGGCCTGTCAGTATCCTGGGGAAGTGCATGGAGAGTGCGGAGGAAACTGGGGCTTGAGAGTGTTGAGGATGCACGTGCGCTGCCGTCTTTAAAATGCAGGAAACAAAAATACCCGGGATGCATTCAGGAGGTCTGCTCGGCGAGCCTCTGTTAGTGGGAAATAACATGGAAAGCATGGAACAAGTTTCTGACCCCTAAATGCCTCTTCCCAGGGCACAGACTCATGTCCTGGCTTGGATGAACTCCCTCCACCTTCAACCGAGCCAGGATCAATTCCAAGGACTAGGAATCCCGGGCAGAAATTGTCCCCAAATATTTTCCTTGGAAGTTCTGTTTGTAGATCCATAATGACAGTTCAAGGGATTTATTCGGTTTTAATACGGTCACATGGCGAGTCCCTGGCAATGAAGCTGGATAGAATCTTGGAGTCTCATGCCATGTCGCCTGGATCTTGTGCAATTTGTGTTGAAATACACTAATAAGAAACGATCCTGCGAAAATATATTAAATATTTGTGTGCATATGTTATATTAAATAAATTTAGCCTAGTAGGTAAACAACTTATGCAAAACACTAATGGAAATACAATGTCTGTGATGGTGAGAGCCGATACCACTCAAGCCTAGCTCATGCCATCCTCTTTGCCAGACACTGCCTACCCTGCAAATCCGCTGCTAAAGCAGTGTATGTTCATGCTCCTAATTCTTCTCAGCCACATTAGTTTAAACTGTTTGAGTTAGTGGTCCCAGCTATCCCCGTTTTTACATACATATATTTTGCCTGAGGAGAGCCCAAGTGCTCATTTGAGCTGCTTTGCCAACAGATCAGTTCAAATCCTCCAACAAGAGGCTTTTAATGAGCAGCTGGGGGAGTAGCTGCTCGCCTGGCACAAGCTGCTCCTCCGTGCATCTCCTTAAGACATTTTAGAAGTCTAAGCAAGTTTATATATTGAAATCAAATTGGAAGTGACTTCAGGTATCGCCCTGCTTTAAGCCATTTAATTCTTTAAGGCTGCGTGTGCCCACATGTGCCATTAGTGCATCCCTAATGATCAAGGCTGGACTGCTCAAATGAGCTCCAGCCAACTAGGCACTCCAATCCTGTGGGGAGCCGGCAGCGCTCATTCGGATACATCACTCCAGGTTCTTAATTAGGTCCCAAAATCTCAAAGTAAAAATAGTGTTTTAAACAATCCTTGTTTAATTGCTGTCTAACTTAGATCATTTTTTTCCTGAGGATTTTCAGCCTAGATTCGGAAGGCTGCATCAGTTGTGCTCTTGGCATTAAGCACGTAACTTCATCTCTCTATAGCAATATTTTAAGCAGGCGTGAAGTTGCATGATCTGAAAGTTAGGGGAGTGCTTAAAAGTTTTGCTCAATAGAGGTCGAATGTGAAACGAGTATTTTTGAACTTTGTTTCACCAGGCCCTTAAGGACTGGGGTCTTCTTCTAATGAAGAGCAGCAAATGGTGGGAAAGAGCATCAGATACCAAGGAGGATGCAGAAATGGATTAGAAAAGTTCCCATCTTTTTAAACAAGGGGAAACAAATCTCATCCTTTTCTTCAGGTGGGTTAGTGAGAGATGGCTGTTTATTCAAAGCTACTGCATGTAAATTTTCAATTTCTTTCTGTACATTCGGTCACTCAGAAAATAAGCAGATCTGGCAAGCAGATGTGCTTTGAGAGGCTTCTCTGGGCTTTCTCGGAGGGGAAAATTTAAAAAAAAAATTAGAATAAACTTGCCAAGGGCAATACAATGCTCAGTACTTTATTAACCATTGTTCTATTATATGACCTATCATTCTACCTTAATATGTGCAGAGCAGAAATGACAATGCCCCTGTTTTGGGAATAAGAAACCAGTGCAGTTTGTCTTATTTTCTCCGGTGGACAGCGTGCCATTATTGTCACACTCTCTGGTTATATTTAATGCAAGGAGGATACAAGATCTTTTAAAAAAAGTCACTGCACTGGTACTCTATGCATTTTTATTCTTGAATATTAAGTCCCAATTTTTATAGCCTTAGCTCAATCTGTGGCTTCATAAAACATCATAAATTGGAGCTTAGCTTTACAGGCGAGCAAGATGATTTGATAAGCGTGGGATTGCCCCTACTACATCAAATAATGTTTCCTCTCTTGGTATCCAGGAGCACTGAGTTATGGCACTGGTGCACCAGCCAGCAAAGAAATATAAGAACTGCCATGCAATTAACTATTTGCATCTTGGCTCTTTTTGCTTCTTTCTTTTTTTTTCCTTCTCCCCTTCTATCCCCTTTCCAGGGGTAAAAATAGAAGTTCCTTTTACCCAGGTATTTTCTTCCCATTTTGCCTCGCAGCAGAGTCAGTTAAGTGCATTCTCTTATCTGCACAATCATTATCTATAATTTACATGCAAGAAGCAACAGGAACTTTCAGGATGAAATGAATGTAAACCCAGAAACCTCTGCCTGTTCCATCACCCAGCTTTGCAAGTACAGTCGCTGTGTCAGTGCCTGTATTAGGAGCTATTAAAATGGCTTTGATGTATTGCTGGGTTTTGGTATGATTTTCTAGGTTTTATTATTCCTCTGACTATCATTTGCTATTTTTAAATGGAGTAGAGTATTATGGGATGTGAGCAGCGTGTCCTTCAGAGGAGACTCTACCAATATCCCTTCTACTCGGCATCGGTGACTCGTACCGGAGTGTGTTGAAGATCCCATGGTAGCTCCATGTCCTGGCCACCACTCATGCTATTTATCACCAAAGGTGATTCTGCTCTTCAAGGTTGTTTGCGGCACAGGGCCTCACTTCATCACCTTCATCCTCCCAAGCTGCAGATTCTTACGTTTCTCCCCAAATTCTACATCCAATGCTGCCCGCCTGCTCATTTCTTCCCTTGTGCAGCAGCTCCAAGTGGTGTCCCCATTGCCATTCCCTTTTCCTCCTTCCTAGCAGAATTTTCTATTTCTGCTGTCGCTGCTGAGTGCTGGAGCATCTGCTTCCCAAATCCTCATCCTTCTTCCAGACTCGTTCCCTGTCGAAGGGGCAGTCCTGCCCTCTGGACAGCCCTGACTAAGGACATTGCGGAATCAGTGGCCTTGTGGGCTACTGTGGGGGCTTTTAGGGCTAATCCAATGCTTGGATGAGGCATGTTAGTGGGGAAGAGAAAAAGAGGTTACTGATAAAGCAGCATTTAGCGAATACTAAAAAGTGTTATTTCCTTTTTAACAGAGCTGCCTGAAAGTCTTTGCATTTCCCTATCCAGGGGGAAAAAAAAAGAGGCTTAAGGTCTTACTGTCATCCCCAGAATTGAGTGAGCTCCTAGGCTTACAAGTTGAAACTACAAAACTCAAATCCGCCTTTTTATTATTATCATTATTATTATCGTTATTTTCAAATCTAACAATATGCGGTGGTGTTCTACACCCAAGTTTTGTGAGTCAGCGTTGCTTAGTGAGGGGGGGAAAAAATATCTTATTTTTTCTACCCTCTTTTTCCCCCTCATCTGTTTCAGTGGACCCTTCCCCTCCTCTCACACATGCTAATCTTGATAGCTGTCTTTACAAATAGCTCTTATGCTGCATTGTTTACCAAAATTAATAATAATAGCCTTTTTTTTTTGTCTGTCACACTAATTAGCCTTTGCTTAAATTTATTTTAGGTCAAATCTGAAATGGCAAAACTATAATAATGTCAAGGTACCTCACGTGGCTCTTCCGCCAGCTCTGTTGCAAGTACATCTGTGGGTTTGTTTGTTTATTTGTTTGTTTTTACTCTTTTTTTAAATTCATTTTTCTGCTTCACCACTAGTAAGATGCCACAGAAAGACCGTTGGCCAAACTGCTGGTTTTCCTTATAGAGAAGTTATCCAGCGTATTGCTGGCGGTGCCTTTAGGGGGAAATGCATAAGTTGGAAATCAAGCTTCCAAAAAAACAAACAGCACTTCTGATTAGTATCTCATATTGTTATCCTTCCTGCTTCATTTGTTTTCCAGATGGGCGAAATAAAGGTCAACAACCCTAGGGCAACAATCCGATTTGAAAGAAATTTCCCTTTCAGAAATCGCATTTGCAAAAATAGCCATAACCAAGAAATGAGAAACATTTTAAGAAATTGGCAGATCAGACTAATCTTCCATGTAGTTTATCTTTCCGAATTGGTGATATTTTATTGTCCATGCAAATGCACTGATAATCCATTTCTTTTTAGCTTTTTTTGAAAAATCATTTTCCTCCTTTAATTTTGATATGATTATCATCATGAAGGGAGATAAGGGGGATTACTGTGCACTTGGTTTAGAGAGAGACAAGTTTTAGGCTGATAGAGCCATAGTTTCCTGGAGGGACCTGGAGCTGTTGTGACTCCAGTTGGCTGCAGCCTCCTGGCCGTGGCATCCACCTCCTGCATCCCCTGAGCATCCCGGGATGCACAGTGCTCCCGGCTCCCACTGCTTTATTCCTGGCCGCTCCGTGTGCCGCAAATGCACCTGGCCAGCCCTGCAGAGCCCCTTTCCATAGGATAGTCAAGTCCCATATGTCCTTTTTGCTAATAAGAGGCTCCGTGCGATGCCTCGGAGCAGAGCAGTGCACAGGGCCCAGCTCCACCGTGTCCAACGCGTTCGGTCACGGCACTTCTCAGCGCTAACGTGCCGTGGCCGCGCGGAAACCGGGGATCTTGATAGCCCGTCTCGCTCCAGCCGCTGCCTGCTGGAAAATGTGGGTCATGTCTCCCTCTAGGGGCTCCTAAAGAGGATAAAACCCAACTGCCACTTGCTGCCGATGCCTTAAAAGCACTCGGAGTCTAATTTTGGCAGTGATCCTATGCCAGCGAAAAAAGCATGTTAAGCATTTAGGAACTGTAATGTAATATGAAGTGTGTACCCATGGAAAATGCATTTTTAGAAGGTCTAAGTTATGTTTAATAAAGGTTTCTGGCAGAACTGAAATTTCTGCCTTGTATTTGGGTTACATGGAGGCCTGTCCTTTTGCTAAGGATGGAATAAGGTCAAAGCAGTCTCAATATTGCTCTTTTTGGTGCCTTCCAGCTTGGGCAGAGGAAATGCTACTTCTGCATAGAAGGTGGAGAAGGAGGTGCAAGCTGGTAAGCTCAGATCCTTGGAGAGGGATCAGCCCTTGGAGAGCCTCTTCCAGCGGTACCTCTAGGTGTCTTTGGTAACCCCTAGTGCAGCCTCAATGCAGAGATGGCGAGAGGACATGGACACAGTCCCTCCAACCAGGGGAATAAAAGAGGGAATAACCAGGGGAAGTTCACAACTTCAAGCTGTTATTTCAGTGTTTTCTTGAAATTGAAGCCTGGAAGCATCCAATTGAAATGAAATGTTTAAATGCGTTCCAAATAGTCCATCAAAACAAAGCTGGAAACCATACTTGTGAGGCACAGGAAAATGTTATATGTCTTTAATTTTAATAGCAAACCTAATGAGTATTGGGGAAAATGATCTAAAAATATCAATTTGTGGATGTGTATATATATACATGTTTGTGTGTATGTGTATACTACTTATTTATTTGTAGGTAACAAACAAATGGACTATCAAGACTGTAATAGAAATAAATCATTGCTGCGCCTGCCATTCTCGTGGTAGGAAGCCACAGAAGTAATTTAAAGGCTCCTGCCTTGCAGAAAGGCTGTTTCTGTGTGTGGAGCTGATGAGATGTCAGCGCTGCGGCGCCGTGGGCCTCCCCGTGCCTCGCAGGTGGGCCAGGCTCTGGCTGCCAGGTCCTGCCCTGCTGCCACCAAGCGCCACCTGTGCTGGACAGTCACTAGAAACACGTTAAGATTAATTTTCTCTTGATATATCAGAGTATATGAGAAGGAGATGCAAGTAGCAGTGACATGTTGCTGCAGACAAGCGGCCTCTGCCCTTAGGAAGGGGATGCTGAAGGCAGCGTCTGGGCACGTGAATGTGCTTAGAAACCAGTTATGATGACTGTGAAGCAGCAAAAGGTGCCGTGAACGAGCTGAGAAAAGACCATTAGTGTCATCTCACACTGAACAGGGGAGAACCCGGCGTTCAGATGGTCACTTGGTAGCAGCCAGAACCCTAGATGATTCTCGAATGTGTAAATAAGTAGTAAATAAATACAGGTAGGGGGGAGAATGATTCTGGCACTGCCTATTGCATGCTGGTTTAATTGTATTCGGGTATAAAGGCTGCTGTGGAGTCAGAAACAACAGCAAAAATGCATGAAGAGTGAAGATTTGAGGTATTTTTCACATGCTATAAATTCTGGACCTAAGGAGTTGGTATCTAAGTGGGGATTTAAGTAGAAGTTAGGTGTTGATATCCAGACTGCAAGACCAGTAATGCTTGGAAGCATTCTTACTATTTTACAAGAACAGTAGCACCAATGCTCTTGCTATACTTTTGTTGTTATTAGTAATTATTTTTATACCTGCCCCCTGTAAGGCTGCCAAAGACGGAGCTGAGCATCACCCTAAACCCGAGTCAGAGCAGGATGATCAATCAGAAAAGAATAAATGAGCCCTGTAGGCAAACCCTGCCCTTAAATGCAAGGTCTGATTGTCACCTACAGAGATATCTAGAACATCTCCAGCTGGATCCTGTTTTATAGTGTATTTTAACCATCCTTGTAGAGAGTTGAATCTCCCTGTAATACCAGTGCTGTTTAACATGCAGGAAAAGCTTTTTGTTTTTTGCTTTTCAGCGGAATGCCAGCTCTAGAATTGAGCACCCGAGAGGCTTTCGGAGCCTTTATTCGCTAGGTCTGATTTAATGTGATCAATGGTTCCGGTGTTAATAGCCCATGAATATTGCCTTTGGACGTAGTGCTACTTCTTGATGATGTAATTCCAGAAATAATGATCTGCCATTGGAGTTTGGTGAATCGGGGCCACAATAAGCCTCGGATTTCTATGGCAACAGAATTCTTGAGACTTAAAGAAGGTGGCCTAAGTCCAAGTATCTCTGACTGTATTTTGTGGCTGCTCTGGGTGCTTGCTCAGATTTTCTGCTGATTATGCTAGAGCAATATTACAAAGAATTTATGCATAATGGACATAAATCCCGCTGTATGAGCCACCTGAGAGGCAAGAAAAATGGTCTCTGTCAAGGATCTACATACAGAAATACATTAAACAACAGCTCTCTGTAGATCAGAAGCTTCGGTTTAGGAGGTAGGTTTGGGGAAATAATGAAGAATAAAATTAGCACTTTGGCAATGTATTAAGCCTTTCTGTGGGTTTTCGCTGGCATATTTTTATAGTCTGAAAGAATAAATGGCGATGGCCATAAATTTCTCTTAACTTTTAAGCTGATCTTCCCCGGCAAAATGCAAAGAGCTTTTTGTGTGCGCGGCTGCGGAGTTGGAGCACTATTCACGTGGGACCCCAGCCCACCGTTGTAACTTCCAATTAGCAAAACATACATTAAAAGCGGCTGCTTACCACGATGGGAGGGCTGCTGATGGCCGTGATTAATGGCTGCACATCCAACATATCGCTCGCATTTCGGCACCCGGGTCTTCCCGGAGCTATTTGTGAATTGTCAACACAAACTTGGGCAACCCCTGGTTATCAATCAGAGGCGGGAGGCTTTTTAGAGCGCGATTGCGCCTGTTAATTACACCACATCTTCTGTTCCTCCAGGACGTGCGCAGTATTTTTTCAGGGACTGCGAACTGCCAAATGTTGTTGATAAAGCTAGTTTAAAAGCAAAATCATAAAATGAAAGTATGCTCGTTCTTTCAGTGTGTTAGTTATTACAAAGGGAAGCGTGATGCTATTAAAGTGGTGTACGAGCCTTTCCCCCATCACGTTTCAGTGGCTCTGGCTTTGTTATACATATTCTCATAAATTATTTTGTTGCTATAGCAATACTTTACTGGGGGCCTAATCCTTTCTCATTTTCAGGGACGCCCTTCACTTTGCTCTGTCAGGGAAACAGGGCCTTTGCTCTGGCAAATTACCCATTAAATTACAGCTCTAGAGTATGTTTGCTGTGCGGTGCTAATCTGGATTAGGGGATTCTTAACTTGGGTTAAAATAGATTTGGAAATTCTTACTATGAAGAGTGTATAAAATGTATATGTCATTATATATAATGTTTGTGCTTTTCAATCTATATGGGTCTTCTCATGCTCTGAAGTCTGCTGTATAGAGGGCAAGGCAATGAGGAAAACAGAAATACCTGACTAGAAGCTCTATATGTTCTCCACTTAGTGCTGGATTGTGCTCTGAATTACATCCCTTCTCGTTTCTTAAGGAATATCTTTCCATCAAAAATTTGCCATTGCCAAATGACACCTCTATTATCCTTTTATATCACTCAGTGAAGCTGAAGGCTGGCCCTCTGCTCTGTCTTCCTGCCTGTACTCAATTGTTTTTTATAAACTAGTCTCTGTTCCCTTATTTACTTCAATCTAGTTTTATATGTAGCAAATAATGGCTTTTCCACTGTTTTCTGAGAAATGTCTCTTACAAGCTAAAAATCTCCCTATTGATCTTTTTTTTTCCCTTACAAGAACTATCCTAATTTTTCCCTTTCTTAATTTCATTCATCATTCTAGTTCTGGGCTCTGCTAAATATCTTCTTCCCCTATTTGCTGTTACCACTTTTCAAATATTTGCCGACTGCTATCGTGTCCCCTGCCCAGCTCTTCGTGTTTAGCTCCCTTAATCTTCCCTGGGAAGGCAATCCCCTGCCCGGCCCCTAATGGTGTTTGCTGCTCTCCTCGCACCTCCCTGCCGATTGTCCGTGTTTTCCTGCAACCCGGAGGGCCGCGTTCCCAAGGGCCCTCCAGGACCATGGGCTGCTGATGCTACTTGCACTGTGTCTTAGTGCACCGGTGGGTCTGGAGTGGGTGCAGGTACCCGTGCAGCTCCTCCGTGCTCCAGACAGCCCTTCTTGGGCAGCTGGAGATGGGATAACACAGTGTCACGGGTGCTGTGTCCCAAGCAGTGGTTTCACTGCCATTCCCATGCTTGTATCTGGACTGGAGGTGGGATCTGATGGACTCTGCTCAACCAAAGCCTTTTTGTACTCACATGGCATCAGGAGCCAAGAGTTGACCTTAAACATATAGAAGAAAAGGTGCTCAAGGCACTCCTGTGTTTTGATTTATAAATATGGAGAAGATGGTCCCTGCCCTAAAGGGTAAAATGAGGCTTCCTTGTGGTCAGGACAAACTGCCGTGGGTCCTACGGGGTCTTCAGAGAGACGACCTGCAGTCTCATGCAAGCCTGCTGTTCAGCCCAGTATATCTGCTGCCACGTCCATAACTCTTATTGTTAAGATAAATATTGTGCTGCTTTGATGAGCTATTGGGGGAAACCAATATATTCTATATATTTGTAGCAAATATATATATTTATAGCAAAACCACTTACCTGATGCACGTTTTCCCATCTTCCTTCCGCCTGCCAAGTTCATAATAAACAATCTCCAATGTCCTCCATCTGAACAGATATTTAGGATTGTATGCCTGTATATAAGTCGTTTTCAAAGCAAAACAATGTTTGTTTGTTTTTTTAATTTGGTCATATTTATTAAATAATTTTCTCTTTTATTAATTTTAAAAGGGAGAAATTTATGAGTAAGACCAGATTCTGGATGATCTTTAATACCCTGAAGGAATAATTACGCTGCCAAATATGTTGCCACAAGCATGTAAAAGTGATAATGAAAGGTTAATAAATATAATTCAAGTTGGTGAGTAACAGAAAGCTGCTTGTGAATGGTAGTAAAGGGCTGGATTCTGATGCCATTGCTTCGCATAAAAGCGTTTTGCAGCAGAAATGGTTTTACAGAAGGCCAAGGGGTGACTTGAATAAGGACCAACAATAGAGTCAGTCACTATTTGCTGAGAAGAGACTTGCAAGTCCAGCTGTGCACAGATCAGTCTGAATCTTAAGTTCAGCCAGAAGGGTTTCAGTCAGCGGCAAGAGGTGACTATCAACCACAACAGCTTTGTTAGGATCACACAAATTGGCAGATATTTGAATTCCAGCCAATTTATTCATAGTTTCTCCTATGGGCAAAGCTATTCACATGCCTCAACTCTTTGAACTATTCTCTTCTGGGGAGCAGCTTCCACCTTTGTTACTTTTGCCTTCCTAAATGGCAAAGACCTTGTCTTACCTCCTGCTCTACTGTTTTAAATGTCTTTATATATTCTTACTTCAGGCATGAGGTCATTTATACAGTGAAATTAAGCACCGATATCTCCTTTCTGAGTGCTCGCAGGGACCACGGTGGAGAGGAGGAAGGAGCTCGTGCCACCCGTATCAGCTCTCTTATCTGAAATGTCAGACTGACACAAGCAGTTTATGAAACAAAAGTTTGCTGAGTTCATATCTTAACACCCTTTTGTTAAATTTCAACTAAAATCAAAAGTCCCTACAATCCTGACCCAGCCTGATACTGATCCAACTCAATACCCTAATAACAGTAAAAATAGTGATGCAAATTTTCTTTCCAGAGTAAGTTTTATAGAAGTGCTTAGTAGATTTGTTTACCAGTATCCTCTCATTTCTCTTTTTTTTCTCTCTTTTTCCTTTTTTTTTCTGCAAAGCAACAAATTAGTTTTCCATTTTGAAATAGGAAGAAAATTACTTGAGGTATCTTGTTGAGGACACAAAAAATTCACAGATTCATTGATTTTCTTCAGAATATAAGTGATGAACTGTTCAGGATCAGTAATCATCAATATTTGTCATTACCTATGCAATAGGCCTAAGTTCTAATTTCTTGACTAGAATCTGTGTTTTACAGGAAGAGGCTCTGTGAAAAGGCACAAGAACCCCAGGGGCTGAGACCAACTTTATTGCCTCTTCTCTGAAGATGAAATTAGTGGTTACCGCTGAAACAGCTTCTCTAGACACAGGACCCAAATCTTTGCATTGACCCTAAAACCCACTTTGGTTTTGAAGAAAGGACACCCTGTTTTATCATACATCTGTTTCATCTTAATATAAGCATTTTGTGTCTGCTTTAGAATTCAGGTTTTCTTGTACAAATCCCAGTGAAGTAAACTCTGGTGGTTTTGAGATTTTAATAACTCTGGTTATTTTGAGGCATGGGCGATGCTGCAAAATTTCCTTCTCTTGCTACGTTTGGGGTCTTCTTGCTTTCCAGGCATGTTAGACGGAGAAGTTACTGCAGTGATTGCTGATATCACCTTATAAAACTTCTGCTTCTAGTGTAGGAGGTTTCACATGGCACTAGACACAGACAACATATGAGAAATCAGGGGGAAAGCACAGCCTGTATTTGCAACCATCTGAGCAAGGCGCCCTTGGTAAACACTTATTTCCGTGGGATTGCATCTTGGGCACAAAAGGGCTGCACGTTCTGCAGTCAAGACTCAGTCGTGTGCTCTGTTTGCTCCCTGCAGTCGTATGTTATATGATAACATACCCTCCAACACTAACAGTTTTCAGGTGGTGTGACAATGTGGGCTGCACATGGTCGAAATTGGTGCTTTTCACGTAGCCATCACATTTGCTTAGAAAGAAGGTTCCTTTCCAGAGCAGAAACACATCATCATCCTTTCTAGCTCCATCTGGTAAGAATAAAACCTGTAATAGAGTAAATCTGTTGTCCCTGTACGTCTAGGCTGAAGTTCCCACCTTATGGCACCTGAAAACATGTCTCCTGTAATGGCCATCAAATAGATTCCCATCACGTGCAGACAAGCTCGTAAACGTTATTTTGATCCTCTGGTAACGTGAACACAGAGTAAAGGAGTCGGAGAGAGAGAAGATGGTCCTGGTGGAGGACGTGTATTGGAAATGATGCAAATGTACCTGACACAGCAGATGAAGGCAGGTTGTGAAAATACTAGACCTGAATCTTATACACAGTTTCCATGTGGCTCTACAGAATAAATGAATAAATTTACTCTGGTATAAAAAAAAATTCAGCTCTTTCCCCAACTATATTTTACTTTCAAAATAATAATATTTTTTCAGCATTAATGCATCAAAAATGCTGCCTCATACTCCTCTCCCCAGATGCTTAACATTAATTTGGATTAATATGAGAACACCCTAACATTTTTGGCCAAGCACTTTTAACAGAACAGGCTGCCTTTCTGAGAAATTGGGTTTATATAGCCTGGTTACCTTACCATCTTTCATCCTGGGTAGTCTTCTTGGCTGAAATTCCCAAAGAATATAGGAAAAAAGTCAGTCTTATTTACATCCAATAGTCTTGATCTCCAATTTGAACGAATTCCTCTCTGGTGAAGGTCCGCGTTGCCGTTGGCACCGGAGCGGTGCTGCTCCAGCGAGCTGGGTGATGCCCAGACCCGCTTGGGGGGGAATCAAGGAATGCAGATTTATTAATCACGGTGATTCCCACCAAATTCCAGCTCAGATAACATCTCTTTTCCCATGAGCTAATGTTTTTATACTCAAACTCCTCCTTTGGAAGCATCTCCAATATTATTTCTATTCCTTAGTTGCACGTGCTGAGCTATTGATTTTTTTCTTTGCTCTAATTGGATGTTATTGCTTTCTCTTAATTTAGTTTTATAGCTGTTTAATTAACATTGTTCTTAACTGAATGAAAGAATCCCAAGGATCTAAGGAGCTACAAAAGCCGTTGGATTCCGATTTGTTGTGCATTTCGGGTCGGAGGGAGCAACTCCTGTTAGGTCTTTATCTTTGATAGGCCTATACAGCCCAACAGACGAGATCATTTAGTCGGTTAAAAATCATTCTGAAACTGAATAACTTCCAGATGTTTCTTTAATTTTGCAGGACATTGAACTGTGAATAATTGTTAAACTTTATCCCTTTTGCTTCCTGAGTTTTCAGACAGAGAAACAGATAAAAGAATGTGAAAAAAAATCATTCTGCTATTGAGTGATAATTGCGTAAGCGAGAATTTGAGGCTAAATATTTCATTGTGTGTTGTATAGCCAAAGAGGAGTTGGGAAATGGGAAGCTTGATATGCAGAAGGCAGAATTAGCAATAGAGGGTTAGGAGAACATTGCACAGGAGAAAATAGGGGGAGAGACAAAAAGGGTTTAGCAGGAGACACTTGCAGCAGGACTGAGGTCTGGCTCCCTTGTAGGAGCCCAGGCAAAAACTAAAGAAATGGGACACTGAAATCACCGTGATGAACAATGAGGTGAATCATGAGTCTTGCAGAAACTCAGCATTGCTCAAGTCAAGCAGTAAAATCCTTCTTGAAGGGATATATTTGTGTAAGAGTTATCCTTTACCTGTAACTGGCTTTGATTGATCTGGCAGCAAAAACTTTTTGCTTTTAAAATCAATTTTCCCATAATGAAGAACAAGCTCCCGAGATCCAGATCTCTGCTGTGTCTTCAGTGAGAATCAAATGTGTTTTCTCCTATAAAGCAGTTTTCTGGATTATGAATTAAAACCTTCATAAAATTGCCATAGGGATCATGAAGCTTCAACTTTAGAAAATGTCTACTAATTAAAATGCCTCTTACTGAATGTTTAATACAATGTTGACATCAATTAATTTATCCATGATAGTATTCAATTATTTTTTACCATTATTACTGCATTTTGGTGGGTCGTAGAAATAAACTTTTAAAAATCCTTTTTCTCTCTACCAGGAAGTGCAGGCTGTGTTGTCCTACCACAACAGGGCAAGATGAAGAGAATATTTCTGGCCTCTTATTTCTCCTTTGGTTAAAGGTGGACTCAGTATTTGGATGAAAAATGCAATACCCAGGTCATAATACCTGCTTGCAGGCATAGACTTGCTGCTACTGTTGTTTTAATTTGTCACCTAAGTGTTGATTGGAAAACCAACCATATTTTTAACATATCTCTGTAATTTTTATTTACTGATTAAGGATGACTAAGATTTGTTTGTGTGCTTGCAACACAACACTGTTTGTAAAAGGCCCAAAACAGGCTTTTTTGTATATATTTTCCCTGTAAATGGTGTCATTTTACATTAATACAGTCCCTGTTTTTGTTGAAGCGGCTCCTGTGTTTTTTGTTGGTTCTTGGCATTAGAATGGCTGTTATGAATTTGACAACAGTTATCAAATCTCCCCTGCAGCGGACTGACTGTCAAGGATATGATGGTCAAATGTTTCACATATTGCAATCAAACCATTTGTGTTTGGTTTGAAGAATTCCAAAAGAAAGCTGTCAGCTAAGAAATGAAGTCGAAGTAGCCTGAAGCTTTTGGAGCATGTTGATCCAATTATGATGATCCACTCATATCCTTCAGCTTTTTTCAAAATCAATTTTCATTTTAGCTCAGGGGACTTTTTTTGGTGAAGCAGAGAAACATCTGTAAGGGTATTTCAGATGTGTTGTTTCAGGAAATTTCTTTTTTGTGCAAGAGAGCATTGAACTCTACACGTATTTTGCAAGTGTCTTTTGTCTCTGGTACGCACACACATGCGTTTACTCTATATGTTGTGCATGTTCGTATATATAGATAGATGTAAAGGCCCTATATGCTAATGTGACTTTTAAATTTCTTTTCCCTTGCTCCCTCCAGTTGTTTCATCCTGAAGAAAAACACCGCAACAAAACCCAAAGAGGTTGACTAGGCAGGATATACAGACATAAAGCAGTCCAAAACGCAGATGTGTGGGCCAGATTCTCAGCTCGTGTTTAATAGTAAAGCTGCTGCGTCCTCAACCGGGTTATCCCAGAAAGAAACTGCTGTGTGTGACACATGTCAACATAACAAGTATGTGGTTAGTTATGACTTTCCATTCCTTCAGCTTAATGGAAATATTTGAAAGTGCCCTATCTATAGTATCTATATACTAGATAATATGTTGTCATTCCATTGTTTTTTGCACTAAATATATGTTAATTTCATAAATTTGAGACATGCCATCTTTTTGGCCACAGTAACAGGTATTGGAATTTTGGCTTCCTCAAGTGCTGCTGGTTTGAGGACATTGTCCTTGGAATAACAAAATTTCCAGTGCCCAATAGAAGTCCTTTCCTACTGGGAAGTGAGCTACAAGTAAATCGGGAGCTCCTTCCCGTTGGTTCTCTCTTCTGTCAGGTTGAGTTCTCCTTGCTATTCCATATGTAATCAGCATGACCCACAACCTGATTCTCTTCTCATTTGTTTCTGTTCAGGTTCCTGCTCTTCCTGGACCTACTCTTCTGAATTGACCCTTATGAGGGTTAAAAAAACCCACATAAACACATACATATATCTCCATTATTCATCTTTGAACTTCATATTTAATATTTGTATGACCATATAACAGTATGCATTAAGGAAGAATTGTATACCTATAATAGCACAAAATAGCACAACTCTTGTTGAGGTATTCCAATATAGCTACAGCTAAAATGCACATTTCTCTACTTTTTCAACAGTATACTTGGTTAAATCAATATATTAACATTGATTGGGTAGCTTTTCTACAGTATAAGGTAAACCAAGGCATAACTGGTGATAATATCTGAATATCTTTGCATCTTACAACAAAGTTTTAAGAATTATTTTAACAATTGCTGCCTTTCAGTAGAATCCAGATTTATTTTTATACCAAAGTTCTGAAGTCCTGGCATTTCTTAAGGAAATCAAGAACTTATTTGATAAATAGCCAGGAACAGAGTCTGAACACTGGCTTTAATGGAATGATGCTGACTTGCACCAGTTGAAATGCTGATCCTCTTCTGCCCTACTTTGTGCACAATATTTGCAGTAAGGTAGTGCCAAACTCCCTTGTGATTTTACTAGGAACTGGATCAACCCCATAAAAACAGTTATCTGGAAAGGAACAGACCAACCAATCCTGAATACCTGCCCAAGTATATTTATTAAGTGATGATGGAGCTACACTAAGGTTAGAGATCCCCTTTCAAACCGTTGGGCCTAAATGTACTTTATCTTGGACTTACAGTGTATCCATCAAATAGTGAATTAAAAAAAAAGGAAAGAAACAAGGTAGTTCTTCAAACTCTCTTGCTGCACAGAAGAGCTACTGTTAAAAAGAATTATTTAAAATAATTTAAGGTTTTATTTAACTGAAAATATTTATTGTCCATCAAAGGATGGAAGTCCCAGAGAGGGGCCATCCAGCTGGCTGGTTTTCAGCAAAATATTAATCTTTGCACAAGTGTTACCAAGCTGTGCAGTTAGTTAGCAAGAGAGCAGTGTTGGTAGCTGTTGAAAACAGGGTCTTCTACAAACACCAGCAATAAGAGGAAGTTTTTCATGGATAGATGCAATATTCTGCTCTTTAATGTGTTTATCCTGATTTTATTTCTTTTTTTGGTTTCTTCCAAACCAAAGGGTTCATTCCATTCTGAAGCAAGTGGAGCATGTTTCAAGTGCCAAGGGTTTTGCTTTGTTTTCAGGCCTCCAAATATTTCATTTATAAAATTGTGATTTGGGTAAGCTTTCAAAATATATTATTTTATATATTTCATATATTATTTTGAATCTATGACTCTGCATTATTTTTAAAGGAGCCATGTGAAACACAGAATCACAGAATGGCTGAGGTTGGAAGGGACCTCTAAAGATCATCCAGACCCCCCTGCTCCAGCAGGGACACCCAGAGCAGGGGACACAGGGTGGCATCCAGGTGAGTTTGAAGATCTGCAGAGAAGGAGCCTCCACAGCCTCCTTGAGCAGTGAGTGAACAACAAAATTTGGATCCTTCTAAATGACTCCTGTCCTTACAGATATCTGTGCTCTGAATTCTTGTCTTCATCAGGTTTAATGATGAAGCACCAGAAAATGATGAAGTCTATAACAGTGCCTTGCACAATATAACTGTGCTGTGTTCCTCCTCTGCTTAATCTTTTTCTGAAGGTGCTGCTGTGTTATATAATCACTTCCCTCTATTCTACAGTATTAACATTCTTATTCTGTGTGAAGTTAGCACCTAATTGCTTTTGCATATAACATCAGGGAATACACTGTGGGAAAGCATTATGAAGTGTTTGTTTTCACCAAGCTTAACAAGAATGCAGGCTAAAGATTTTAAATTCTACAGAAATTCAGTGGTACATAAGGGTTTAGGAAAAGAAAAATGACTATGAAGATTTTGCTAACTCTAGTGAGTAACAGACTCTGGTTTTCTGATTTCTGATGGGAATACATTATTCCTCCTTGCATCAGGAATAAATCTCCATGTGTGCCCTGTGCCCATATTCCCTACACCTACCATGAGAAAGTTCTTCCTAATATTCCTTTTTCCCGTAGTGCAATTTCCTGTTCTTTCTTGTTCTATCACTCATGGACATACGGATAGGTTTTTCTTTTTTTGACAACAATTCTTAATATATTTGCAAATCATTATTATAGATCCTCTTTCTAGACTTTTCCCATTTGCACCTTCATGTTTCCTTATAGATTTTAATTTTGGACATTCAAATTTGAGGTTTCATATTAAGTCTCCATTTGCAAATCTATTCTGACAACTCTCTCTAAAATTGCACCCTGGATCTGAGATACATTTCTAGCAGAAGCTTCCTGGAACTGATATGCTTCCATAAAATATTTCTTAAAAAGGCAAAGCAAAATACCACCAAATAGCTGAAATTTCCCTGCTTTCTGCGCAGAACACAACATATGACTTACCAAGTGCCGAAACTTGAAAATCGATCCGTAGGCAGAGCTTATATTTACACTTTGACCACTGGCTTCCTGTAATGTGAAGCATTTGCTTCTGTTAACCAAATCAGAGTGCTTTTTATTTCCCTCTCAATAACTATATTTTCATGTTGAGTAAAGCATAAATACAATCTCATATGCAAAAAATTGGACAATTGGTCACTGAAATGCCAGTGTCTCTTTTTTTAAGGTTATATGATCCAATTTCCCAAGGATGTACCATATTTGCCCGAGTCAGTACTGAACTTATTTGGATAGATGTGGAACCTCAGCCACTCATGTGCCAAGGGGAAGATGGTCAGTGCTCCTGCACTGGCTTCATTTCACCTGGAGAGGCACTCCAAAGTGCGCACACAGAGCAGATATACATCAATATATATCAAAAGACAAAAAAACAGCCCCCAAAACATTGATTCTGTAAGAAATTCATTTGTTACAAGCATCTCTTAATAAACAGAGACCCAAAGGGATGATGACAGTCTCCTTTACGGCTCTGGCAGTAGAGTTGTGTGTGTACTCTCATTTCAGCATGCAGTTGCATTCAGACAGCACTATAAAAATCAATGCATATAGACAACTTTGCAAACTTGCTTTCAGCAGGCAGGTCTATTGTAATCCAATATAACACCAAGAGGCTGGAAGTCAGCTTTAAATACCAGTTATGAAAACATTAAAAGGAAAGTTTCCAGGTAACTTCCATTAAGAAGACATTGCTTGTACAATTTAGAAACCTTTTGTTTATAAAACAAAAAAGATAAATATTTCTATAAGCTATAAATGATGGTATGATTTGGCTCCCACCTCCAATGAAGATGTAACTTCAGTCTGAGCAAGACCTAGTGCCTGTGCACAGCAGATGACACAGAAATGAAAGAGCAAATCTTACAAAGTTTAGTTAGGAAGAGAATCTACCTCCCACAAAATACAACAGGAGAACTTCTGTACCACAGGTTATACAATTGGATGGCAAAATATTACTGAATACTCTATGAATACTTTATTCACGCTTTATGCTGTGAAGTTCCCAACATTATTAGCAGGCAGGAAAAATGTATTATAGCCTTGGCCCAAGTTGCTTTATGTGACCCTTGGTTCTGCAGTTGCTGAGAGCTCCACAGATTTTGCTCTATTTTTTCTTCTCAGCCTCTTTGTAAGGCATCTCCACTTCACTCAATGGGAAATTAATACAGGGGGTCCTTGCTCATGCCCATAGAGACACTGAGGGGTCAGTGAAATCAGGTCTCCTGCTATCAATCAACACTCAAACAGAAGCATCTGTCTCCTGTTTGGTTCCAAACATCTGCATATGAAGAACAGACAAGCAAACAGCTGATGTGGATATCCTATGGGATCATAGAAACGATCCAAAAAAGCTGTTTCAAACAACTTCTGTGTGAACACCCCTCATAACAAAGTCTTTGGCCTTTCCTCACCAAACTATTTGCCTGGATGGTGTGATCACGAGATAACTTGCAGGGATCAGGAATACAAGTGTTTCCAACACTTCTTCCTTAACAATAATTTAATCTCTGATTCCGTTCTCACCTGTGCTCTGGTAGCAACTGCTGTCCATGATTTCTGGCTTTTGAAGCAACATGGGAATTCAAAACCAACTTGAACTCACGTTGCGATCGTGCCTTTATCTCAGACTTTGAAACACAGAAAAGGGAGGTCTTAACCTTACGGTTACAGATTGCAGAGCTTTTCGTAAAGAGTTCTTCAACTTTTGGGTAGATATTCTGGCAGAGATGAGCGACATCCACGAAGAGGAGAAAAGCGTTAATGTCTGAATAAGAAGTATTACAAGCAAAGAAGAACTATTTTTGCATAAGAGTAGGTGGGAAGGAATGAGAGAAATGGAGTCATCAGAATTCTCACAAACTAAAGTTTTCACAGAATGGTTAAGGTTGGAAGGGACCTCTAGAGATGATCTAGTCCAACCCCCTGCTCCAGCAGGGACACGTGGCCCAGGGTGGCATGCAGGTGGGTTTTGAATTATTCCTTACCCTCACCCTACTCCCGCTTGGTAGATATTCAGGACAGTTACTTACAGTTTAACCTGTAAGTGCCTGACGTGCCTTCTAAATATCAAAATAGTACTTAAGACAAATGTTATGAACACCTAAAACAACTGAAACGTAACTAAAACAAGAAAAATCAAAGGGCAGTACTTTGGAGTGGGCCTACAAGCTTTGTTTCCTTTCTGAGACAAACAGATGGAATTCCATAAACTGATGGAATGAGAGAATTGAATGGAGAAAAATACACCAAAAAGCAGTGGGAGGAGAATAAGAGGGAATAAACAGGGAGGTGAAGGCACCAGAGTGGGGCAGTGCTTGTAGCCATTAACACCACGCAGGGAAAACCGTGTTTAGACAGACCCCGAGGACAGACATCTGGATGGTATTACCAAAATGACCTTGCTGCGAAGCAGGGACAGAAACAGCTCTCAAATACTGTGGCAGATGTCCTAAACGAGGACCGTGTTTAACTTCTGATTGCATAACTCAACATTATAACTCCTTTCAATTATATTTCACACAAAATATTGAAAAAGCTTTGGGGAAATGTAAAGCAAATTAAGGGCATTTCTTTGTAACCTCTAAGATTTTCAAAGACCTATGAGATTCTGATAACTTTATCACTCCTAACCTGCCTTTTTAGCCTCCCTTTACTCTCAGGCCTAATCCCCCTCTTTACCCTCAGTCCCACTCCCTCTCTTTACCCTCAGTCCTACTCCTAAGCATGAGTTTGTATTGGAAATCGTTATTAATCAGAACTGACGTGGCAATAAATAGGGTCCTCCCAAAGCCGCCCTTGCCGAAACGGCTTGTCCAGCGGCTCCGTAGCCTGTCCTCTCTCACAGCCTTTCCTTTCTTCACAGGTTTTGGCCCCGCTGCTGGAAGGAAGGAAGCCCCTCGGTTGTTGGACGCGGCTCAATGTTCCCACCTTGTCCCGACAGCGGTTGCTCGCGGCTGGAGCTGGGATCCCTGCTGGCAAGGCAAGAGCCGGGTCAATGCAAAACACACCCGGCGCCTCCTCGGGTGTAAGAGCCCCTCTGTTCAAGGGCAAATGTGGGCTTGTTTTTTGAGAACAACACTCAGCTGTTGCTTCCACTCGAAGTTTGGCCAAAACTAGAATAACCCTTAGATGAGTATTCAAATGGTTTATCAGTATTGCTGGAAAGGAGGGTTAGATCCCTGCAAAGTGAAGATTTTTGAGCTGTAGAAGGCAAATGGAGATTCTGTGATTTATTTATTTCATTTACAATTACAATTTACTTTTTAAAGTTGATGTTCTCTCAATCTCTATCTCCGTGATACTGTTATTTAATATGCCAGCGACTAAATGTTATGGGCACTTCTGACTCTAGCTAAGCATTAAATTGATGAGCCAGAAGGAACTTGCTTGCTTTAAAATTCCAGTACAGCACTCGGCACAAAAGTTTTAAAGAATGTTGTACTGTAGCTAAAGACTAATAATACTAATATCCATTCTCTTGGCAATTTTTTCTGAGGTCGAATTAAAGTAGCAGCTCTACCAGATTGGAGAAAAATTCACAACCAGCTGTAGTGAGAGATCTCTACTCTGTTACTTTAGTTCATGCTGTTCCTCCCAAAATGCAGGTAGGAGCTGCTGCCACCCAACAGGGTGATTTTACCTACCTCACTCATCCAAAACTCCCCTTAGTTCACCTGAGTCTCCTTGCAGATTTTTACACTGAATCTGAAGATTCAGATATACCTGAAGAGATAGTACTGTGATTTTGCCCCCACATTTTTGCCCCCCTCAAAGCACAGCTAAAGACTTACAAAACTGGCCAGACTTTCAATCTTGTGCCAGCAAATGTGACATTGAGGTGGGCTTGTTATTTACGAGCAGGCGCAAAAGCGTAATCACAAGGCCAAGAGGGGAGGGAGGTACTTTTGAAAATCAATGTTGAAATGTTTTGGATCTATTTCAAGAAAAATTGCAGTTAAACCAGGTCTGCATTTCAAAAATGAGATAGTTTAAAAATACCAAAGCTGTCAGGATAAGCTCCTTGTTGTTGGCCTATATATTGGCCTGCTTACTATCTCCTTGAAGAGCAGCAGCATTTTGCTGGAACACAAGTGTGGTGAAATGGCTTTGAACCTCCCTTGACCTGACGAGCTGTGAAATGCAGCAGCACTCGGGGTAAAGTCCTTAAAGTGATCTAGTCGGGCCCTTGTAACAATATTAAAAATGGCAAAAGGTGCTTCATGCTAATGGCCATAGTCTGAAAATCCATATTCATCCTCTGAACTTATCAAACAGACCAAATTGCAAGCTTGTCTCATGTTGTCCTGCAAATATATATCTTAATTTGAACTTAAAGAGTGTTTAAAAGCAGTGTAGGTGTTCCTCACAGTTTATATGTTGTACACGCTTTATTCATGTTCCCTCGGGAAGTAACAAGTCTGTGTTTTTTATTCCAGTGGATTTTTTGAATAGCGATCTTGACCCATTAAAAACTGCACTAAAATTACCAATTAATGTCCGATATCCCTGGCTGTGTAGTCAAGTGCTGTTGGTCCTGGTGAGACCAAAAGCAATAAAAAGGTGCTCAGTTCTCAATAGCACCCCTGTCTTTTTGTTCTGTTGCATGGGAGGATGGAAGGCAGTTTGATGTTCCTCGAGGAGCCACGGTGCCTCTTTGTTTGCAAACAGAACAGCAATGCACAGATGTTGCAGACAAGCGTGGACCTGTGTAAACACAGGAAAAACCTGTCCAATCTCCCTAGACACCAGCGTTGTACAAGGAGTAAAGCATGTAAAATTAATGCAGCTTATGATATTGAAATAAGGAAAATGCTAATCCAGGCCTCCAACTGCTGGTATGAGCATCCTATAAACAGGATTTTGGTATCCAGAAAAACACAGGATTGGGATTTAAACCTTTGTCAGCAGCAACTGATTCATTTGGGAAATTAATGCACTTACTTAGTTAATATCTTTAAGTGTTGCAGTACCTTGATGCACTAGCCATGGCCTGGGACAGCTCTGTGTTACTGATGCATGAAAGAAGCCTTAAATGGGATAAAATACAAGAGAACAGTTAGAATAGTACAAGAGAACGCTGAGAAACCGCGCATCATAAATCTAACCAGTGCCAAATGCTTCTGTAGATATTCCAAGAAAGGAAAAAGAAAATACAGACGGATTAAAAGTGAGTAGCTCTGTCATTTACATAGGGCAGGTTGGATGAATGTGTGAAATTGCTTTTGTGAATATTTAACAGATGGAACTTGGGAGTTTGGGATGAAGAGAGGCCGTTGTTGGCACTGAACTGGGTAAGGTGGAGGTGTTCATGGCTGTGTTGGATGAGTGAGTTCCTGAGCAACCTGCTCTAGCTGGACCTGGTGTGAGCAGAAGATCCCAATGGGTGTCCTAGGGAGGTCCCTACAGTCCCATGAAGACAGAAAATGGTAATATTTTGCAGTACACGTGAACAGGAAAGGCCACATATCAGCAATATCTTGCAGGAAAAAAAAAGACTTAAACATAGCCTTGAGGATTTGATATGGAGAGATTTGCAAGCGAATATAAAGTCAGTGTTACATAAGGACCAAAAGAGTCTATGTTGGTGTTTTCCACTGTGATTAGGTACACATATATCTGTTCAGGCTTGGGAGGAAAGCTTAATAGTTGTGCTTAAAACATGTTGAACCGGAGTGGATGGTTCAAATATACAAGAGAAATAAATAAAAAACAAAAATCAACAGCAGGAGGAGATGAACCAGCATAAGGTGGACCCCAAAGGGCAAGACTCACTGCAAGTATCTGGGCAAACACCATGAGACTACTAGGATGAGCTGATCTTTTCCATGGGAGGCAGATGATTTCCACTGCTTCTTGTCCCTTGACCCTTTGTGCTTTCTGCTTTGAGCATAAATCACTTCTCAAATTCATGCATAAATACTGTAAAACTTTCAGAATTGTGTTTAGCTGCTTAAATTTCAAACACGAGAAAATGGAATGATTTTTTCTTACTGTGAGCTGCCGCTCAGGGGCAAATACATAAAGATGATACATTTCAGAATCCCAGCTTTTGACTCAAAGTTTAGCAGAGTCATTAGTCATGTCATACCTGCCAAGTCTGGTGGAATTTGGCATAGTGTTTAAATTTTAACAAGGGATAAATTAAATGAACCTTTACCTAAGATATACTGCTGAGGACAGAGTGCCTACAGTTACAACACAGATACTAATTTATCAAGAACTGTTGGGTTCTCAGCTTCGTATTAAAATACCAGTGGCAGCCAGGATCAATCCCTACAAATCTGCCAAGAAAGATACAATTTGAATCAAACAATAACATTTTTGGGTTTGCACAGAATCCGTTTGGCTCTGATGTGTTTTCCTGAGTGAATCACAAAAGCAGGATTTGGGGAATCTTACGTCTCAGGAATTAAATGCTCAGAACTATTGGCTGTCACCTTGAAAAATGTTAGATCTGCATCTCTCCACAATTGTCTTAAGTTTCTTGGAATTGAGCCCAGCTATTAGCAGGGGGTAAATAACACCAAAATTGGCAACAATGTGCATTACAGGGCAGAGTGTTGACGGATGAGTTTTAGATGCGAACGGTTAATGGATTTCTTAGAACAGCAGTATGTGATTTGAAGCTTACAGCATTTCTGAAGAAGGCTCACCTCGATTGCTCTCAAAAAATCAAAAATATATTTTATTCCTTCAAAGTACTGCAAAAATGCTGCGTAGTATTTATTGCAAATATACGCTAGATGTGCAGCTTCAGAAGTTTGAGTTCAGCAGAATTCCGTTTAGCTGGTGGCATAAATCATGACAGTAAAATGGAAATTGCTCAATGAAATAAGGGTTAAGTATCTATTATTTCCAAATGCTTTTGCATTATTTCCAAACTCCTCCTTTTGTTTTCATAATATACGGTGTGAGGTTTATGCAGGGCTATACTGTCAAACTGGGAGTGATTTGGGCTTTCTGCAGAAAGGTTTCGTTCCTTTATTATTTCTGCTCATTTATGTGTGTGTTTGGATAGTACGAATTCTTCTCTTCCATTTAATGAGCTAATGACAGAAAGCAGTAGCCTTTCCATCTAATATCAGCTTCACCGGGATTGAAGAGTCCCAAGAAATAAATGGTAATTTCAGCACAGAAGAATTCATCAGAGCTGTTTTAGTGAGTGCTATTTGCAATGTGCAGGACAGCTAATACAAGGCAAACCTGTAAAACACTCTGTTTCAATTGCATTTAGTTATGTGCAACAAGTGCAGATACAGCAAAATGTGACACAAGTGCCATGGAATATGAAGCTGAAAAACATATTAAAATTCCAGTTCAGATGGGAACTTTACTCTGAGGTTATTTAAACATGCATGTGGTCCTTCTAACGTCAATATACCTGTATTTACATGCATGGAAAGCTATGCACATATTAAACTACTTCGCTGAACTGAGACAAGCAAAATAAAGGCTTAAAAAGCTGTTACCTCTTGGTTGAAGCGATTCCCTTTTTTTGCTTTTTTCTTGTCTTCCTTAGGGAGATATTTTCAGTAGTATTTTTCTTATGGATTATGAGTGTGTTTCTGCACATGAAGGTCAGTTTATAAGCCTGGTCTCTAGCTTCAGTGCTGTCGGGTCTTCTCTGCAATGAGATATGTTGATTTTGAGTAGAGCGAGATGACAACACCAAAGTTGACGGTGACACCAAATTTCACCTTGGAGTTTCAGATAAGTGTTTAGCTCACAGCTCTGATAAACTGGGATAATAAAAAAGAATTTGGATTCATTGACCCTCTAGGGGTATGTACATAAAACCTTTAAAAATTGATTTCACTCGGCCGAGGAAACATTACCCCCTGCCCTGCCTTGCTTTAATAAACCTGTTGCATTCCATGTATAGAAGCAACTCCTGATTTTTGTTAGGAGGCAAGGAAGACTTTTACACTCTGTTTCCCTGATTGCAGGCACACTTTATAGCACTTGACAAGAGAGGGCTCTGCACGTATTTGGTTGATGGAGTCGTGATGTGCAATAGAGAAACTTCCAAACAATTTGTCAAGGCAGACTTCAGCGAGAAACATAAGCACCAGCCCGGATATAAGCACCAGAGTCATTCCATTTGATGGGAATATTCATGTAAACACTTAGTAAGAGAGTGGCTGAACTAACATGGCTTGGTGTCTTCTGTATTCATCAAAATACCATCCGCTTGGGACTAAAAACTTTTAGAAATATAAACTAACAACCAAAATTCAGTAATTGTAATATAATTTGGTCACTGGGTTAAAGAGAATAGTGCTAAATGGAAAGTATTTGAAGTATATCACAAAGCCTGCCCCAAAATGGGCAGTTTAGGTCCAGCTGCTCCAGTTCCAGCAGGGTTCCTGTAAAGGATGAGTTTACAAGTCCGCATTGATCATTCCCCCTTGCAACATATGTACAAAAGAGCAATCTGAAGTTTCAGGAGTGTCAAAGCTGGAGGATGATTCCATCAATTTTCTTTGGCTCTAGGTTTCCCTTCAGTGGTTGGAACGTAAATTATGAGAAACTGAGGGAGAAAGTTGTAAATTATCAGGCTCTGTCAACTTCAATATTCTCAGCCTGATGGATTCCTGATTTGACAACAATCTGCTTGTCAGTCGCTCTTGCAAAATATTAACACACTTGATTATCAAACATGTTAACCAACTGTTAAATCCTAATGGCTACAACAGTTAAATGTCCAGATATGCAAAGGGTTCGATCAGGGTTTGCTTCCATTTATGTTCTAAAGCATCTGTTAAAACTCTGGGGTTATTCTAAATGTCATTAGTTAGATTTTCCTTGAGATGTAGAGTATTCCCTGGGTAATCCTTGCTGAAGGAATTCTAGCGGTTTTCGGAGGAAAACTGGAGCGATGAGCACCGGCAGCGTTCCCGTCTTTGTGGGTGCAGTCAGCATTCCTGCTCGCAGTCCAAGGGAGCGGGATGTGCTCAGCACTTCTGAAAATCAGACTGTCTTTGAAGAGGCAGAAAATGGGTTATATGGACCTAAATAAAATACCTTGCCGTAATTTAGATGAACATTTAGAGCAATTAAATTGAAGAATATTTTCAAACCAGTAACTCAGGTGTTAATATGCCTCTTCATAGTCAAAGTATAAAAAAAAATCTTAATTTGAAAGACCTTGCAGGAAAATGATGCCAATTCACTGTGATTTCATATCTTCTCCTCTTTCTTTCTTTCTTTCCTTCTTTCTTTTCCTTCTTTCCTTCCTCTTTCTTTCCTTCTTTCTTTCTTTTCCCTATCTAGCCTGTAAACAGCTGCAGCAGGAACCGTCTCCCAGTTCACATTCATATAGATCCCAGCCTGATGGTCGGATTCAAATTGGCCAAATGAGAGATGCCAGCGAGAGCAAGGGGAGCCAGCCAAACCGAAGGACTCCCGAGGAATCCATAACTCAATAAAGAGGTTGTTCTTCCTCATGTCCAAAAAAGTAAGTTTTAAAGAATATTTTACAGGCAACAGTGGAAGGGATCCCCTGCAGCAATTATAGCTCAGAATGAAAGGGGCATGCGGGAACAGCCTCCAGCATCTCTATCAGCAGCTACAGTCATAGGTGTCTCGGCAATACCTAGGAACAGGAGTGCCTGTCCTTAATAAGCACTGTTAGTTTAATTGCCCCCATTACAGACTTTATCAGCAGCAGGAGGAAGAAAGGGATGGCCTGTCAAGCGGAGTGGGAATGTGGGATGGAAGGCACCGTGGACTGCTGCGCTCTGCTGAATGCATAATGAAACTGCCGACAAGCACAAGTGAAAAATTACGTATTTAATCTCTATGTCTTCTCTTAAAATTCTTCCAGCTTATTTTTTTGTCTGAGTCTTCATAAAATGATGTGCTGGTTAAATAAGCACTGATCATTGGTCTAGAAGGATCTTGAAGACACATCCCACCAGTTCATGAGGGCAAGTTCTTATAGATGAGGCACTGATCAATTAGCATGTTTAATTGCTAGTGTGCAATGAAAAAAAGTGATCATATCTTTAAGCATACTAGTCAGGCTTAAAAATTGATGAGCATTAGTCACATCTCCTTAGGCTCTAAGTAATGATGGGCAACTATAGCTCTGGGTGTTACACTTGGCACTTAAAAATAATCACCTGGAAACAAGCAAAAATATGAATAATAACCAAGCGTAAATTCATCTCACATATATGATGTCCTAATAAATGCTGCCGTTCAGAGACAGGGAATGTGGAGCAGAAAGATGTTGGTTTTTGCAATTACAATCACAGTCCATACTCATAAGATTAAAGTTTTACACAGTGGCTCTTCTCAAAAAATTTGCTGAATCCTAATATTTAAGATGAAAGCATAATAAAGGGCGATTTTTTTCCCCTTTTTTAAGAATTGTCTGCTAGGTTTGATTTGCCGGTTCTCACTGAACCAAAACTTTCTACTGACTTCAATTATCAGTAAATTGTGTTGACCTCAATAGGGATTTTTAGAGAACTGGACCCATGGCATGAATAGGCTGTTCTGAGCAGAAAAGTGACTGCATGAAAATGGCATCTTCTTACTCATCAGTTCTGCCTCCTGAGGGCATAGCAAGCTACATCATCTGACTTTAATGACAAAAATTAGGTTTTTTCCTCTTGCAAGTCCTTCAGAGCTGCTGCAACAGGGCAGAGGGGGGTTGTGCAGCACCAGCAGAATTTTAACCACGTTGTAGCTGCAGATTATTTCTTCTTGGCGATGATGTCTGAGCCAGGGAGAACACAGAGGCACTTTCTTTCAGGTGCCAGGGTGAGTTTGCAGAGCTATCCTTGGAAGAAATTTTTTTTTAAGGTTGAAAGCCAAGAAAATATGATATGGAGGCACCAAGGGAGGAAAAATGGGGAACTCCAGTCAGTTTTTACAGCTGGTTGTGTTTACAGACCGATTTTCAAAGTGTCTAACCTAAAGGAGAGGAGCAGTGGGGTAAAAAGTGCTGTTATTTCACTAACTCGGATAACAGGTTTAAAACTGTGGAGCTCTCCTCTTCGGGCTTTTATTCTAATGCATCAGCCCAGGTCTGAGCTCTTAAATTCCTTTAAAAGCTCTGGCTGTTTTTCAGCAGAGGAATTGCATTACGGGTGTCCTGGGAGCCCACGGGGCCACCACGGCCAGTCCCTTCCCTCCACCTGGGCTCGGAGCACCCGGAGCACCAGGTTGTCCCTAAACCCAGGTCCTCACGTGACAATGAATCACGTCGGTATTTTCCCAAGGGGCTCCTCCATTCAAGGAGCTTTAAACACTCCATGTTTGACATAGACCTGATTTATTGCATTTGTAAAGGTGACCTTAATATTTTAATGGTAATAATTCTTTCAAGGGGTTAAATCAGTAAATGTGCTGTGTTCATATTGTGGCATTATATACTGTAGGCAGTTTAATCCGTGTAAGTAGTTTCAGTGATATTAGCACTGTAGGCAAACTGATACTAAAGTTTAAATGTCAAAGAGAGTTTTCATATTAGATCCAGTGCAAACAAAACATTTTTTTTTCAAGTGCTGAGACATAAAATACCAGGAGATAGTAAAGACAGAGAGTGCCAATGAATCTGAAATAAACAGGAGGTGAAATTTATTGTATTTTCAAATATATGCCCTATCCAAGGACTGCTGCAACTGCACAGATCTGTAAAATCAGAGATAAGAGAAAAACCTTGTAGCACAACACAATAAATGCATCTAGCCAGGTTATCTATCTGGGTTTCTGTAACTTCTTGGAGATTTACTGTTTCGCCCTGCATTGAGGATGGCATTTTATATTTCCTTTCTCATTGTGTAACGGCAGGTCCAGGTTTAATAGCTCAGCCGGGAATGTGTCACCAAGCTGCCACCCTTGCCACACATGGGGTAAGAGCAGAGTGATGCCCTGCAGAACCCGGTTGTATTATCTGAAGGCTTCAGAAACAGAAGCGAAACATGGATACAGAGTGGGCAGCGACTCCAAAGGTCTGTGCGCATTCCCATGTAGGATAAGCAACAGCTTAATGGGAAAAAGGCATGTCCTGGACAAGCAAGGCAGCTTATCCAGGTGGGTTCAAGGCAGCTCCTGGATGTCCCCACACAGGG
>JAWLRI010000041.1:677161-694108 GCA_034781795.1 Crypturellus tataupa
TGCCATGTACAAAATCCTGGGAAAATCACTGTATTTTTTGCACTCTCCAGCTGGACACGGGTCCAAACGCTGGTGTGCGGCCAGGTCTTGCAGTCGTCCTCTGCTCAGCTGCCTCCTGCAGTCCTGCTTCAGCCTCAAAGCGGGACTATATCTTAAGCCTTCCCCTGCCTTTCCAAGTGGGAGCATCTTGCAAATACGAACAAGGCAAAGAGCAAGGAATAGGAGAAGTCCTGCCTTGCAAGAGCAACAGTTACAGGGACCATTTGCTTTGCTCTACTAGTGCAATGAAAACAGGCTCCTCAGAACCACGTTTCCACTCCAGGAGGAGAGCACGTCCCTGGAAGCAACACACGCAGCTTTATGGAGCTTAATCCTACTTCAACACAAGCAATCACAATTTCCCAAACTGTAGGAAAAGGAGATCTTGAACCTGGACCGGCTTGTGAGGCCAGATAGTCGCTGGATAATGAAATTTGGGTGTGTGGTGTAAATGTTGCTCCGTAATCAGCCTGTATTGTGCAATGTGTGTTTTTCTCCTGTCTTGCACACTTTACCAATCACAGTTATGCCACTCCACACAATTGTTAATCAGATTTTTGAGAAGTGGGCTGGAGCTGGCAAGCTTTCTCATTCAGAAATCATGGGAAATGGCATGGAGTACATGTCAGCTTTATGGGAGAGGAGCTTGAGGATTACGAGATGACAATTCTCAAACCATTTCTTTGTCAGCCCAGTGAAGAGTGTGTATGGAATCACAGCAGGAGGAATCCCAAGTGCTACACACATGGGAGATGAGAGCAGAAGGCGAAAAGACCGGTTAAAAATCAAAATATCCAGGCCATTAGTGCTCTTCCCTCGAGGGATTTTGCCCTTTCTGTCAAATACAGAGGATTTTAAACCACTGGAGGTTTAACACAGCCGTGGTGAACGCAGCAGCTGGTGAAGTTCATCATTTTTCCTTCGTTATACAGCACCAAAGCACTGAACGTGGTGGCACTCTTTCTCCAAGGTATTTTAGGAGCTCACGGGCTGCTGACCTTGAAATTTTCAGGCCTTGACAAGCTGTAGCCCCCCAAAACACGTGGATCACCCAATTTAACAATCTAATGATGGTCGTATGCACCTGGGGCCTGAATAAGATAAGGAAGGTCGTGGAGGCCGCCTTCGCCTTGGACATTTGGGCTTAAATGCCACCCCACACGACAAGGGGAAAAGGGCCAGGCTGAGTCCCACTTTGATCTGCAAGTTCCTAAGCTAACCCCTGCTAGACCCTCTGGAGACTTCTGCACAAATATAGTTAATCACAAGGACTTCCATAGGATCTACTCAGCCTCTTGGGGGTCAGTATGAAGCACAGGAACGTTCCCCAGCAGGTGATAGAATTTTTGCCCCATCACATCCTGGACATCAGCAATTTGCCAGTGTCTTTCCAAGCTGATGGACTGTGAAAATGCAGCCCAGAAGCCCCCGCAAAACGTTTTGCAAGTGCTGGTGCAGGCTGCAAAGAGAGGAGCAGAGCCCTGGCTGCTCTGAACTGTGACCCTGTACAAAGCAAATGGACATAAATAAGCTTTTTCTTTGCACTATGTTTGTATCAAAGTGATTTTTTTTTTGCTCCAAAGTCTCCTCTGAAAAAGCTCCTGAGGGCAGATGCAAACACCTTCGTTCAAGAGCTCTTCTTGCCACGGCACTTGGTTTAGAAAACGACCCATGCACAACTTCAAGTCATTTAACCCTCTAAAACAAATGAAGAAACTAGCACGTTTGAAAATGAGGTACTGATTTCAGTGTCCTGCTGAATCTTTAATTAATACTCAGATTTCTAATCAATGTTCCCCAAAAAATCAAAGTAAAAAAGATCAACCTGTAATTTATGTTTCCATCTTTAACCTAATTGTGTTTCATGCCATAATGGGTCACTGAAGAGCTTGGGCTTGTTTCATTTTGAGCTCCAGTGACAGTCAGAACTTCATTTTTGTTGCCTTTCTGCCATTCTTTGTGGTGAAAAGCAGTTCTTATCTTTCATCGACCTCCACAAACTGACAAATAATAAGTGACACTATGGCTTATTTTGCCATAGAAGATGCTATCATGTTTAAAAATATATATAGAATGGCTTGTCACAACTGCTTCTCCATCAATAGGTGATAAACCAATAAATTAAAGTAATGGTGCATAAAAGGATGGATTCTGATAGACTTAAGGCAATATAAAATAATTGGAGACTTTATTGCTATATCCAATTTTAATGGGGTGCTAGGCAGTGCATTCTTGCAATGGGGCTGGAAAGGCAAATTAATCTTTATGCATCATCATCAAGCAGTGTAAACATGGCCAAACTTAATTACAATATAATAGATTGTTAAGTGTCTGCCCCACAGAGGTGTGATTGCTCTCAGGCAAGTGATTACAGCTCAGATGACTAGCAGACAAGGTATCCTTTAAAGGGCTCCTAGCAGCTTTTGCATGCAGCAGACAATAAATCGGCTGCAGAATTCGTGTGCCAGAGAGGCTGCTTCCCACCGTGCCAGCTGCAGCAGAACTGTGTTCTGGAGACCCACGCAGATTTACGACGAAGCATTAATGAAATGTGACCTGAAAGTGAAATATTTAGCCAGCAAAAGCTCTTGTTTCGCTTCAAAAACACGTTGGGCATTTGATTTTCGCAGTCGGTGCCAAGGTAGCATGGGGATAGGCTCCGCACCAGCCTGGGCACACTGTGCTCTGCACCGTCTCAGAGGCACAAAGCGGTGAAAAACCACACAGGGATGACTGGTCTGCACCTGCATAAATAAAAGGTATCTTATATATTTTCTATGTATTTTCTCTATATTTTCTACATATTTTCTTTTAGAGATTATACCAACTTAAGGCGAGAAATGCAATGCAGCACGTACAATATATTCCACTTTTGTCCCTGATACTCTTTTCCGTCATTAGCACTGCTATACATGACACAGAACATGGGATTTTATGAACTATTGTACCTTTCCTTCCGCAGTAGCAACTTAATTTATACTTGCACATATAAACATATATTTATATTTACTATATATACTCTGCAGTGAACTTGCTTCTTTAATGGACTAACTTCACTAAAAGAAGGCAATATTTTATGTTTTAAATATAACTGCAAAATGTAGTTCATAAACCCCAGCTTAAAGGTTATTTATGATAACTTGTTGAGAACTAATTCTGAGAAGAGAGTGTGTTGTGCTGAATAATATCTATAGTGGATATTTATCTATACTGGCTCAGTCTACACTGGATGTTTGTATGGTGTGTGCAGTAGAAAATTCAGGTCGGAGTCTCAGGATGGCAAATTTAGTTATGTCTCCTTTAAAACACATTAAATCCCTTAGGTGATGGTTCATATTTTAGCTTCCCGATGCTCACACCGCTATGAATTGCTCAGATATCCTGAATTCTTTCATACTATAAGATACTAAAGGTGTGTCTTAGTAACATGGAATCAGAGAGAAGCATAATCTTCAATTCCTTGCTTACCCCTCACTGTTTTGTCTTCAATATACCCGTATTTATTTATAACGATACTAAAGGTGTTTGGTAGCTTAACTGACTTAGGAATCAGGAAATCTGGAGTCACCGCAGGGTGTTTCCCTGCTACCAAGACTTTCTTGACAGACAAGGAGGTCCCAGAGTTGGGACCTTTGGGGTCCACAGCAGAAAATGTCCTTTATTATGGAAATTACTGTAGATGGGGTTTGAAAGGCAAAAATCTTTAAGGCTGTGGTCACAGTCCACTACCACAGAGGTCACTTGGATGCACCTTGATAATGAGAATAAAACAGCAGACACGTTATGAAATGTTAAACGCTCGTTTTTCCATGATCACAAATGTATCTTGCAGAGCGGTTCTTTAACTCTTATTTTCTTTCTCTTTGCTTGGGCATTTCACTGCTTTGCTCATCGTTTGCACCACCTAACACAGCACTGATTTCATCCAGCGCAGACCTCCAGGAACCTCTCAAGCTCAGACTGCATCCCTGCATCGTGCATTTACATTTTAGCTTTCTGATAGTAGCTTTTACTAGCAGCCCAGTTTAAATTCTTCGTTTTATCTAATTCTTCTAAAAGCACAATGATTCCTCAACTGGAAAGGAAACAAAGTAGATCCGAATGATCCATATGTTGAAGCACTGTATTTTCATCATTTAAATGATAAACTTCCCATCAAATATCTACAAATGTACATTCATGACTCCCATCCAATGATCTATTGGCCAGAGGCACATACATTGTTTTAATTTATTTTGGAGTAAAGGTGCTTTCCTGCCGAGTTTGAATAAGCTCGCTATGTACCAAACAGATGTTCAATAAAAGAGAGACTTTACTGAATATGACATATAAACACAGAGAAAGAGGAGGAAGGAGGGAGAATTCCAGGAAATATGGATTCCTGCTTCATCAAACAACAGGCCACGTTTTTAATCGGTCCTTTTTACAGACAGAGCTGTAATGAAACAGAAGGGCTGGAGATGTCTTGGGAGAAGGCAACGTTTTTGCTTGTGTTGAATTGGCTTCAGTGAACCCACTGTGACACTGCACGATTTCCTCTTCCTTTGCAGCAGCGCGATGGCTTGGGTAGTCCCCAAAACAGTCCTCACTACAGGGAAAAAATACATTAAAAAAGAGTACATGATGTGGGAAAATTGGAGGGTTTGGAGGACTCCTTTCCTACCTGGTGAAATACCCAGTCTTGTTCCTGTTGGCTCCTGTTGCAAACACCAGCACTAAATGTGCTTGGGCCCTTGTTCTCACCCTGTGCAGAAAAGGTGCAACAAGAAAGAGGATAAGGAGAGGGTAGAGGTTGGGCAAGTAACTGCCCGCCTGAATTAAAAGCCTTTTCTCTGCAGTGTTGAGTATTTGCTGGCAAACTGAAAGCTCATCAATATAGATTCATTATTGATGCACTTTCTTCACCTTAAAATGCGGGTTGACGTTGCTCAAAAACATCCTTAAGGGTGATAAGCATGAGAGGAAAATGCTTCTTACAAGGCCCAGTCCTTGCATCTATTCAGGAATTTGCTGTTTGCAGAGAGGTGGTGTTGAGGGAGGCGCTCAGGAGAGCAAACGGTGTCTGATTTGTCCCTGCTCGGGGAGATGAAAGGCTGCGTGTCCCTTTGCGATAAGGCGCTCTCGCCTTTGAGCGGCTTCTCCTTTGTGCAGGGCCTTGCAGGAGGGATGGCCACCAGGGCCACCACTCCAGGTGGGCTGTCACCCTCGCCAAAAAGCAGCAGAGGGGAAAAGTGTGTGCTCAAAATGGGCTTAACATGGGCAGAAAGTAGAATTTTTAGTGGAACTTGGAGCCTCGTCTTCCCAAATCACCCACCCGTCCCCAAGCTGACTCCACAGGGCAGCACAGCGATGCTCATGCCATGCCTGAGCCTTTCTTGATGGATAATTAATGGTAAAAATTCTAAGTATTTAAAGAGCATTAAGGGTATTTTGATAAAATCTACTGATACAGAAGTCTGTCTTGCTCCTACAGGTGCTAATCTCAGCACTTCCCATCTGCACTACTTAGCACTTGAAAAATCAATCTTATTAATAGTAATAATGTGTTGAAACTTGGCGTGGATTCTTTGGGTGAGACACTCAACCTGAATGTCTCCAAGCTCCTGAGAATTTCCAGGGAAGAATAACAGAATGGATATATGCTGAAGCCTAGTGAAATTGTGCATTCAGTCTTCATTTGGATTTACATGGAAATTTGCTGCTTTTTTTTTTTTTTTTTACATTTGATAAAGGGTAGCATAATAATTTTTAAAGCATTGTATTCCAAGCTACCAGACATTATTGATCCTCTTGAAGGGCTTCTGCTTTGCAAACCCTCCTGCCTTGCATGTCCTCATTGACAACGTGTCAGAAGGTGAGAAAGGGTTAGTGCCTAAGAGGTTTTTATCACTGAAATATTCACTCAAAACGTGTTCTCCCAAGTGAAAATGCTTTGGTCACTTAGGCACTATTTAAGCAATAAAAATTTAAGTAATTTTCCCCTAAAAGACGATTGGTCTCTGCCCTACTCGCTTTAATCACCATGACCCTCCACAGCACTGCAGAACCCTTGGAGTTGGCCAAACCCTACAGCATCCTTAAGCTAAAAGAATGAAAAAAAGAATGAGGAAAGAATCTTTTACGTAGTCCTCTTCAGAGTCTTGTGATGGTGTTCAAATTTAGGAATATATTTGCTGATATCTTGGTACAGATAAACTTAGTAACTTACTGAGTGGAAGGGAAATGTAAAGGGCGATTTTGATTTAAACTATAGATGGAGACAGGCAGAGAGTCGCACTGGGGAAGCAGGAGGTTCTAACAAACTTGTAATGAGGAAGCCAATCAGCTTCATTAAAGCTGTTATTTTAATGCCATTTTACATGACTATTAGGACTATATTTAAAACAGCTGTGGCAGAGGGACCTCTAGGATGTGAATAAAGGCTCTTTGATAAGTCTTTGAATTCTGAAAGGGAAAAGATAACTCAACACTTTCTGTGCTTGTCACTGCCATTATTTAAGCTTGGTGACTTGCTGCTGCTTCTTCCCAAAGGGCAGGCTCCTATTCTGCCTCAGAGTCAAAACAATATTATCAATAATTATTGAGGGTAGATCTCTTCATGGGTTCTTCAGGTAGGAACATAGAGCCAATTAAAATGACAAACTTTGTTTCAGCAAATTCTCTGTTATAAAAGGCAACTTTCCCCTCTCCCACAGAGAGAGTGTTCTGAGCTTTGCTTAACCCTCCTACATTCATTTCTTTTTAAATCTTCCTTTCTGTAACCCTCAAGATACCCAGTTCCATTTTGATGTCTCCCAAATGTGTTTCAGAGGTGGAATACGCCTGAGATTTTTGGTTATAGGTGCAAAAATCCAGGTGTAGAGTTTGCAAGGTACAATTGAACTTAAGAGAGACATTTCCCCTGTGAAAGTCCAGGCTTAAATTCATATTCCTCTTTCCCCCGATACCTCTCATGCTTTTCTGCTGGGTGGTTGCATTATTTTGCTGAGTGCATAAAGGAAAATGAGAGAAAAAGCCTGGTTTATGCCTTCATCTTAGTGTCAACTTGGGAGTAGCATTAAAGAAGTCAATGCAACTAAGTTTGGAGGCAGGCTCAAAGGTTCCGTGATGGAGTTTAATATGTAAACGTGTCAATAATGTGATACAGATACATTCTTCCTGTTTAAACAGGCACTAAAGGTGTATCTGCTCTCTGCCAACATGACTTATGGCTGCTCATGGGTTTTCCTCTGAGATTTTGGATGCTGAAGCCACTGAGATGCTTACCTAGCGACTTAGGAATACCTAACCCAATACCTAACTTTCAATTTAGATCAGAAAATAACAGTGGAGCATGATAAGTTTCTCCAAAAATGCGCAGCAAGGTTTGTTGATTCGCAGTGTGGAAGCAATATTGTTCTTTTAGTACTGGATTGTTTTATATCCCATTCCTCAGCATAAACCATCGGCCATTTACCAGTGAAAAAGCACAGGTTTGCAGTGTGAATAGAGTCTTGCAAACACAAACCCATGCAGATTTATTGCACCATTGCTAAGTAAAAGAAAAGCCAGCAATGAAGAGCAGCAAATCTCCCATGTGCTGCTGGAATCAGGTGCAGTGCTGGAGTTTCCAAACGCTAAAGCCTGGTCCATATTTGAATAAGGAGCATTCACAGTTCTAATAATTCCAGAGCTCCAAACACATTCGAAAGGAGCCCTTGAAGTGGAAGGTCTGATTACAAATAACCTGCATCGAGATGAAAGTTAGCTTTTAATATCTGCTTTTTTAAGTCTGCTTTAGCCTTTCAAGAGGCTTCAAAAGAAAACAAAGACTGTAAAACAGTCTGATTTAATGCTGGGAGATGTGTGAAATAAAATGCTGGACAATAAGAGATGTAAAACAAACAACAAGTGCAAATGACTTAAATCAAATTAAAGAGCTAATTGAAAATAATGGAATAAAAACCTTTTGGGGTTGTTTTTATTCATCTGGTTTTCATCACTGTTTGCAGCAGCAAGTTTTTTTTTAATCTTCTTCACTTTGAAGAACAAACTTTCTCCACCATAAAAGACAATGATTTCAATCAGTAGCTGAAATGTCATTCGAGGGAGATGCAGGCTCTAAATGCTGATCAGGAATAGAGGCATCATCAGCAGAAGGCAGCAGGGCAGGCACACACTGTCCACCCTTTGCAACTGCTTTATCTGTTGTTATAATGCCCCTAACTAACATTTCTTTTCCTTCATTCTTTGTAGTATCTGAAGGAGAAGAGTTTTTTCTGTGTTATCATCCTCATACAGCATCACCCAAGCAATCCTCTTCCTCGCAGGAGTAGCAAAGGAGAATGAGCAAACTGAAATAAGTTGGGTTTGAGATGAAGATTGGCTCAATTGCCCTACATGGAGGTAGGATTCTTTTTAAAAAGTATTTTTAAAGGCCGTCAGGCTGTGCCTGACCACCCGAAGAGAAGTGGTGCTCGTGTAAGAACACGTTTATGTGTTTTCGGGATAGCAAATGAATCTTTTCACTAGTAACGTCCTAGTGTGACGTTACTGCTCTACATCAGACCAGGCTCCTGAGCTGGAAAGCAGCCACCCTGGTGTCCTATGGCTCTTGCTCCACTGCCGCCTTCTGCTGCATTTCCAGGTCCTTCCAATGGTTTTTCCCCTCCCAAACTCCTCACCCATCCTCTGTTTTTCTCTCATGGCCATTTTCGAGCTCTTGAGGACACCCAGCTGCCTAAGGACCCTCTTCTGCAACATCATGTGCAGGCCAGCACCTTCCCAAGCTCTTGTTCACTCCAAGAGCCAGAGTTGGCTACATGCGAATCATGGAAATCTCACAATTTTAGCAGGGAAGAACTTGTTGCTGACAATATTGGACCAAGGAAATGCTTTATGAAATGCATCAGCCCGATAAAAACATTTCCTACGGGGAACATCCTAGCCAGTCCCAGTGCCAATGACGTTCAGGAACCTTCGTCCCCATCTGCGGGGTCTTTGCTCCCCTCCATGCGTGGAAGATCTCCGAAACAGGCAATTTCCATTGCAAACCAGCACCAAGAAAGTGGGCAAAAGCCAACCAAGAAAACCTACAAACTGCCCGTGTGAACAGTGTTGTTAAATGAAATTATTCCTCCTGTGTGTTCCTATTGCCACCTCTGCATTAAAGGGAGAGGAGAAGTGATAGCAGTTACCCAGCTGTGAGCACTCGGGGTATGTGGAGGCTGCATAAAGAAATCATTTAGGGGACTAGAAGCCAAACTGCTCCTGAAGTTTGGTGAAATATCCAGCCAGCCGCAGTGGGGGTTTTCAGGGAAAGGACTTAACAAAAAAATTAAAAATAAAGAAAAAGAAAACCCACCAACACCAATGCATTCCCATAATGAAGGGTCTAAAAATGCCCCACTCATTGATGCAAAATTACAGTTTTTGTTTATCCTCCGTCTACTTCACACGGCTTTATACAATGCGCACCATGGAAAATACAAGCAAACAACGGCCACATTAGTTAAGAGACCTTCCATTTTACTTTGGCAGTTCACGATAATGGAATTTAATTGTGGAAAAAGCTGAATAATTTTAGCTGAATGTCATTTGGTTCATTCAAACTGGGAATCAGGGACATTTTTAACAAAGGTTTTCAAACTTCTTTTGAAATCAGGAAGCTGCTGTGCACAGATAAGGGGAGAGGTTTGAGGATTCTCTATCAGAAATTTCAAGGTTTTTTCCATCTGCTTTTTCACATTAACTGGTAATTATCCAGAAAGGCACATAATAGTGCAGAAATGACAGAAGCTGACAAAGGTTTTCCTAAGATATGTAAATTGTCAGTGATAGGCAAGGTGCAACAGAAAGGCTTTCTACAGCACAATTATTTATGCCAGTTTCATTTGCTTTTAGGTAGCACTGATGGCAAACTACACAGCCGCCTCTTATCATGTGCCCTGCACATTAGCTGCGGCACCAGCGCCACGGAAATGTGGCAAAAACGGAGCTTTAAGGTTGGTGGTCTCCTCTGACTCGGGTATTTCACATTCAACATGCACGCGGGGCTGTGTGCTGCCTGTGCAGATATTCCCGAGCAGCCTCTTGTTTATTCCTCCGACATCCCCCTTCCTTTCTTGCGCCGCACATATAAATAAATAAGTGGGAACCTTCGCACCGAGGCGGCGTCCGCTCACTGATTGCGCTGGGGCCGTGAGGATGCCTCCTCGTAGCGGGGGGATGGATGAGAAGAGGCGCTCAGCTGTTTGCACGGGGCTCGTTAGCCGTTTGCACTGATTGTGTGTGTTCTGCAGGTAGCTCCGGCCGCTAACGATGCCGAGAGGAGCTGAGGAGCAGCCACCCCGCGAGGATTCGCCCTTTCCCTACCAGGTTGTGGCCAGGCGGGTGCTGGACCAGCTGCATCTGCTGTGCACAACCCCGTGCAGGTAAGGCCGATTCTGCCCCCGTAGCTCCTGCATGGAAAAGCAGCTTTTAAACTATTACTATAGTTCAAAACTAATTACTATAGGGACTATTAAACACAGGGGTGCAAGGAAGGATCCCACACTGGTGGGATCTGTGTTACACCAGCAGGTCCTCAGGTGGTCCCAGCTTTTTCACTGTGCTTCTTGCAGGGGATATTCAGATCTCTGCAGAGGGACAGAGGGTCAAGGTCTGACAAATCCCCCTTTTAAAGCAGGGGGCTGAGCTCCTGGCTCCTCCCGGGAGGTTAATCCTGAACTAAAGCCTCCGGGCCCTGCTGTACCTTGGAGAAAGTCCTTCCTCGCCGCCCCAGCCTGCAGCTCCTGCCAGAATTACGAGTTTTAATTAACCTTTTCTAAGGATGGGGCCGCATATGTAGCTACATATGTAACTAGAGATTGCGAGAGCTTTAATGGATGAGAAGGCTTCGCCTCTCGTGCCACGATGCAGCGGTGCCGGCAGGATTATGGGGCTGTAATTGCATCGTGCAAACACATGAGTGGGATTAAGTTGTTCTGACAGGGGGATGGTTCCATGCGTGGGGGGCAGCATTCATTTCCTTTATGTTAATATTAACTTAAGTTAATGGGGGCTGCGAGAAAGTCAACAGGAGAGTGGCCCGATACCTTTAGACAGGGAAAAGCCAGGTTTGTGCTTGGAAGGGGCTGAAAAGGGCCTGAGAAAGACAGAAAAGGGGCTGAGTTGCCAGCAGGGACCATAGGGGCAACTGAGGCAGGACCTTGGCCATGGGGCCACCATCCAGCAGAGACCAAGGAAGCCCTGAGCAGCCTGGGCAGCCACTTCTGCAGTTTCAGACCAGTTATTCAAAATGAAAAAATAACTTTTAGAGTTATTATGTTGGTTGGTGCTTGGCTCCATTGCCATCGGGGAGGCAGAGGAGGGGAGGTTTCCCATTGCAAGTCTGCAACCTGCGGGAGACGAGCAGCCAGCGGAGACCCAGGACTGCGGCAGGAGGTGTTTGGTGAGACCTGGATGTCCAGAAACAAAATTATTAAACAAAATTATTAAACAGCTCTGCCCTTTCCAAAGCAGGAAGGCTGCTCCCATGCGTGTGCTCCCTGGTTGTGCCTTTGGAGCCTGGAGGTTGCTCTGGTCCAGGACTGGATGCGCGGCCTGGGGCCCCTGGACCTGCAAAGGGGCTTCTCCCCCCATCACCCATTTGAGAGAAGCAGCCACATCAGCACAAATTAACCCCTTAAGCTGCTGTATTATTAATTGCAACTAACTGCAGAGCCCATCAGGCCTAAGGAGCATAGGGACACATCTACCAGCAGAAAAGATCCAGCAAAACATTCCTGCAAGGAGGCAGGAAGCCACAAAGACCCCTCTGTGCGGCGTGGGGACAGCAAACCCCAAGAGAAAGCTCATTTTGAGACTAGGTTGGCTTCAGACTGTAGCTAAACTGTCCAAGTCCCTGTTCTGGCAGTAACACTGAGCACTGTGGAAATCTGTAAGACTCAGCAGCTCCGGGCGACCGGCCAAGGTCCAGGTCACTCTGAGCTCCCCATCACCTGTCCTGTTGCACCAGCCCGGCTGCTCCTGGCTGCCCAGCTCAGTGCATGGGATTTCTGTCAGGAAAATCTGTGTCTGGGCACCTTAAACATTCGTTTCCACCAAAACGTCTGTTTAGTTTCCTTGTGAGGTAGATTTTGTTTGCGTTTGCATAGTGTTCCCCATGTGCCTTCAGCTTTCTTCCTCCCTCAGGTTCCACTCAGCCCTTAAAATTCTTTTTTTGTCATTTTTTTCCACTCATGTCTTTATATATGAGCACTAGATCCAAAAAGTATGTTTGATTTAATGACACTATACCTACCATAATATGGAAAAACAACAAAACATGTCTAAATGTTTGAATAGATACAATTAATTGATGAAATTATGAGATTAGAGCTGAGCCAACGTGAAATTTCTGCCTCTAGCCTGAAGTCTGGCCCTGCTCATAATGAGTCAAGGGAGCTTTGCCTGCAAGGTGGCTAATTTGGGTGGCTGCACATTAGGAAGTGTCACCTGCATCAATGAGACGGTCACCAGAAAACAGGGTTGAGCAACATCACTCGTCTGCTTGGAGAGAGATGGGGAAAAGAACATCCCCACGACTCATTTTGACTATTAAACAATTGCCACGAAACCCTCAACATCCATCTCCAGGCGGAGAATTATTTACCAAAGCTATTCAGCAAATAATTGTGAATAATGAATCCATCAAAGAAAATTGTGTACTGAAAAAGAGGTGAAATTCACTGGATGAATTATTCACTTCAACTTGCTCGTTCAGCTCTGCAGGTAATGAATGAAATACGGGCTGCAAGGAGGCTCTAACTGCCGTGAGGGGTTTCATGCAGCAGAAGGGTGCAGGAAGCTGTAGCTGAGTTTAAAGTGCCACCAAGGCTGCAGAGGACATGTCCTTTTGTGACAGGAATCCAGCAAAATTCCTACTTTTAGTTGTGTGCCTGCTCTGTGCAATGCAGATTATGCATCTCCTGCACACTTGTCCTTTCCAGCTCTATTAGATGAGGCGTTGGTGGAAATATCCTAAAAAGTTCAATCCAAATCTTTCACGTATGGAAACCTGCCCTTGTGCTCACTGGGGATGGTCAGAGCTCTGCATCTTGCCAGGCCAGGCCATAATAAAAGGATGGAAAAAGAGTAATGTAGAAAAAATACATATAGCTTTCAAATGTCACATTAACCAAAATGTTGCAGCTTTGGTGAGGACACAGCTCCCAAATGTGATTTCCAGAGCTAGGAGTGTGTGGAAATCAGAATAAGCAAATGTGGGGATCAATATGTGCAGAAATAGTCTGAAAGCATCATCCAGATTATTCTGATGTTCTCCTACCTCGCGTTAGACTATTCCAGACTCATCCAGATTATTCTGATGGTTTCCTACCTCTAGTTAGACCCCGGATGCTTCGCGCTCCCGTTGACTCCTGTTTTGGAGCAAACGGAGATGTTGGGAGGGGATAGAGCGGAGGCACCGGGCACTGGAAGCGCCGCCCTAGCTGCTCCCCGGCAGCAGAGCCAGGGCCAGACAGCCCCTGGGTAGGGATTTATTGTCTGCATCAACTGGGAGCAAATTGAGACCGTGCGGAGGACTCCGGAGGCAGCAGGAGGAGCCTCTTCAGGCCGATGTGACCAAACCAACATCTGCGTCCCCCGTGTTCGCGGGACAGACACGTCCAGCCTCGGGGATGGCAGTTTCCCAGCGGTGGCTCCGGGGCTGCTCGGCTGTGCCGGGTCCCATCCCGCCGGCCGTGCACGGCACCATCGCCTTCAATCACCTTGCTGTAGGATTTGCACAGGATGATGTTATCCCCTCAAACAAAACAAAACAGAACAGTTTTATGAGAGCAAATCCTCCATCCTGGGGGTCTCCATCCCTTGGTCACTCGCAGCCCTCCCCAGGGCACCCAGCGACCTGCAATAACGAACGGGAGCAGCAGAAAGAGCCCCCGGACCGTCCTGTTCCCGCGGGAATGGTCTGTATTTACCTGCGGTGCCGGCTCCGGCAGCAGGGCCCAAGGGCGACCGGGCACCAGGGCCCCACGTGCAGTCGGTTCGGCCCTGTCGTCGCTGCGGAAGGTCCTGCCGCCCTCGAACGGCTGCAAAGAGCAAATCTCTGCCGTCCCCTCCTGAGCACCAAGGATGTTCGCACTTAAAAACATCTATTGAAAGGCCCATTGAATCTCTAACTGGTATTTTCAAGTTAAAAAAAGGAAAAACCCTTCCAAAATGAACCTGAACCTGTTTCTCCTTGGAATTTTTTTCCAATTAAATTAATTTAAAACGCGTGAAGGATCCTCCATGCCCCAAGATCCTGGCACTGGTGTCGGCTGCAGCCCCGGCCGCTCTCCAGCCTCGCTGCAGGCGTCTCTGCTCTGAAGCCTTTGAAGTGTTCGCGGCGCAGGCGAGGGCTGCAGAGAAAAACAGCCATTTCGAGATATTTATATTCTCTATATATTTAATGCGTGAAGTGCAGGTGTGGGGGTGTCAGTGTGTGTTTGTGGTAGGGTAACATGTATGTGTACAGTGCTAAAGCTGAGGGGGAAAAGCACTTGATGGAGGGGGAAAAAAGCATCTCCCTTGCTGAGGGCATCAGCACAGCGGGATCAGCCGGTCCAACCAGTGCCCCATTCTGCCCCAATCCAGATGCTTAAACGTCCCCTGCGCAGGGGTGTTTCCCCGCTCTGTTCTGTGATTTCTTCTCCCTTCCTGACCCAGGTAGTTTCCAATCTTGGACCCACTGGGTTACAGCTGAGCTAGGGCTCCTCACTCAGCAACTGTGGGGCTAACCCAGTCACTGCTGGATGGGATTTGTTAGATTTCCCTGCGTTTCTGTGGGTCAGGATAGATCCCAAACTGCTGCCGCAAGCCCTGTGCATCCCCCTTGCACCGCAGCTATTCCTGCCTGCAGAGATGAGGTTTAAGCAGCCAGAAAAACCTGGGATCCGGGAGCATCCGTTGCCTTGCACAGTGACTCAGCGCCGTTCCTGCAGGCTCAGGGAACAGCTTCTTCAACCTGGGACTGGTAAACATAAGGAAGGGCTTTTAAAAGCATCCGAAGTGGGAAATGATTGTGTTTGGTGGCTGCAGACGCGTTTCCCATTCACAGGGATGCGCTGTGCCACGGCAACATCCTCATTCTTCCCAGCTCCTTCCCAGCATTTGCCGTCCGTGTAAGCCGTGCAGAGAAATATTGGTAAATCAAAAGGGAAAATACAATTAATCCTGTGTTCTTCACAGCTGCCCTTTACGTTGCTTTATTTTTATTTTCTCAAGCATTCACACAGCCATCCTTAATCAGCCAAGGGCGGCGAGATTCCTTTTTTCCCGCTGCAGTCCCTGAAGCTCAGGAAGCTCCGACCTGCTCTGCCGTAAGGAGACGGTTCACACCGACCACTTGGGTTAATTAGGAGGGATCCTTTATGGAGCCGCTAACGATCGCTGCTGCGGGAGCACGGGTGGCTCTGGAACGCGTTTTTCACATTGTTGTTTCTTTCTAGCAGCAAACATTTACGCAGTCCCACTGCTTAAACCAGTGGGTTTTGGGGCTTCAACCAAGCGATTCTGCTACTGTAAAGGCAGGATTTTGGCTCATGCAATGCAAACGGCACCATGTCATTTACTGCTCCCAAGCAAATATTCCAAGCATTTGGAATGTACCTTAAGCATAAGCAATGCTTGGGGATAGGAGAAGAGAATTCCTAGGAACAGGCTCTGGTACCAGAGTATCCAGCCTTGGTTTAGACACTCGCATCGAGATGCAGTGGGAGAGGTCGTTTGGGGCCATTTGTCCCAAGGGAAAGCAGGGTGAACGGATTGGAAAACAACCACATTCCTGCAAACAAACTGTTTCAATTCACTTTTTTGCAAATAAGTGGAGGGAAAAAAAAATCTGTTTCTCAAGTCTCAAGTACTGAAAAGACTAAAAACCGCTCACCGGAATAAATAAATTAACCCAGCAGCCAGGAGCGCTGCTCTGCAGGCGCCGGGGATTGAACAAACCCGCTGGGCTCCGCGTGCCGCTGCGGATCAGAGCGCTCTGCGCTGCAGCACGCGCGGCCGATCGGCCCGGGCAGGGCGGCCGTGCCCTCCCGTCCCGCGAGCGCCGGCCGATGCCACTCAGTCCCGCAGTAACGCGCAGCCCCGCGCCGGGGGCACGGAGCTGCCCGCTGCTCGCTGCCTCGTTTGAGTTCTGTCTGGGCTGGAATTTGCTCCTCTGGCCCCGCTCCCACCTGCTCCAAACGTGCGGATTCAGCAACCAGGCCGTGGGGACCTGGAGGTTGGGGATGAGGCTGGAGCCCCCGCGCGTCCCTCCGGATTTGACACTGCAGCGGGGATGGACAGGCCGCAGGCACCGAGGTGGAAGGGCCACGGATGCTGCTCCACGCCGATATGGGACATGATCCTCTCTCTCCCGTGCAAGATCTTCCATCTCTGCTACCCAGCCCAGGTTCCTCCAAGATGCTCACACGTTGGGCTGGATGCACCATTTTACCATGGAATTTCCCCAGAATGAGACAAATCTTCCAGCTGCAGTTGTCATGGAAAGCGGTTGAGCCAATTCCACGACATTCGGGTCTCTGGGAGTCCTTGGGGGCTCCTCTCCTGGTCTATGGGGAGAAAAGCGGATCGGACCAAGGGGACAAACTCTTGTCCTGCAGTTCTGCAGCTGTGTCCCCAGCGGAGCCACCTGAACTAAGCGACGTCACCTGCAGTGGGGACCTGCCCTCAAACCACCCTTGTGTCCAGCACGTGGCATCGGCCTTGGCCATTCAATGTCAATCGCCCTTTCTTAGACCAAGAAATACCTTTTTCCACCCAAATCAACCCTCTCAACCTCAAGACCCGCAGCTTCTCGTACGTAACGCTGTGATCCTCATGGCCTCTGTTTTGACACTCGAGATCATTAATATTTCCTACAGTCTGTTAAGTAAG
>JAWLRI010000041.1:694208-765915 GCA_034781795.1 Crypturellus tataupa
GAGCCAATTCCACGACATTCGGGTCTCTGGGAGTCCTTGGGGGCTCCTCTCCTGGTCTATGGGGAGAAAAGCGGATCCGACCAAGGGGACAAACTCTTGTCCTGCAGTTCTGCAGCTGTGTCCCCAGCGGAGCCACCTGAACTAAGCGACATCACCTGCAGTGGGGACCTGCCCTCGAACCACCCTTGTGTCCAGCACGTGGCATCGGCCTCGGCCATCCAATGTCAATGGCCCTTTCCTAGACCAAGAAATACCTTTTTCCACCCAAATCAACCCTCTCAACCTCAAGACCCGCAGCTTCTCCTACGTAACGCTGTGATCCTCATGGCCTCTGTTTTGACACTCGAGATCATTAATATTTCCTACAGTCTGTTAAGTAAGCAGCAAATAAAGCGGGAAGTGTCCCAGATGTTGCAAAGAAAAAATGGAATTATTCATTGCTAACGTCAAATGCTAATGTGAGAGAAGCATCCTTGAAGAAATCCTTGGCTAGAATTCATCAGAGTGATATGAAATCACTGTTTTAATTATGCATTTTGGAATGCATTAGTCCCTGTTCTGCTCTGCCTTACAGATGTTTAGCAGTGCTAAGAATCTAGTGGAGTCTCTGGAATTACTTGTGATTTACAGTGACATTTGGATCAGAATTAGGTCCTTGTCCCCGGTATCTCTGAGCCTTTCCTCTCACTCCTTCACCTCGAACAGAGGAGAGACTGTGGGTTCCATAATCTCAAACCATAATTGAGTCCACCAGCTTATTTTCAAAATTTCCCCACCAGAAACAATGATTTTTATAGAACATTTTGTCTGATTAAGCTGCTTTGACTGTAAAACTTTGTGACCAAAGAAACTTTTCTAGTCCAGCAAAATGATGTGTTTGCTTAATGCACTGGCTATAGATGTTACATTTTAATACAGATACTAATTAACTTAGTTGTTCTACTTTATAATCTTACTTTCTATACCTTTATTAATGTACATTATCACAGTACACTCAGTATCAAAGTTTTAAAACTCCTTTTTTCAAGAATAATTCAAAAAGTCCTGCATTTTGGGGCAGAGTGATGGAGTTTTCAACTCCCGCTTGTTCTAGAGCTGATCCGGAGTGAGGAGCAGCCCCCGGGGAGGGCTCACCCCGACGGCATGAACGCTTGATCAAGCTAAATGCATCCCATAAATGCCTTGATGACATTAAACTAAATTTTTTAAAGAACAGACGGAGAAAGTTAATAAATATTTCATTCTGTAATATAAAACTCACTTCCATATTCACAACTGGAGGGATCCTTGGTTTCACAGATATCAATAAGGCTGATGGATTTCTTGCTACAGTCTCATCCTTCTGCCCCGGTGTCTCTTATGGGATCATCATTTCTGCACGCTTGGATTGCTTTATGGCATCGGTGAAAGGCAAGGGGCTGTAAATCCTGACCTCTCCTGCTCCTGGATTATCTGCTTTTATTCTTTGTGACCGTAAGTGTTCATCTCTACGCTGAATAGATAATTAAATGGCAAAAATTATTCAAAAGCAATTTATAGTGAGAAATTATCACTTGAAGAACTGTTGGGGCACAGGCATAAAGCAAGGGAGATACCACGAAAGAAGCACTTTAAAATTGCCAAATAAAACATTGAAATATATGTGCATTTGTAAGTGCCATGAATCATCTATTCCCTGGGAAAAAAAACATGATTTTTACGTGTATGTGCCAATTCCATTCAAACAAAATTCCCATTAATGGAAATGGTGGATTTTAATGAACTGTGAATTTTACTTAGGAAGTGCTGACCAAGCCGTATGAAAGACATCATCTTTACATGGGAGAATGACAATTTCTCACCCCTTTCATGCCATGAATCTTGCACAAGAATAATTAGAACTAGCTCCAAAGGAAATGCCAGACTCGGAAAATATTTTAGGAAGAGGTTTAACAAGCTTCCTACACTGCCGACAGTCTTCACTGTTTCCTAGAAGAGCTTTACATTACATTATTAATAAAGTATAGAGTCAACAGCATGACATAAGACTTAGCAGATATCGGTTTACTGCAACACTCATGGGTAAAGCAGGTATTTTTAGTAAGTTTGATTTAAAATTTATATGCAGATCACTTGAACGAGCAGGGGCCCAACAAACTGCTTCAAAGCACCAACCTGCAAAACACGACAAGATCAAAACTTGTCGTTTCTCAAATATTCTTACAAACCTCCACGTATACGGTATAAATTACCTCCCCTCCTTGTACCTAAGTAGTTTTGTATAGAATTAACATGCATTGCTCTTCCTGGCTGTCAAATAACGCGCACCTGAGCAATTGCAGGGATATCCAAATGGCAAACACTGTCTTTTTAGAACTGCCTCTTGTTCCGTGTTATAGAACACCGTAGGGTCCCATTCTGAGCTGGCTAATAGGTGCTACCATAAAAAACTAAATAATAAAGGATTTCTGCTGTTCCCATGCCCTCTCCTCCAGCCGTGACTGCCTCAGGTTTGGGATTATGAGTTGCCAAAAATCTGACTTTTCAGAAAAGAGAGAAGAGCGAAATGGTTCCTTAAAGAAATGCTATTTAATAAAAAGTTAAGTTTCATGCCACCAAAATTGGTTTATTCATATATTGGAAGTTAGGCTCAGGTACATTTATATCTTCAGAGTCAGGGCTTTTAAAGGAAAAAAAAAGTTTCTGATATTTCCCGACATGCCGTTAAAATGGGTGTCCTTTGACGTCAATTAGAGCTAGTGGGGAAAAAAATCATCCTTAATTGCTTTTCAGAGCTAGACCTTAGAGTGTACATCATCGCAGGCAGCCTCAATTACCTGTTACAAGAACAGGGATGCTGGGAACGGTATGAAATTCCAGGTCTCCTGAATATGCATGTGGCTGGGAGCTTGCAGGGGAGCCTTGGACTGCAGAGAAAACGGCCCTAAGAGCAGGGCCGAGGGCTGAATATTGGTGTTTGCAGCCCAGGCCTCTGCTCTGTCCTGTCACAGGGATAGGATAGCTACAAAACCCATAGATATGTATGAATTTCTCCCAAAATTAAAGATTCCAAAGCTGGATTTTGAGCCCAGGGCTGGTTTCCAACCATCAGAGCCTGCGTGTTGAGTGCTCCAGCCCGACTCTTCTCACCAGTGAATTCAGCCCTGCACCTACGCTGCCCATTATAGCTACCAAAGTAAAGCCCTAGTCCTCCAAGCTGGGTGTGTTTCAATACAAGGAGCGTCACCGATTGAGTCTTGCCGGGCGCCGCAGCTTTCCTCACTCCATGGACTTCATCTTGTCTCTGCCCACGAGGTAGAAGAGGAGCCCGGAGAGCAGGGCGAGGGGCGCCCCGGCGGCGGCGCACAGGAAGGACCAGCCGTAGCGCGCGCGCACGGGGACGGTGTCCGCGCAGCGCTCGCTGCGCTCCAGCAGGACGTACTTGTGCAGGTCGGCGGCCAGCTCCTTCCACAGCACGAAGAGCAGCACGAGCAGCAGGTAGAGGAACCCTGCGGAGAGAGGAAAGGGCAGGTTCAGCACACGGGACAGATGAACTCGAGAAGAGGCTGCAGCGGAGCTCCACCTAGTCGTGAAGTCCCCTTGTATTAGAGCTTAAGGATGCAATGTTGTTACTCACTAAGTTGCTCTTTGCATTCCCATGGAAACAAAAGCCCCTCTGCATGGAGAAACCCACCGCTAACACGAGCTGCTCTGGGGCCATCGGCACATCGCATCGATGCCACCTGCTCTTGTCACCTCGTTGTCACTCTCTGACTTGGCCTGCTTGGCTTCCCAGGCCCAGGGCGTTGCTGAGGGCACCGAGGAGGTTACCCTTGGAGTAATGATGAAACTATCCAAAACACGACTCATCTTCACTATATGTGGATCCGTGTTGGACTAATTCTGCATTCCCATTTTAGAGGCAATTTTTTCTTTTTTTTTCCCCTGAGATAAGTTAGAGTAGGAGACTAAGGCTTTTGCCTTTGCTAAGAAAAATCTACTAGTCTAAGTGCTGTCAGATCCAATTTCCACCAGGAATGCAAAGATATGGGGGTTGTTTTGCTGGTGGAAGCTTTATTTGGCACAGAAACTGCTCTGGGCTGGGGATATGACCCAGCACCAAGCAGAATCCTCGGCTGGACCCGCTTGTGTTACTCTTCCTTAAAACCAGCTTTGCCAACAGCCTTTAGAAGCCAGGGCAGCGAGGAGAGAGGATCCTATTTCATGGGGAAATCAAACACAATAAAGTGAAGCAGGCCGATAGCCGTGATGTATTAATCTCAGACGAGCTATTTCATAATGTAGTGATAAACAGCCCCAGTGTGTGCCTAGAGTCTGTTTAAGGTGCAGCCTGGGCCGGGATCCTCCGTTTCCCTCCCTTGCAGCGGACGGCGGAGGAGCAGGGGCCCCGCTCAGCTCCGCGCCGCAGGTTCAAGCTCAGGGGCTGCTCTAGCAAGGGGAGGTCTCGGAGTTGCCCGTGACCCAAATAGCGGATCTCTCCGGGGAGCTCCCGGCTCGTATTTCCATCCTCAGACACGTAGGAGACTTCACGGGGTCAACTCGTACAAGACGGTTCAGCCGCGGCTGGAAACCCCGTGGAGAGCGCACACCTCCCCGGGCTCCGGATGGATTTATGGAGTATCCTAATAGGAACCTTCTCCATAATTCAAAACGATGCTGATAGGAGGATGCAGGTCTGTCTCCCCTGTATGAACCAGGTGACAAAAACTAGTGTGGCCCCAGTGTTATTTACTGTGTCGCATTTAAGAATACATGCAGCACATTAAAAAGGCAACGTATATTAAAACTAAATGATGATGGTGATGACAGAGCTGAACGTACCCCAGTAACATCTGATATAGCTACTGCCATATTAAAACATTATTTAACATATATATATACTCACATACACATATATCTGTGTAGATATATGAAAGAAGTCTTAAGAATCCAGAATTTGTGTAATCACACAAATATATTTTACATCCCAACACTCTGTTATTTCAAATCCTTCTTCCTTAGATAGAAAAATCCTTATATTTCCTGAAAAGGCAGACTGGGAGCTAAATAGCTACTATAACACTCGCATGTTCATTGAGATTTTTGATACCACTTGAAATTAAGTGCACAAATAAATACTTTACACTTGCTGAAAATACCAACTATACCAACTCTAAGAAAATGATTGAATATTTAATAGTCACCTGTTCTATACAGAATACAATATATTGATAAGAAGGCAATTAAGTCTTTATTACTGATGTAATTTAAAATTAAACTAATTAGATAGCAACTGAACCTTGAAAAGTGCTCCTTTAAAGATCAATTTATATTTCATTAACTTATAATACCTACCCTAATAGACACAAATAAAAAGTCATCTCAGAGGGACGCAGGACATGAGCACAATGTATTATTTTCTAGAGCTTTCTTGCATCTACCTTTCTTAAAAAATATTTTTTTTCATTTTTTTGTAAATTATTGAAGCTGAACTATTGAACTACCTGAACCAGCATCAAGACACGACCCTTGAGCTCCAACTATTCCACTGACCAGACTCTGTCCTGCACCAGCAGCTGATTTTTGCAGCTGCAAGAACCTCTCTCTGCAGCCTCTGCCCCTCCATAAAGATGGGCTGAGATGGGCCAGTCCATAGGAAAAGTAAAGGAAAATCCCAGGCAAGCCAAAAACAATGTAGTCCCAGCACAACTGAGCTTGCCTACGTCTCGTTTATTTAGGAAATCAGATTAAAATCCACCTGTTCAGCTCTTAATTACAGAGGTGCAGGGGGTATCAACGTGCTAATGAGCAGGGACGCAGCCCTCCTGTCCCCAGGAGGACAGACAGACCCAATATTGACGGGTTTATTATTAAAACGGGTACTGGAGGTGACGGCCCAGCCACAACAAGGAAGTTAAATTAAGCCCGTGTCAACACGCGGTGAAAAATGACCAAAATCCTGTGGAATAAGTGAATTCTGCTCCAGAAAACTTAGAGCTGAGTAAGAGGAGTCCCTGGGATTTACACACTCGCAACAAGGAGGAAAAACGTTAAAAAGGACACCTGAAATGTAGAAATAAAGACAGGAGAGCAGAAAGGGGAGGTGACTGAAATGTGGGGGGTAACATGTTCCCAACAAGAAATGCTTTCTCGGAGAAACAAAAAGTATTCGTAAATGTATCTAAAATTTGTTGTACTTTTAGGCATTAAAATGATCTGTTTGCAGTGGGAATATGAGGATGTTTTGCTTCCCTACTTTCAAAGTAAGTATTTGGCCTTTTTATTTTCCAATGATATTTAATCTTGGATTTTTCATGAACTTCTGCTTTAAATAAGTCTCGGTTTACTGCATCCTTTGGGGGACTTCCTGTTTCAGTAACAGCTCAAAGACATGTTTGTTCTATCCCAGCCACAAATGGCTTTCTATACACAGAGATTTCTTCTCGTCTTGGTCAGCAAAGTGAAAAAATATATATATTTTTTTGCACAGCTCCTCTGAGAACTAAAACTAGGGCCAACACCCTGTTGCGCATTGGGTTTGGTGGCTGTAAGTGATGGGCTCCTCAAACACCATGATCCCTGCATCCCTCCCACCAGCTCTGTGGTTTCTGCTGGCTACAGAATTAGCAAAGAGACCTCTTTCCTTCTCTCTTTTTCTCCTTTTGCCTTTATTCATTAGGCTGGAATGGGAAAAATGAGCTGGGAAACTCGGGCATGATGCTGAGGAGGTCAATGGCATCTTCTGGGGAAGGGCTAATAGCAAGAAAATTGAAGTGGGGCATTAAATGTCTCTCCTTCGTACATGACTGACACAATCCAGGGGCCAACAGCAAGACAACTAACGCTGGTGCTCAATCTTCCCTCTCCGAAGGGCAGTTTGCACCTTAACTGTGAGTAAATCGAAGTCCGTCTTCTTCCTCTCACTTATATCCCTGTGACACCTTTATGGCTGCGAATTGTAGGGACAGGTGAAATAACTCAATCTTTAACTCTTATCCCAAGAAAGCTGCTGAACTTTCATACAATCTGCTAATTACAGGAAAAACAAACTTTGACCATTAGCGACTTGTTTGCCTTTCTCCCTAGTTGCCCCGTAGAGATGTTCATAATAAGAAGAAAATGAGCGCTGTCCTTCTGCAGTCTTCCAGAAATGTTAACTGTAGCGGTGGGCAAAAAGCCTGAGAACTGCCAGAATTCATGACCTGGGAAGAGGAACCTGAGCATAAAATTCAGCAGTTTCCAGCCACAAGACTGCCAGAAAGGTTGGATTATTATTTAATGGTGCAATGAGCAGGACTGACGTACTCACGTACACATTCACGGGACTATTCTATCCACAACAACTGTTTGCTTTGCAAACTCCCTGCGTGTTCATCATTTGCAGGGTTTCTTCAGGGCATCTTCCTTACTCTCATCCAGGTTGATCTCAGGTCACTTCTTCCCTTAAAGCTGCTGCTTTGCAGCTCATCCAAGGTTGCTGCAGTGACGCTGCAGGCTCTGCAGTCACCCTACATCTGCAGGAAGGACATCCCGGCTTCCAAACCTGGTTGCCAAAATGCTCAAAATGCCCCAAAAGGGAGGAGCACAACACAGCAAAGTGGGCTCATCGAAGACCTGAAGCACTGTTTCCAGAAGAACAGTGTTCACCCACCCCTCTTGGTGTCACTGCAATTATCATTAATCATATTGTCGTCTGCCTATTGAAAGCAGCTAAAATTAGCCACCAGATAGTATCTTTCTTCCTATTTCCATCTCCAAAGTCAAGTTCGAGGTGTCAGATGGTGGAAAGACAAGGAAAGGACTCGTTATTTGCTCATGCATCTCGGTCGCCTTTGGAAGCAGCTTGCGAGGAGAAAGGGTTTGTTGGTGACATAAAGGTACCAGCGCGAGGGCAGTAAATGTCAGGCAGGATCCGCTGCCCTTCCCGAGTCACCCGGCACAGGAAACCAAGGAGACGGCTCGTTGTTTTTGGAAGGAGCTCTCAGAAATACCACCCACCAAGCGCTCCATTTGTTACGGTAGCTGGCAGACCATCAGGTTTGTCCTTTTGAAAGTACAGTCTCTAAAGGGCATCTTGGAAAAGAAATCCCAAGGATTCTGACTGAGCCATAAAAACTTCACCCTAACACACGGAACCCCTTGCTAAAATAGAAGGACACACTAAAATCCTTGAAATGAAGCGGGAAGCCCATCTCTCCGAGCAGTGCTGTCCTCGAGGAAGCTGTGCTCATCAGGAGCTCCGGACACCAAGACGTGTTTTGAAGGAAAATGCTCCGTTCTGCAGGTGAGATCTGTTTCCTACCTGTGCAATCAGAGGAGCTGAATGTGTGAGTCTGCGTGACTGTGATAGAGGAGCTGGAGCCTGCACCTTGCTGCTGCGAGTCAAACTACATTAGTAACACGCAGCAAGGTCACCTTTCTGGAAGGAATCCAGCAGCATCTGGTTAACCACAAATGTGCTCGGGAGCGCATTGACGCCAGGAATAACTTGGGAGCCTTTCGGTGGCTCCTGCCTCGTCGCTCTGCAATGATGAACCGCGGTTCTCGGTTCTCGTTTGGAGGTGGCTTTGAGGGCTGCAGAAACGCTGGAGCGTTTCCACCCGTGGTCCATCCTGTCCCTCTCCTTCGCTTCCTTTCCACACTTCCTCAAGGAAAGATCATTTTTACAAAGATGTTAATTAACACGGGCCCCTGGGCCACGATTAGAAGGGAATCTGTGCTTCCTGCATCCATCAATCCACATTCTGCCACGGGAAGGAAGGAGCAGCTGGGGACCTGGAGCCCCGTTAAACCTGTTGTTGCCACCGCTTGGGACGACTATGGAAAATGCATTCAGCAGGGATAGCAAGAAAAAAACACGGGGTGATGCACCCCCAATACTAGCAGAAAGTCTACGTGGACTTTGCTGAAAATGCTGGAATAGAGTTGCGTTCTTTAGCTTTCATTTAGACAGAAAATACAAGTTTCTTCCAACTGAATTTGCTGTTCCTAATGGTAGTTAATAACAACGGCTGCTGCTCAGATTGAAGCTGCATTGATACAAACTCTGCTTCAACAGCGGCATCGTTGTCCAATGCCAAGAGCTTTATGTGTTGCTCTCCTAAAAAGTGTCAAACTCCATGTCCCAGGCTTTTAATCAAAAACTGCAAAAACAATGAAAAACGAATACAGTGTTTCAACGTTACTCTATTTTCTTTTCTATGTGATATTTTACTTCAAATTTTCTTTAAAATCTGGCCAGTGCCAGAATGGGAGAACTCTCTTTTTTTTTCTATTTTGGCAGAAGGTTTAGTGGTTTGAGGTAGTGCTTTAATTGGGGTAACCACAGAGTGTCAAATCTAGGCGAATTCAAATATTTGGCCTCAACCTCACAGCAAGAGATGACTTTTAAATCCCATCAAGCTGCCAATGCCCCTCACTAGAGGCACCGAGTACCTAATACGACTTTTGTAGCAGGGCTTCTTGCCTTCCCAAATGGAATTCCTACGTGTAACACCAGGTATATTTACCTTTAGAAAGACTAAGCTCAAGCAAGTGATTAATAAACTCTATATGAGAGAGATAAGCAGGTACCCACAGGTTTGCTAGGCATTATTTCAATAACGAAAGACCTGGAGGCAAAGGGGAAATTGGACAAAATGCAAAGTGGATTAGTAGGGCTGCATTGATTTAGTGTCTTCTGGATTTTTTAGACAAATAGATAGATGTCATCTAGCTTCATCTGGACAAGCAGCACAGCTGGTGTCACACGGCTAATTATTAGTACATCTGGAGGAGACGGGGATTGGAAAAACAGCTGTAAAATGGGCAGGGAGCTAAATAATGGGGAACTAGTGAAAGGGAATAACATGAGGGCAGGATGAGTTTGGAGGTGGGTTAAAGGGAGCGCTTCCAGGGTCATTTATCAGAGTTTGTTTGGTAAATATTTTCCTCAATGTTTTCCATGGAAAAAATGGACGCCAAAACCGGGAGCAAATGCAGTGGCTCTTGTTTGATTCCTGCCGTGTTTGAGGAAGCAGGACCTGGTGCAGGGTCCCTAATTAACTGTAATTGCTTCAGAGAAAGGCCTGACCATAATGAAGGTCTTGGTTTGGCATGGTTCATCCAAGCTTCAACCCCTACCTGTTTAGATTGCAATAACGATGTTTTTCCCAGTTTGAGTCACAGTTATAATCCAAGTTACAGTTAAGCCAGTTACCCATTCTCTTTCTGAGCAAAGAGCCCAAGTTATAGAAAACGGTGATAATTTAGTGGAATAACTGGCAATGTTAATGGAGATAATGCCTGCTTGTCGATTTTTAATTCATTTCCCTGCTTTGATATTGTTTTATCTTTGCAGATTAGATTAAATACATCCTCCAATTTTGAATCATTGGGATGTCCTTCCACTGAGTTTCCAGCTCTGTGCTAAGAAACACAGGAGAGGCCCAAACACGAAGACTCCTTGCAGGAGTGGTGCAGGAAATGGTAGGAAATGGTTTATCCGAAGGCAGTGCTTCTCCTTGGAGCCTTCTCCAGGAGCGGCTCCTCATCCCTCTGCATCCCAACCGCGCGATTCCCGGCGCTTGGCACTCACCAGCGGCGAGGAGGAAGGCGCCGCCAGCCTTGTGGAAGCGGGGGCTGCCGAAGGGCACCCCGCACACGAGCAGGAACCCCCCGACGAGGCTGGCGGCCACGGCCAGGATGATGAATGCGGTCCAGAAGCCTCGGTACACTGCGGGCGAGAGCAGCGCGGTCAGGGCGAGGAGCGGGACACGTGCGACAACCCTGCGATGGATGTTGGGATTAGGAAGCCAGAACCAGCTCCCAGGGGTGCATATTGTGCCCCAAATAATGGGAGTGGATCCAGTGCAAGAGCTTGAAGGGGTCGGTGAGGGAACCGTGTCACCAGTGCGACATGCGAGAGGGAAGGATGGGGCTGGATCCACACATTCCCATCTCTGAGTTGCCAAGCCTACACTCAAGCTTGGCCAAAGGGATCTGCAAGGGAAAACGCTCCAGTATCCTGCTCCCAATTCCCCTGACACCTGCAGTCCCCTCTTGCTCTGCCTACTGCTTTTCGGAAGAAAATTTGCAAAAACTGGAGCTGAGCACGAGCAAACGAGTCATTCCCATTCACACTCGGAAGAAATACGATAGAGGGAAAATACGGTTTGCTCATTTCAAACCATTTTGTCAGAAGAGCCACTTAGGAAAAGGTATCCTGAGCTCTCCAAAAGCACAGATTCATTTTCATGTTTAACCTCATGTCACCCGCTCCTCTTGGGGAGCCTGAGAGGCTGCAGAGCCGCCAGAAGTGACACTGGGAGAGGGGACTGGAGGTCCCTCTTCTTGCATCGCTTTGGTGAGGATTTACGTGCGGGTACCGGGTGGTTTAAATGACACAAGTGAGGCACATGGAGCCGGTGGGAGCAGCATTCCCAGGCTCCGTGGCTTGGGAATGCTGCTCCTGCCTCCGGTGGCAGAAGGATGGCTGCGAGGCCACTGCACTTGTGGCAGGGCTGACAGACGGGGACAGATGTCTCAAAGGCCCTTTATTTAGTACGGAAAAATTAGTGTGTTTATTAGCAAGATCATTCAGAAATTAGACATCACGAGAGTATCACATGTGAAAAAAAATCCCCGTGTTTAACCTGGGTGTTTGTTATACAAAGCCTGAAATGGGCTATTCTTTTAACCACTGACGAGTTTCTTGTATCCATTTTATATTGCAGCACGTTCCCCAAGGCAGGAATCTCACACAGCCGAGCAAAAGAAATAGCTGCTCTCCCTCAAATGCTCCCACTGACAAATATATTTTTTAAATTAATTCCTCATAAGAAAATAAAAATAAAAAGGTACTGCTAAAGGCTAAGGAAAAGGTCAAGATGTTTGTTTGTGCAGCGCGCCAGCCCCACGTCCCCAGAGGCAACGCAGAGTGATGCACACTATTTAAAGAAATCAATTCATTTCAAAAAAGATCATTGAATTAATTCTAGCTGCTGCCACCAATTTAGCAAATTAAAATTCCTAACAGCAGCTGATTCATTAAAGAACTCTGAAAATACGGAGAAACATAAATAATAAGGGAAGCGGCTGAAAGGGAAGCTCTCCAACCGTGTTGCACTTGGTGCATTAAGAAATAAGTCACTCACTTATGTGGGGCTTCTAAGAACTTGGTGTTCAACTGATTTTGCAGTGATTTTTTTTATCTCGCCTGGTAACAAACCTACACCAGGGCTCTCACGGGCCATGGGCAGGCTCTGGCTTTGGCCAATGGAAGTAGCTGGTGTTCAGCCTCCAAGTGCCATTAAATTAGGGGACTAAACTCTTACACAGAGTGCAGAAAGGCAAATTCTTCTTCCCCACACATTTGCAATGAAAGGAACACTGACATGCACTGAGTTTTTTGGAAAAGGAGGTGGTGGGGAACCTACCTGCAGTTGTGTCATACGAAGGATGTGGAACAGGTCCAAGAGTGATGGGCAGGGGGAACAGGTAGCCGTGCATGCAGAACTTGGGGTGGGCTTGGCTGGCTGGAAAACAACAAAACCAAACAAATTTGCTTTGATTTTATGCAGAAATTCCACTATTCAGGTAACAAGGGTGCTATTCTGCAAAGCCTGAGAAGCAGCCACTGAAGTCAGCAGGCTGGGGATGGAAGTGCAAGGTGATTAGAAAGAAAAGAAAGAAAAGTAATGAGAGGGGAGATAAAACAGGATCTGGGAATGCCATCCATACAGCCCGTATCTCCATCACCTGAGTCTGAGGCAGAGACAAATCACAATACCTGGTGGAGCTCAGGTTAGTGCATATATTCCCATTGCTGTTTTCCTCCAGAAAATTGTCCTGCTCCCTGGAAAAGGCTCAGATATTTGGGTACTGGAACAGGCTCCTGCTGAGACCTCTGGTTTGTGAGAACGGGTAGCACAATTAGACTGCAAGTGCCCCATCAATATTAATACCACTGAGGCTTATCATGATTAACGGTAATAGAATGAATGTTAAATGAATTAATTAATGGTTGGCCACTTATTTAAATATGTTCTCCAGCTCAAAGGAACACTTTATAATAGGTGGACATTAGTTCATGCTAAATTGACTATGGAATACCTATTGAATTAATTATTACATCCATGAGAGCAGCAAATTAATTTGCCATGATCAATCCTATTATAATAAATACCTAAAGAAGTAATACAAATTTGCCTGTTATCAAAAAGAGTCATTTTACTCCAGGTGACATGATATTATATAGTGTATTTCCATATAATGTAATTAGATGGTAAATTCCCTCTCTTGAGCCTTTTTTCTTTTTTTTTTCCCCTACAAAAAATGTATGAAAAACTTCTATTTCTGTACTGAACAGCGGCAGGAACTGTTCCTAAAGGATTTTACGGGGAACGGAGCTCAGGGACTGAGGGACACAAAAGTCATCTGAATTTTCAATCATTTTGGAGTGAGTTTATGGTGGAGAGCTGCCTTTTTTCCCTACAGATTCCCTATGCAATCGGGTTTCTCGCAGCCCTTTTGGACGACCAAAGCAGCCCGAGCAGTGAAGCCCAGCACAGGGCAGACCTGGGCACCCATAGATCTCATTTCAAAGCTCTATTCCTTCCCCCTTGATGCTTCTCCGAGGTTGGACCATCCCAGGGAGTCTCTGTCCTCTAATAATCCCATGCGCTCAGCCGGGCCGGTCGGGGTAGTCTCGTTCTGCTACTTTTTTTGGTGTGAGCGCCCGGTCCACTGGGCCAAGACCCTGCACTTCACTGCACAGGGGCTGCCCGTCAGCACCAACTGGTGTCTCAGGGGGAATTTCACCTGTTCTTTCAATTTCTGAAGATGTGAATGTGCTCCCAGAAAAAAAAAAGAGAGATTTTGCATCTCACATGCGATTTCAGTGACCTTGAAAACAAAACAGGCAGGATTTTTTTCTTTAAAAAAAAGAAACAAACACAAAACCACCCTTGAGTGCCTAAAGACATAAATAAATTTGGGTATAGCTCTCTATAGAGAAAGTCTTGAGCACCAAAGGAGATTGCACCCATGCACACTCAGCTTTACCCTTCCTGAAATCAGGGAGAGAGCAGCAGCATGCAATACCCTGCTAGCTGAAAACACCAATAAAAAAGCAAAATTAAGGACAAAGGAAGCTATAGGCTCAAATATAGCAATACAGAGCTGAACTCAAACATGCAGAGATTATAAGGGAATAAGGGAGAGTTGTCCTGTTGTCCTTGCAGGTGGAAGTCATCATCCCATGACACTTTGTCAATGATATTTTAACAGGCAGCGACTAGCTCCTATATGACTGACAAAATCCAATTAAAAAATAAAAAAAAAAGGAGCACAGAAAGAGTGATCCACGTTTGTTTTTGATGGGGAGATGACAATAATTAGAAACAAAAGGAACAGACAACTTCTCCTCTACGGAAGCCCTTGTTTGGCTGCTCGCTATTCAGATTCTGACTGAACTCTAAAAATACAACGGGCTGGAATCAGGCTCTCAATGGCAGTGCTGACGTGAACCTACCGCAGCGACGTGCCCAGGGGAACAGCAATGCAGCAACGCAGAAATAGAGCAATGCAGCAATACAGTGATGCAGCAACACAGCAATGCAGCAACGAATGCAGCAGTACAGGCGATACTCACTGTACCAGAAGCTCCAGATGGTCCCTGTGTCGCCCTCTCCGAAGAACCAGCACCGCCAGAAGAAGCCCTCGTGATGGAAAGTGAGGATCTCCCTTCTGACCTCGCTCAGTGTTTCAGCCTAAAGAGGAATAAAAACAGGTTGATAAGCAGGCTGCACTTGCAGAAAAATTCCTTGGCAACAGCCCTCCGGTTGTTGGTTGCATTATTTGCATGATTTGCTGGAGGAACTTGTTGTTTGGGTTGGATGTGAGGAGCTGGGGGATGCAGAGACAGCTGCTTCACTGGGCATCCTGCCTCATCCAAACTACACTCCAGAGCAACGTTTTACCCTCCAGAACTGAGTAGTATCTGTAATTTTAGGGGTGACCCAAGCAACAAGGCTCATGTTCTTCCTACGACTTATACTGTGCAGGAGCCATGTGTGGTCATGCTTAATCCCCAGAGGACAGCCCAGCTTTGGAATTCTGGCTGGGCCTCTTCTAAACATCAGCCTCAAGTTTTTCTCCTTTCTCTCCAGCTGCATAACCCCATAGAAGCTGTGCAGAGTTTATGTGAGACAGAAACTACCCTCTGTATGTAACAGCCTTCTCATGACCAGGCTAAGACCATTGACAAATAGTCCTTTCCTGGTGCACCCACTTCAGCCCACAGGGCAGACCTGCAAAAGTTTTAGGTCTTTCCAGAAGGGAGGATATTGCAGCATAAGTCCTGGATAAGTTACCAAAATTCATTGTCACAATTTGATAAAGAAGACGTGAATGTCAAAAAATCAGTGAAGGACAGAGAAACCCGTCATGGGATTAGACTCCACAGAAGAGAAGTGAAGAAAATAGCTGGAACTCAGCGGGGAGGTGTTAGATGGTAACTCCCTTGACTTGAAGTCTTCGTGCCCCAAGTTACAGCAGCTTCTGGCGCTCTGACCTGACTCCCCTTTGACTTGCAGAACAAAATGCAGACGATGACGACTATACGTCACCGCATGATGTCTGTGACAGTCACCGCAGCACATTTAACCACTGTTTGGCAGGAATCCAAGATCATCATTATCTGCTAGGGATAGCCTTTGCCAGATTAAGGAAGGTTGGAGAAGGTAAAAGCACAGCCTGTTGTACAGAACCACCACCAACCATTCAAGTGTCTGCAACAGAAGTGAAATATCCCCGAGGAAGGAATAAAAGCTGTCCCTTCTGTTGCACAGAAACGTGCAACAGTCAATGCCATCATTTCCTAAGGGCACGAGAACAAGAACTGCTCCCTGCTCTGCCCTGACAGCCTTTTATTGCACTGCTTCACATAGCAAAGACCATGTCTTCTGCTAGACGGTCATTCCATCCATTTCTACTGCTTTTCAGTAGAAAAAACAACCTCGAAACCTGATTCAAGCAAACAGTGCCCCACATTTCATTGTGAGATTCTGCAGCTACAGAGAATGTTTCACGTTGGCATCCCAATGTTACCAACGTGGCATTGCACACCAGGAGGAAAACCAAACCCAACTTGATTGAACTTGGAAATGACAAAAAAGGCTGGGGAGAACAAGGAGCTTCTGTCATGTTTTAATTGAAACCACACATTTGCTGGCACAGAAGTATTTTTGAGGAGCAGGACACTCAGGGAACTGATCTGGTTGTTATTTCATTGAACAGTTAGACAGGAGCAAGTTCAGCTAAAACGAAGCTTTTTAAACAGATCTATAAATACACAATATTAGAAGTAACTATAGGAAACATAATAAAACTGTCTTGAAAATTGCATTTCCTGCTAACTGAAATCCTATATTAAACTTAATTTTAGAATATATAGACCTTTTCATGTTAGATGGAAAGGAATTCTTGTCTGCTCTCTTTTATGCATTTGATGTTCACTTTTGTTTTCTGTCTGCGCTGCAGTCATATCACTTGAGATTTAACTGATTGCCAAGTTCTGCACTTTAAAATATGATCTATTTTTAAATGAAGAAACTACAGAGGGAAAAATAGTTTAATGGCAAATATCAGGAGATATCTTTTGTTTTTAGAGGCAAACGCTGTCAACAAGTAAAGCTATTACAGTTTTGTTTTTCATTCCCTAACATTAATATGTGTCAGGACACAGAAGTGCTGATTTTAACGCTTGCAGATTGCCTCAGCCGGAATGCTGGATGCTACGAAAACGCTGGTTCTGATTACAAAGTTAGCTCGGGCTGAGCTTCTACATTAGCGGGTCACATTCAATAAGCACAAATATTATCACAGATTCAAAGCTGCCAGCACCCAAATTCAAAGTAGTCGTGTTGGCTTGCAGCAATTTTAGAGCAAACTGCTCCAATACGCTAACTCTTTCCCTTCTGAAAGTAACGCAGGGCTTCGCTTTTTACCTCCCCAGGGTGACGGGTATCATTTTCACGCTCAAAGACTCCGCACGTCTCCGTAGCCAGAAGCCAATAATCTGTGCCGAAGGCGATGAGAAAGAGCAGGACGCCCGCGCCGCCGAGGAGCCCCGCGACCAAGGCTGGAATTCCAGCCCGCATGGCCGGGCAGGTAGGCAGGAAAACGATCCACAGAAAAGGAGGAAAAACACCCGAGTATCCCGGGTCGCTGCAGGAGAGGGGTGAGGAGAAGGGCTATTTTGGGAGCCAGATAAGAATCTTTTCGTGACTGGTGTGGGTTTCACGCGGCGCTGGGAAAAGGACTAATAAAAGCAGATGACCTGGCGTAACCAAACAGCTGTGGCATTAAGGGAACATGACAAATAGCTATTGAGGCCGAGCAGGAGGGTTTCCAAATAGACACGTGGCTGCTCGTTTTAAAAGAGCAGGGCAGGGAGGCTTTAGCTCTGCCCTGCTAGGCGACTTCTGTAGGTCACAGGTATTTATTATGCAGAGCTGGCCAGGAAAACAGGTAGGTTTTTGCACGCGGGAGATGAGCACTGAGGCTGTACTCAGCATGAGCAGACCCAAATCTGAAGATTTTTACAAGGAGGCCGGTTTCTACAGGCTGTTCTGGAAGGTAATTTAAGTTATACCCTCGTATCTGCAGCCTAGAAGCAGCACTCTCTGAATTGCTTCTTCTGCTCCCTTCTCTAAAACAAACTGCTAGTTCAGACTTCACAGAAACCCAAGAAATAACATTAAAATGTTGGTAAGTCTCTCTCCTAAAATCTTGGTGCCTTTGGAGGTGATACAATCATCTCATGCAAATACATTTAAATCAGATGGGTCTACATCTAGCTGTGTAAGGAGCATTTAAATCAGCTATACGTACCGAGATATCTAGAGAGTCTTGCTGTGCGGCTGAAGATAAACTCTTCTCCACTTTCCTGCAACAAGAGAGTGTAATATATAGTATTTATACCCCTCCCACCACCCAACCATGCCTTGGAAGAAGTATCTCATTGGGAATGAGAAGATTCCTCCATGGAATTTCATTGCCATTTGGATCCTAATGCTTTTTGTCTTTTGCTGAAGCATCTGCTGTAGATCACTGCCAGAAAGAGGATGCCAGGGTAGGAAAATTATAATTTCTGTGTGGCAATAACTATATTCCTGTGACATGCCAAGAGTCTGGGGGAGAAAATTTAAATCACAGTGAAAATTCAAATTACATTTTTTCTAACTTTAGCCTAAGTCATGAACTACTGTAAATGGAGAATAGATTAAGGAGTTGACTTCCTCATTCTGAGGGATTTTGTGTTACCAATTTAATTCCTGAATCAGTATAACACTTAACTGTGAACATATGGGTATAGCAGAGAAACTATGCATTACTTGGGGAAACTAGAGAGAGGAGGGTAACATTTTGCCCATACTTTTAGCCAACTGTTGAGGCATATGGACTGATGAATACACTTGCTCGTGTTCTATGAACACAATAGACTTTGGGTTAGAATAATTGATTGCATTATCTGCATTGTTCTTGCTTAAATATTGCAGGCTAGGACGGCTTTTAAATAATACATTAGGTCTCTCTTCCTCGTAGAGGATGAGAGCTATTTGTTTAATCTGACAGCCCAGACACGTGAGGCATTTGATGGATTCCAGAAGAGAGGTCCCTGCCCAGGAGAGCCCTTATGGAGATGGATGGAGAGGGAGGAAGCGTGGGGCACCTTACAGAATTACAGAATTACCATAACACAATGTCTAAGGTAAACCACAATCTGCATAACCCCCTTGCTAGCGCTCCCAGGTCAGTGGTGCAGCAGGAGCAGGAGATGATGTGCTCGAGGTTGGGAGGAATTCCTGCATCTGCAGCGGTGCAACGGGAGAGAGGTCTGAGCTGCAGGCTAGAGCCAGCGGATCAGCTCAAAGATGAGATGGATATCCCGGTGGGCCTCAAAAAGGGTAAAATATCTTCTGACGTTAATATAGTGGAATTAACCCCCCTGAGATTGAAAGGATTGGTCTTGACAGGTAAGCCTTTAAACACAGGGACAAGTGGACGTGCAGCTGGTGGGAGAACTGCAGTGCAGAAGACACTGAGAGGGAGGGCAGAGCCATGTACCATGTCTTGGCCCTGCTTAACTGTCCCTTTTCCTTAAAGCAAACTGTTTAATCAACTGAGGGAGAGGAGAAATCCTTCTGACATGATACATCCCCCTCTTAGATCTCTGCACATCCATAGAGGAGAAGAGAGCAGCTACGCATCTCATGAGCTTGCTCAGCAATGCAGGTTGGAAAAATACCTGTCTTAGCCCTCTAAGTCTGAATGAATAAAAGAACAGTGGCCTCCTGGAGCACTCGTTTCTTGGGTGTCAATAAGATAACCACAGAATGTCAGACTAGTGACAGGGACCTCTGGAGATCACCTGGTCCAATCCCTGCCTCTGCTGGACCAGCCTCAGCACAGCAGGTTGTCCACAACCATGTCCCAAATTCTGCTCATCTCCAAGGACGGAGTTCACAAACTCTCTGGCCAACCAGTTCCAGTGTTGGTCCAATATATTTAATAATCTGAATAACCTGATTCACCCTACCATGACAAGACAACCCCTTGTCCAGCCAGCTTCTCACTTTTAATGGTTTACAAGGGCATATTTAACCCTGTGAATCTTTGCTAATTCCTCAGCAATTCTGTACTTACATAACCCAAGTAGGATCTTCACTAGATATCAACCATCTCCCAGCCAATCCCTGGTGCTTCATGTCCAAGCCAAAATAATGTCCATCTTGTAATCATCTGGTTACTTTGCAGGCAACAGCTCCTACAAGGAGGTGATATAATGAATCTAAAACAATTAAATACAAGGTACAGTATATGCATCCTTTAATTAATCATCAATAGATGCAATTTCAATAGTTTTCCATTTAACTAACATGTAATACTGGCCAAATCTGACTTAGGTGGCAAGCAACATCCGTTACCTTCTATTCTTGTGAACTTTGTCTCAAAGTTGAGCCCAATGGACCGGGAAGCTTTGGGGCTGCTTTGAGAAACTCAGTGAAGACAAGGTTGGATACACGAGAAGTGAGCACTTTTTTGCAAATTGCACTCCAATTGCATAAAATTAGAATGCAGAGTGGGCACTTGTGATTTTTTTAAAGGATTAAGGCATACTTCCACATTTCTGGGAATGCTTTTGATGCAGCTGCATTCGGCACCGCCGCAGTTATGCTAATGCCTATTTGCGAGTTAGCGCTGTTTGCCATTTGGAAGGCGTCCTCCGCGATTCTCGGTCCCTTTGGCAGGAAAACCCCGCGTGGCTGCGGCACAGCATTGCTGCTGCCCGGCCTTGGCTCCTCGCGGGCTGCTCTATGCAGAGCCAAATGTTTTCCAAATTCTTAGGCTGCAGAATAGGAATCGAGTCTGCAAGGGCAAAATGTGTCTCCGTTCCACAAGCTCTCCCTTCTCCTTGGCATGCCCCCACGCACGTGTTCCTCACCATTGGGATGTGAAGGATTCCTGGACGTGCTGGATAATAAAGCTGCCTGCTACATCCCCTCTCTGCCGCTCTCCGCCCCCAGGAAACCAGCCCGGTGCGTCTCTGCTCCTCATGCAAAATTCAACATAATGGGAGCTAAGCTTTGCTCTTGCTCTGCTTGAGGATTTCTTTGGAAGAGACCGACCCCTTTGCATTAAAACAGACCAGACGTGCAGGCTCCTCCCGCTGACAGGGGATGGGTGCCACCAAACCAGGCGGTATCCACTGACCGGGGGCAGGATGGGCAAGGAGCACCAGGACACGAGCAGTGCCTGAGCCGGCTGTGGCATCACGTTTCCTGTGAGCACCTTCATCCCCTAAATACTGACCCGTGAGGGATCCCCTTAGCTCCTGCTTTCCTGTTTCGGAGGTGCCCAGGTTTCCCCTGGGTTCCTCCGTTCACCAAAGGGCTTCATGGGGCTCCAAGGCCAAGGTTACAGCTCCCTGCCCCAGATGTGGCTTTCCCCCTATTCTGCTTTTTAAGGCAAATTCCCTTTATCATATCCAAATCCTATTTGCATGTACGTAGCTATGATATCTTCCTTTAAAAGGATTTCCTACTATTGGTGAGCAGAAAAAAAGATACAATTAAAATTCTTGTAATAGGAATGTTTTTTTTCCCTATGACTAAAATGCTAATAGAAAAAAATAGCTCTTTTACTCTTCAGAATAAAACAATAAACAAATCTGTATTAATTACAAGGTTCAGGCCTATTCTGGTTTTGAAGTTTTCCCTTTGTGCAAGCAGGCTGTTCATATAGATTTTACACAATGCAACAAAAAGCCTTGTTAGTAGACAGGACACACGTATATTAGAAGAAGGAAAAGAAGAAACAGCAAGAAAACAGCCAATAAATCATTCTGCCCCCCTGCTCTTTCCATTGCAAATAAAAAGGACTGGGGATTTTCTGATGAAATAATCAGAAACTGCAAGTTTGCAAAAACAAATCACTGTCCAGGAGGACTGGGACTGAGTGAGTGAATCTGGAAGAAGTTTTGAGAAAGGGGTTGCTTAATTTGGAATGTTTCATTTCAACCCTTTCAAATAAAACTTTTCCTTTTAGAGGGTCAAAATGCCTTTGTATTTAGAGCAAAGACACGACAAAAAATCTAAACCGAAATAAAATATTTAACTGATTTTTATTTTCAGAATTACTGGTAGACTCATCTACATTGTTTCACCTGATTGTCTCCTGGATTGATTTACAACATTGCCTTTTCGTCCCAATTCTTTTAGGGAAAGCGCAGGTGTAATTGTGAGGAAAAGGATTGCAGGTAGAGAGGCAGATGCAGCTTTGCGAGGACATCGAGACTCATATTAAAGTTCAGCACTTCAGCAAGTGCTAGGGGATCAGCTTGCAGACCTGGGGCCCATAAATGTCCAACACTTGTTGTGGGGCGGCCCGTAAAGGAAAGCAAAGTGGGGCCATAAAGACCAACTGTCTGCCCAGAGCGAGCTGCACTCAGGTGCAACCCTTGCTGTGTTTACAGCATGCGGTAAAGTGGACGGGAAACAGAAATAAGACCATTTTTATTATACAAAAATACTAAAAGATGAACCCTGGCTTAGCTGAGATCAAGATCTGTGGTTGGTTTAACATAACTAGGGTTTTGCTTGCCAGCTACTAGCCTCACTAAGAGCTCAGCGAGCCAGATTTTATTCTTCTAGTGAAGATATATCCTTTGACTTTTGGATGCAAATAAAATTATTTGACAGACAACAACTGCAAGGCTAGAGCAACACAGTAATGTTACTTGATGCATTTGCCCCAGTTCCTGCAGATGCTGCAGCCCGGGCACATCGCATCCCCAAGCACACACACGTCCAAGAGGCACCTCCAGAAGGTGATGCAGATCTTGGCTGCTCTGAGTTACCGTTCACTGCTGCCAGCCCCTGTCTGCTAATAGAGCATCTTCACCATGACCCTGTTTCACTCCTGATCCTTGGAGAGGAGTCAATGCTTTTAATCAGGCAGGTGGTAGGACACAAAATAGCAGGACGATTCTCTGCAGTAAAGCGAGGAGTCAACATGTGCAGAGCTAAGACACCTAGAGCAGCTCCCATGTGCAGGACCCCGAACCCTCCCTCCCCAAACAGGGTCTCTGGGTCCCATGTCCCATTAGCGGGTCTCCCAACTCATCATCACAACAAGCAAAACAAATGTTGGCTCATGTTATTGATTGCAATTGCTCCTGTGCTGTGTTGGGGACAGGCTGTTCGTTTCTTCCCCTGACCCCAACACGCTATATAGTGAAAATTACATTATTTTTGGACCACACCTTCCGAGTAAAACAAGTGTCTGCCTGCCGAGTGTGCTATGTTACACACTGCACAGGTCTACTGATGTGAAAACAAAGACGGTATCTCCACGAACATCCCTAAATCCCACCATTTCTCCATTAAACTCAAAGTAACCGCTCAGGAAGCTCAGCCAACTTCTGCGTTTTCAACATTTTCTGTCTTCTCGCACTTCAGCCCCTACGAATTCCTCGAGGGCCTGACCCAGACCCGGGAGTGCTGAAATGCAGCAGAACAGACTCTCCTCTGTCGGCTTCTCCGGGATGAAGGGCTGTATTTATGTGGGAGAGCCCTGGAGGGAAGGGCAGCAATCATCCTGAGCTAATCTGCAGCCTTCTCTCATCACTGGCTGGTGCCTAAGTAAGTTAATATAACACCCTGGAGCAACAGAGAGGAGCTGCCTCTTTCCAGAGCGGAAAGCCCTGCGTGCAGTGGGTAGGATCCTCTAGCAAAGCTTTGGTGTCCCGCCTTGTCCTCTTAGTCCTGCACTTACCTTGGTGCTTAGCTCTGGGCAACGCTGTCAGCAAGAGGCCACATCCGAGCGGTGATTTCTCCGGGGTGGGATCGCGTGAGGAGGTGTGTTCATTCCATGCGCTCAGCTGCGAGAGTTCAATCACCCGCCGTGCCTCCATCTGAAGAAACGAAACAAGTTGGGTTTATGCAAAACTGTTCCCTCCAGCCTCAGAAAGCAGGGATCTTTACCTGGATTGTGTCACAGAGCTGGTTTAGAAAGTGGACCTCGTTTCTGGGGGGGAAAAAAGTGTAAAATCTAGCAATGCTTTTTAAACCTCAAAAGCCACTTTTTTTTGTAAGGCTTTGCAAGGTCTGGAAGAAGAGTGCTATGCCAGAGCTATGCAGATGTATTAATTAAACATCACCATAATTTATGCAGTCATCAGATACAAAACATTAACAATAAAAAAAAAAAAAAAGATACACTCTTTGCTCCCTCACCTCTTCTGGTATCATCCGCTGTGGAACTGCTTTGCCAGTGAGTCCTAATGAAGACACCATCAAGGACAGAGCTGAGAGAAGCTGCATCTTGTGCATTTTAGTGACTTCTGTTTCCTGATGGACCTTAATGATTTTTTTCATTAATCTGTTAAGCTGAAACAGTGAATCTTCAAAACACATTTACTGTTGCAAGGAGACAGGACTAGTCAGCTCAGACTCCTCAGAACCAGTGTTTTACCTTCTGGCTGATCAAGACCCCATCAGCACCATTCGAGCTGTAGTGAAAGGTCACATTCCTCTGTTTTCACCCGTGCACACAATAGCATAATGTTTTATATAGATAGTGCAACATATTTTCATTCTCTCGTGCTGAAAACATGTTATTTGTTTCAATTTCACAAACAAAAGCAATTTATTTTCACCTCCAAATCCTCCACCCTTCTCTTCTCCTTTGAATGCAGCTACGTTACTGTTTCACACTGTTGTGAACCATCTCCCTTCGTGTGAACCACCTCCCAGTTCGTGCTGAGCAGCGCACCAGACCCATGTGGGAGCTTTGAAAGGTCTCCAAACTCCCCAGAGGTTCAATCAGCGCTCTAGAGAGCAACCCACGTGCATTAAAGAGGGAAGGGAGAGGGGTACATATTCATATTGACACATGCTCCCTTAATTCTATGTTAAAATGATAATCACTGGTTCATCTCTATCATCCTTCTCAATGCTGAATATCTCCAGTACTTGATACCAAGACCAGTGCTCAATTTGCCTCACCTGCTTCTGAAGGGTTGCCAGCACTATCCAAGATTCACCCATTATAATCACCTTAAATAATCATGAAATGAAATAAATACAATCATGATTATCTGGTCAAAATGGAAAGAAGTCCACAAAGTTCACATGCTTCACACCAATTCTTCAGTGTGGAGAGTGCAAGCAAGATTTATACCTCATTGTTAAATATTTGTTCTATGTGCCCATATTTTCCAAAACAATTTTGAAATCTCATTTACTCGCTCAGTAATTGAGCTACTCAATAGCACTGACCACTTTTGCCCATTCCAGCCTTAACTTTCAGAAGACTCCAGTAAACTTTCAGTGCGAGCAAAGAGCAATAACTCTCTGAAATACCAAAGGCATCAAACCAATGCAATTTATTTCCACAGAACCATGCAATATTCAATGATACAGTGAATTCATGTTTTAAAGGACTAAAACCCTGCAAAGAATTAATTAGGCATGCACTGAAGCCTGAGCTTTTAACAGTTTTCCACTCAGTAGTAGAATTTTAAGACCACCAACACTGGATACTGGCAAAGATTATCAAATGTATTCTAGGCTGAAATTTATACCAGTCATAGGGCTCGGCCACTAAGCAACTGGAAGATAATTCATGAAAGCTTGAGCTGTGCTATTATATTTTGCAAAGAAACTTCGAAAAAAAAAATCCATACTATCTGGAAGGTTAAATTTGGGGCAGAGTGACTCACTGGGAAAATATGCACTGCACAGAATTTTGTCTTCTCTGCAGATCAAGCCAATTGTTGACACTCAGGGGTGTATTTATGGTCCCAGGGTTGCGGGTCCCAGTAAAGCAGGTAGGAAAGGGATTAACGGGGTGGGCTGGTATCTTTGCAGGATCAGGATTATGTGTGTGGTGGCTGGAGCCACCAGTGCTCTGGCCCTGCATCCTGGCCTCGCGAGTGCCCCTGGCAACTTCCAAATACTGACAACGTTGGAGCCAAACAACAGCTAGAATTTCTATAACCTGGGAAATTCTGGCATAGAAATGTTCCTTATTGTACTAAAATGCAAGGAAAACTGTTCAGAGACCATTTATTCTGAAAGATTATCATTTGAAACCAATGAAACTTCAGATTTTTACTATTGTTGAGCCTGAAAGGTTTTGTTATGTTGAGTTAGTTCCTAACACTTCTTTTTAAGTCAGATTTTCCCACTTGGGCTTTGTTAGTTCAGGTGTGGAGTCCACGCTGGCGTTACAAGGCAGCACTGCAGAACATCCCCGTGACAGCACGGGAGATGTCACCATGCGCGAAACAGACTGGCCTCGGGCACCACATGGTCACGGTAGCAGAACGCTGCCCTCACTAGGTGCCACATGTACCATGAAAAAATATTTTTGATAAATTAGCAGAAAAAGGTTTTTTTTTTCTTTTTTTCTTTTTAGCTCAACAAGAACAAGATATTTGCATCTTTGCAGAAACAAGGTGGAAACCAAATGTTTCCTCTTTTCTTCCTCATGACAGAAAATTCCAGTTCGGTGAAGACCCAATTTTCTGGGAGAGTGATCTGCTTTTTCCCCTCCTGTTGCCTTCTACAGCATTACAAAGCAATCTAGACATGGCCACCCAGCCACCATTTGGTAAGGTCCTCGGCTACCCCTACCAGCATTGCAGCGAATTCATTCCACAAGATAGGAAAGTCACATTTAGCATTATTTTCCTCCCATACGCAATTGCTTATGCCAATGAACAGACTGCTGTTATCGTAAGGTTTGCTGGACTTGCTTGTGCTCAGTGAACGAGGGCAGCCAAGGGAAGGGCTCAACGCTCGCTCTTCCAGACGGGTCTCCCAGGCCTGCTGGGTTGTGGTTTGTTGGGCTGATGACAGACAAATGGAGTGTCTGTGCGGAGACACCGCCGCTGATTTCATCCCGAGCACGTTGCGGATGCAAAGGGGGTAATAACTCTTGGATGATCTCACAGCACGATACATTTAATTGAGATGGAAACATAGGACATGTTGTACATTATGTTGCAACATATTCAAAGATGAATGGCTTTCTAAACAAAGTGTATGCAAATCTACATGACACCAATGCAAATATGGATTAAATTAAGAAACAAACCAACTTTCTAGTAGTTGAACCAACTAGCTGAAGACAACAACAGAATCACATTATTTCAAATATGTCAATTCCAAAAATCACCAAATATATACATATATGTGTACATACACACAAAATATCTATGCAAGACCAGAAGACCTGATTTTCATTGGCAATCAGATGATTTTGTATCAATATGGCAGTGACAATTGGCCTTAAAATTAAAAAGAAATATATCAGCTTATGTTGAGACATCGTAAAGGAGTTTGTTCAAATGAAAACAAGACCTTCAGATCTTTGTAAAACAAAGATATTCAATTGTTTGTCGCTAATTTAAAATAAAATCTGCAATATACTCGACAGTGGTCTCCTAAAGGAGTACTTCAGCATGCAGAGGACATTGATTCTGAAAGTGCAAGAATATCACGGAAGGGGGATGCAGATTCCTACTTGCTCAGATTAAAATCTCTTTCATTATTTAATGCAAAGGAAGGGGAAGAGAAGGAAAAAATTTAATGTTCACAATGCTAAACCTTAACCTGATGGTTTCAGCCGGGCATAATCACTTAAAGGCTTGAATACTTGCTTAGAGTTTCAGGGAGTATGAAGTATCTGTTTACTGGGACTATCCGTGGAGTGCTCGTCTCAGTCTGCATCTGCTCTGAAAAGCAGACCTGAAAAGGGTCATGTCTGTCCTGGCCAGAGAACTTTACAGCAGAGATTTTTCTCTCTGCCAGGTCTCCTAAGGAGACATTCAAACTTCCCCTGTTCCTGTAGGTCTCAGTAAAATGAGCAGGTACCAGAACTGCTGCCAACAACCCCAGTGCAAGACTTGCCTGTCTCCCTAAGGGCTGCCACTCTCAGATGATCTTCTGATATCAGTAGTGGATTTGGAGCTGCCCAGGCACTACAAATCACTGCTGAGGAAACCTGGCATGTAACGAGCACTACTAGATAGGGAGAGAGGAATACGGTTGAGAGAGAGAGCCTCAGAACATGCTGGAGTTGTTTGTAGCACAGGCACAAAACCTTGCACTTCTTACATGCTCTTGAGCAGATGTGTTAGCCCATCCCCAGCAGATGTGCAGCAGTTTTGTGCAAGAGGAATGACTCGGTTCAGTAACGACCCCCCTTTTCCTCTCTCCTTCCTGCATTGTGCTTTGTGACAGTTTCCATTTTACATGTATCAAAGGGGAAAAAATTGCTGGTTTCTCCATAGGACATTCTATTTTAGAAGGGAAACATCCCTTAAATAAACTTAAAAAAAATCAGCAGGAGTCTATTTTCCCCTTTTAGCCCAACCATATTAAGTTTTCATTAAAAGAGCTGCGTGTAGGTGTGAGACTTACTCTCTGGTAAGGCACAGTGCCTGATTTTAACAATACGATTCAATTTTGGAGTTATGATCGGTCTCCCTTTGGCAGGTCTCTCCCAAGGAGTAGAAATGGACTTTTGCTGTTTCTACCATCTTCCCTGGCAACACATTCCATTGCTCCATAAACCTCCCCCTGTGATTATAAAGTTTTCCCTAGCATATAATCTAAACCTTCCCTACTGCTTATTCTATCCCCACTGACTAATGAGAAGACCTGATACTTCATCTTATTAACATAGTCTTTCTTGCACTCACAGGCAGTTTCAGCAGTTTTCCTAGACTGAATAGGCTAATTTTTCTTAGCTCCTCTCTTAGGTGTTATCTTTCATTGCTAGTGGTCTTCTGTGCATCTTTTTCCATTTTACTTACATCTCTTTAAAGACACAGTGCTGTGCAATGAAAGCACGTGTTTTGATGCAGACTGCTTAGCATACCTTGCTCTGTCCATGCTGTCCTTTCCAATGTTCCTCTTATTTACAATACCATCATGGTGATGACCTCTATTATCAAAAAAAAAAAAAAAAAGAAAGAGAAAAAGCAGATTGTATTTTATACATCCACATCAGATCCACCATGGGAAGCCCAAGCATCACTTGTGCTTTTAGATATCTGGAGTTAGCTCTTTCTCTGCTTCTTCCTTCTTAACCCAGGCAGCTTCACTGGGCTGCAGAGGTGAGATGACACACACAGACTTGGACCGGTTGGGCTTCGGTTCCCGGCTCTTGTCTGCATTCCTCACTGTGAGAAGAGAAAAACAAGACTTGTATGAGAAACGTCCTCCTTTGGGGGTCAACAGTAATGAAGAAATATTGAGAGCTATTGAGATGACTGTTTGTTCACTGGGGATGAGTTATCCCACTACAAAGATCACATTTCAGTTGTAAAACAAAGATCAGGGTTCATCTGAAAGAAAAGATAGACAATTTTAACCCTACTTTTTATTTTGAAATATGTTGTATAGATGGATCAATATAGCTCTTTTTTTTTTTTTTTTTTGTCATTTCCCAGCAGCACAGAACATACAGCTCATATAACTATCTTAAAACAGCTTTTAAAGAAGCAGTTGTAGTATCCAGGTGTCCTACCAGAGCAGATATAATTTTGTGTTGCCCTATTAGATGGCTGTTTGGATGCACACATGATGAGGGTAAGAGCGCTGCAGCCTCCTCCAGCCCTCTTGCCAATGCATGCATAGGGACTGCTCTGCTTATATGTGCCCTGGGGCACTGTCTTGACTAAAGAGAATATTAAAAAAAAAAAAAAATCCCCAAATAGAGAGGAGGAGAGGGGATGGTGGGAACCCCCCCGCAGCACCCACTGGATTTCCCCCTTACCGGTTAAGGAGCGGCACAGCTTTGGCTCTGGGCTCGAGTCACCCTGTGCTGAGCAAGCGTCATCCTTCTGTGACTAAGAAACAAAAGTACTTTAATGCATTTATGAAGATTGCTAGCGAGACTGTTAATGACACTCACAGTTCATAACCAAGCCATTTGCAATCCCCGAGGACCCGGCTGCCATTTGTTTTATTTTTGCCAAGAAAAACAAAACCAAAAAAAAAAAAGATTTACTTCTAAAAATAGACTAAATCCATGGCAGGGATTTTGGAGGGGAAATATTTACAGGCGCCAACTTGTTTTGAGTTGACAGCAGAGGTCTGCACTCTGCGGTAGTAATTCAGCAGATCTAACCCGAAAGCAGCAGGTCTGGTGCGAGGAGGATGCAGCAGATGAGCAAAGGGAAACAAAACCCACACCCAGGACAGGGACATTTCTCACCTTGGCTGTTTATCGCCTTGGCTGCGGGCCAAGCAGGAAGGTAGCGAGCTTGCACTAACGAGCGCTCTGTCCTTTCACTCGAGCGCTAATCTCCATCCTTCAGAAAAATCCCGTTAGCACAATGCTGCCTGAATTGCTTGGTGTTTCTGTAAACTGGGAATAAGTCTCTCATGCAGCTGCGATTTGGCATCTAGGTCCGGGAACCCAGGCTGCCAAATAACTCTGGACACCTCCCAACCTGGTTTTCTGTTTTGTTTTGTTGCATTTTTCCCTCCCTTAACGAGGGACCCGATGCCCTCGGTTCATTGTGTGCAGGTTTATTGACTATTTTAATAACAATGGCTTGCAGGCTTGAGCAGCAGTAGCCTGGCTCCCTAGAAAGCCATTCCCAGGGGCATTTAATGATTCTCAGAGCATGCTCCATAAAAGGGCTCCGACATAATTACTAAAGGCAGTATGTCATTTACGCACATGGCTCACAGGCAACTCCAAATAAGCTCCTTCTCCGGGAGCGCACTTGTGTTTTGGCAGAGCCAGGCAGTACTAAGTTGCCTGGCTACAGGTGCAAGGATTTTCTGGGTGCTCAGTAGTAAATAGAAGATATCCTAGTCTCAGAAACCACAACGCCAGGATGCTTTGAGTTGGATCCTTTCCTGAAATAAGGGAGACCAAAAATAAACACGGTTTAGAGCCAGCCTGATCCGCAGCTACAGGAAGCCAGTAGCCTTCTGCAGGAATTTTGCCCGCAGGCTGAGGAAGGTGAACTTTCTGCTGGAAATAGAGAGTCTTGGAGTTAATCCTCTGGGCTACAATTCAGAGCAGGATTCACCTCTCGGCTTTGCCAGGATTTTTCCGTCTTGTGTAAATCATTTAATCTGCGCTTTTGACTCAAGAGGGATAAAGACTGCTACTTTCTTACTGCTCTTCTCTGCCTTCCATACTTGGGCTGCAAATTCTCCTTGGCAGAGGCTTTCTAACGCTGCGTGCGATGCATCTCGCACCGATCTCAACTTGAAAACTGGGCATTTAAACCTGGATGGACAGCCATCCAGTTTCAATAAGAAACTCAAGGTGATTTTTCCTGGTAGAAAATCAGTGTTTATCCTGCTTTGGGTGCCTGTTCTCTCCATTGGCCATCAGACCCTGAGCATTTAGCCAGATTGTACCTTTTCTTATCCCCTGTGGCTGGTGCACCCCCATACCCATGACAAGCTCTGCTTCCATACGTGCCTTACGCTTCTGTTAATGGATGGAGTGGGAAACAACAACCTGGCACATAATAACCTAAGAGATGAATCTCTGAGGCACCACAGCTTCATGTTCTAATAGAAAAAGGTTAAACAGGTTCACAAAAAAAAAATCCCTACCTGCAGAGAGTCATTGACAGAAAAAGCTGCGCTTCTAATAAACCGAATGGATTTCACAGTCATTTGCTCAGCTCCTAACACATAACTGATTTAATACATTGCAAATGCTTTTTTTTTCCAAATAGACTAAAGACAGAAGGTGGCAAACATGGTTCACCAGCACTACAGGGGGTACAGTGGCCCTTTGCTTAAAGTTTGTCTCACAGGCCCTTGTTTGCCACGTTGGTTTGCAAATATAATTGTAATGCTTCCATCTTGTGGTGAAATGCAGGATAGAAAACTGCCTAGAACAAGACTATATATTTATATATTTTTTTTTGCTTTCTCAAAATCTACAAAGGCAAATTCTTCCCTTTAGTAGCAGGAGAAATGGAGTGTGTGGGTATTAGAAACTCTCCAATGCAAACCAGCCATATTTTTTATGGCTACAAGTTAAAAACGTCCTTCTTTTATCAAACTAACATGAAATTCTTATCTTTTCAATATAAAATTGTAAATATTTGGCTACTTTTCATAAACTAAAAGTCACTTTCCTCCATAGTCTTCCTTTTCTCCTCTGAAGGAATTCTGATGTTGCAGCCTGCCCTTTTACAGGATAAAATAATGGCTTTCTAATGTCCTGCAACTTTGTGTTAATAGTCTGAAGTTCTTTCCAAATGTTTTCCTGTGATTTTCAGGTGTCACTATTTCTATTTGCAGATTCTAAACCATGAACAGATAAAATATCAAATACACAAAACACATCTGACCTTTCCTTTTAGGAGAGGAGAGCTTTTTGGGGGAGGGTTCAAGAGTATCACCAGAATAAGCTCTCAGTATCTACACTTGCTTTATTTAGACTGCAACAAAGAAAAGCAAGCTGCTCTAAAGGCATGTGATTAGCACTAACGAATGACTCCTATGAGACAGCAGTATTACGCATCAAATCAGCATTTTGCATAATACCTGACAGTGTTCGCTGTGTAACACTGATAAGACGATGCTGCAGTGCTACCCGCTACCTCGTGGAGAGGCAGCGATCCCTGCAGAGGCACTCGGTGGAAAATCAGCACAAAATCAGTGTCCATGACCGGGTGTTAGGACAGCTACTCCCTTCAATAGCTTGAGAGACATCTCTGCCAGAATAAGTCAGTTTGGTGACTGATCTGGGGCTTGTTTGGTAATTCTGACTGGTTTTGGTCTTCACAGAAAACCTCACAAGATATTCTGCCCTCTGCAAGGCCAGCTCTGGGTTTGCAGAGTAACAGGAGTAATGGTATTGCCAAAAATGCTGCATTTGCTACTGATGTTACCCTATTATCTAATGGGAGCAGTTGGGGATATCAAAGCAGGAGCTCAAGAGTTAATAATCAAACATCCTTACTCGGAGTATGTAACGTGCACAAAATCAGCACTAGTTTGATGTTTTCCTTTTGAAGTTTAATTATACCAAATGTTCCACAGGAACATGCCATGTTCTTTCCTATCTATTTTGAATTGTAAGTACCAATCAGCATGTAAATGATCAAATTAAATCTTTTAAGTTGTTTGCAAGAGCCGGAACACCTTTCTGTGAATGAAGGACTGAGCAGCAGAAGCACTTGGCACATAACTTCAGTTCTCGGTGGGCTCTTCAATGACTGGCATTTCAACAAAGAAATTAGAGTGGAATAAAGCCTGCAGCAGTGCTGACTTCTTGTGCTGTCATGGAAAATTACTATCTAAATAAAAAAGATAAATTATTTCTCTTAGAAAGGTCATTCTGTTCTCCTTAGTGAGGTACTCGTACTATACATATTGGAGGCCACAGTCTGCATTTGGACAGGGCTCAAGCCAGCAGAAGCTCCAAGTCAGAGAAGTCCTTGGACTTTAGGGACATCACTCTGCTCCGCAGTTACCAACTACTGAACTTTCTGAGTTTGGGAGCAAAATGTCTGTGGCTTAATGGTGATTTCTGCAGAGTAAAGGCTGTACAGAATGGGAAGAATCACAAAAGCCCATTGAGTCCAAGCCTGATGCACCATTTCAGGGCCATTTGTCTTTCTACGGGGAAATTTTTGCCTAACTTCTTTCAGGGATTTCCAAAGACACCAGCAGAAGACATCTGTTAGCAGCCATAGAGACCTTGTATGAGCCTCAGTGCACAGTCAGAGCTAAGTATTTATCAAGTTCCTCTCTTAATTCAGAACATGAAACCACCATGGAATTCTGCCAGTAGCAAATCTGGACTTAAAGTAGTTCTCTTAGGAACCTGATATGCAACACTTCCTTCCATCTTATTTTCTTCAAGTCTGCCCAGAAATGTAGCTCCTTTTAAAAACAAAAAACCCACCTCCAAAATAAATAACAAAGCTCAACAGTAATGCTTCTGTCCTTTCAAAAGATCCAGGGGGAAAGAAAAGGACAGTTTCAAATGTTTACGGTACATCTGGACTTGTGACAACGGGCGTACCAGATTCCATTCTTTTATGAAATCTCCCAGAAAAGAAAAACAGATCTTTAAAATCTACAAACCAAGGCTCAATTAATAACATTTGCTCAGTAAATATCTTTCCAAGTACACATGGAGGCCCGTGCTCACAAAGGACAGAAGAGTGCTACCATGCAGAAGATGGGTCATTTGTTTGTCAGGAATTGCTTTTTTTTTTTTTTAATGTCTTCAGTATTTCCTATTCATTTGAATGCAGTTTAGCATTGAGACACACATTTTTTTTTTAAATAAAGTAACAGGATCTGTCTTTAAAGGGAAATTCCACCAGCAACAAGCAGCTCTCTTGGCACTGCCGGTGATATCCCCCAGCATGAGCTCCCTCCCTGTGTCTCCCTGCAGCCACGGGCATTTCCCACCCTCGCTTACCTCCTTCCTGGAGCCCACGGTGTCGTTCTCGCTGAGCTCCATGCGGAGGCTCCTGTGCCGGAGGATGAGGATCTCTTTGGCCTGCTCGGCGGGCTCCGTTTCTCCGGGCAGCGTGTGCCTGTTGTAGGCCGGTACCTGGTGCATCACGCCCAAGAGATGACTGTTAAAATCAGGATGTGTCTGAGCAGCAGCAGCTGGGAGGGCCACTGGGACTGGCACCACAAGAAGCAAGGACTGAAGCAGGGCAGGAAAGGAATCATGATTTTCCACTGAAATCATAATTTTCCATCCCAAAGGCTCTCAGCACAAGGGGCTGCTGCTGCCACTTCTTCCAGCTGGGACAGACCAACCATGCTCCCTCCTGGGGCAGCCTCCTCTACATCCCCGCCTTGATACCCCATAGAGGTACAAGTGCGTAAAATCTCGCACTAACATCAACGTGAGCAGGGATAATCCCATTGCTAAAGGAGGCTACACTGTATCTAGGTTAGAATAAGCGCAAATAGAAGGAAGACCTTCGTCTTTTCCCCATACATTTCCATAGTTTTCCCCACAGCCCTGTCTGGTCACTTCTCTCAGCTTAGCAAAATGACACATCCCTCTGTGGCAACATGTCCGTATCAGTCACATCCCCAAGGATTCAGTGTTTTGTGCTCAGCCCATAAAACAAAGGTTTAGATCAATTTTAAGGATAAGGCTCCATGTTATCACCATGCGAACAGCAATTACATAGCACCAAGCACTGAGCATTGTAAAACCTTAAAGAGGGGGATTATTCCTGAGTTCGTCTATAAACAGTAAGTGCTTTTATGCACCACCAGATTTATCCATTTCATAACAAAAACGTTGCGTCACTTTAAAAATCCCTGTAGATTAACTATCACTATGGTCTTCCCTGTCCCTAGGCTCTGAGAGTCTACCTGTTTTTCCAGGCTCTTCCTTTTATCCATAATTCCCATTCTTTCCTCATGGTGTTTATTCATTTGCTTGCTCTAAGACACTTTTCTGAGCACACTGACACTCGTTCTGAGCACATCTGCACTGCAAGCTCCCCTTTCATTTCTGTCATTACATGGAATTTAATGTGCAGTCACATGAAGAAGAGTGGGAGGCTTTAGCGACCACCACCAACCAAATCTGTAGCCTAAATCAAAAGTTTTGAAGCTGCTGGATCTGCTAATCTGATGCTGCAATATCTCTGTATTCCCGAAATCTTGTTTCTCATGCTGAATACAGATGTCTAAAATACTTCAAGAAATTATAGGCTGACTTGGTGAACATTTCAAAAGCTGTCATGTTACAAAGGGAAATGTGCCAATGACTTGGAAGCTGGATCCTGCCTCGCACAGCCAACTGTTCCCTATTCACACAGAGACCTTGTTAGTAACTAGGTAAACATTCACATCTGCTCAGGCTGCTGAGAAAACTGGGACAACTTGTGCTACTGGACATCCTAAAAGCAGGTTGAGGGGAAAAGCCGTACCGTTCTCCTTATTCGGAACAGGTTCCTGGCCAGTATTTCCTGGATGTTTTCGAGTACATCTGGATTCAGGATATCCTCTGATTTTCCATCTGTTATGACGCTCCTGTGGCTGTTGCTGCAAGGAAAAGCAGAATGCTTTAGTTGAGAAGATAGATAGCGGCACAGCAGGTGCATCCCCAAAGCGCAGGGTCGTGTCAGGAGTGAGCGATTCACAGCAGCCCTTTCAGAGACCACCAGCAGCAGAACAAGCTGCCATGACTGATGGCTGGTTCCTTCAGCCAGAGCTCCCTGCAGAAGGAATGCTCTGTATTCACACCAGAGTTGTGCCATCCCTGGGCTCCCAGGATAAAAGAGGTGTCGGGAGCCATGACAGAGCAAAAACATTTAAGAGATGACATGGCTGTTCTGCCGTGCTGATAGTTGACCCTGCTCTCAACCTATGCTCATTTTCTGCATTGTAAAGGTTCGAAGCTATCACAAAGCAGTGCAAGTACTGCTTGCTTAAAGCACTGTTTCTGTGTAACTCTTTGGGAGATACAGGGGCACCTACAGGTACGAGAACAGCCACTTTGCGATGAACGCTAAGGGATTGCTTGTCTACCCACACACCTTCAAACAGCCTTTACTTTGCACCCACTCAGGCTGTTTTTCCTTCCTATGGAAGGACCAGGCATGAAAGAGCCAAAGAGGCAGGGGTGTTTGCATGTTTTTTTTTTTTTTTGTATGAAATGCAATACATCCTCAGGAGACACTTTGCAGTCCTTCTCCCATGACTTTGGAGACTCAGAGGTGGGAAACTCACAGAGTCAATAAAAGTTGTCATCCTGGCTGTTTATCACCTGATAGAAACTGTATACAAGGACAGGGCTTATATAAAGATCATTAAGTCACAGCTAACGCTGCTTTCAGATTTATTTCATATGTATTTGGTAGGACGTTAATTGGCTGAACAAATCCCTTGCTCTGACAGGTAACACTCAGCAAAGCTGAACAACAATTTGGTACACAGAAACCAAACAGAACATTTACTAAGGTTTTGAATGGTTCTAATATAAAGTTATGCTGCAAAGGAGTGAGGCAGGGGAGCGCTTACAGCAGGGACGGTTGGGATGTCGTGTGCCCCAGCTGCCCGGCCTCGGCCAGCTCGATGGCGTGCTTGCGCTCCAGCTTCTCATAGAGCAGCACGATGCTCGACTTGGGCTGGTCATACTCTCGTAGCAGGATCTTCTGCAGGTACTTGCTGTTGAAATACTCTAACCTGTTGGAGAACAACACAAGATGCTTCCGTGCTGAGGTTGCAAAGTTCTTTTGCTTGAATATAGTGAACAGCCTGGTGTCACTATTCACAGGAACCAAACTGGATCTGAGCCAGCCAGCACGTTAATATTCCACAATGACTATTTTATTCTATTGCCTGCCTCCCAGTAACCAACTGCTAAAGAGGTTGGTCCAGGCCCTTATCATTTCTGTGTCATAATAGACAAGCTGAGGTATTAGAACATCTGCAAATACGATAAGAAGTCCTGAAAGTTTATCATGCACTTATTAAGTGCTACAAGGAAATGCCTTAGCCCAAATGGAAGCCACACAACTTCGTAATTTAAGCAGCTTCCAGATTTCTTTTTAATTCATTTCCTCTCTTTTTTTTTTTTTTTTTTTTTTTTTTTGTTTGTTTGTCCGTTGCTAGCTGTACACCAAGCTATTTAGCCCATGACTACATCGCAAGGAACCAGGCAGACTGCCCTCAGAAACCAGAGTTTTCAGTACCCTCTAGTGGTATTTTAAAGAATTGATAGTCTTAAGCAAATACCTGCTGCAATAGGCAGAATCCTTACTATGAATTTAGCTGAATCTGTGTTATACAGCTAAGTATAATTACTTGGTAGATTGTTAGCAGTATATTTTCAGTTCTTTGCCTTATTTTCTCAAAAGAAAATTCCCCTACGTGTCCCACCTACCAGAACTGCAGGCAGGGAAGGAGAGAGGCTCTGCTCCATGCAGGGCTGGTGCCTTAGCAGCCCGGGCTCACCTTGCTGACCAAGAAAAAGCTGCCCGTTTTCAGGTGCTTTATAGCACAAGGGTGGATAAGGCTCAGCTATCCACAGTGGAACCTTAGGGAACAGAAGCCAGACTCATTCGTTTCTACACACGTACACAGCCGTATTTTTGGCAAATCCTTACTTGTCTTTCCAGTAATACTGTCCCCAGTGTCCAGATATATCTTCTATGCCAGCCAGCAAATGATCCAAGAACTAAACAGAAGAGAGGATTTTGCTATACACCAGTTGCACGTATTGCATTCACGATGAACTCCATTAGCAAACATAAAAAACAAGCAGACAAAACATAGGACATTTGCAGCTAGGTACCCAGCTCCAGGAAACAAGAGCAGGGGCTGTCAGCCTCATTCCCCATTCAATCCTACACGTGTATTCCTTGGTTCTGGAGCACAGTAAGTAATTTGGCTGCTTTCAGGTCTGTGCAAGCAAAGAATAACCACAGAGGAGCATGGATCTGTTCTCTATATATGTACAGATTGGCTAATGGCTGCATATTTGGGGCTTCATAAGCAGGCATTGCTCATGTTGTGTGTTTTGAGGACATTTGTCTCAGGAGAAAGCTGTCTTCAGTAGACAGATGTAGATAACCTCAGAGAGAAAGACAGAACTTCGGAATGTAAGACATGCATTTCTCATCTGTGATTTTTGGTTTTGCCCTTTAGTCAGTTGTAGTGGAAGCAGAAAAGATCGCTCTCCTGGTCGGAGATGAGTTTGAATCCCAAACCTTCTTCCCACTAATTTAATATACAAGGGAAAGAAATGGACTAACACATTATTAAAGTCGATCTCATCAAAGCCTTGGAGGAGAGGGTGGCTGCAAAGAACTTGTTTGCGATACCTGTACGTGTCGCATGAGGATGAGACACTGCAGATGGTGGCAGGAAGCTTCCTAGCTGGGAGCGCTGTGCACAGGCACGGCCGCGTGCTCCACTGCCACCGAGGCCAAATCCTGCACAGCCAAAACCCCGGATCCTGGGACTGTTCCCGGCACCCGAGCTGACTCTTGCAAGTGCTGGGCTGCATCTCCCAGCCAGAATGGGAAAACCAGGAATCAAGACTGAACGGCATAAATATCCGGATGAAGAAAGAAATGTGAGGAAGAAGCTGCTTCTGGCTTCCAAGTGCTGCTTTCTAACTGCTGCATTGTTACCTTGTCTGCTTGACTTAATTGGTACATAGCAGTTTGCAGCTCGCATTTCCCAATAAACACCTTTTCAGAGATGATTCAATATTCATACACTAACAAAAGAAGAAAGTATTCTCTGCTCATTATTCAAAAAGCCTCTTCAGCCCATTGAACTGTTCTATTAACCCTAGACAAAGCTCTGTAATACAACCTAATTGTGAGGATGCCAAACATTTTTTTTTAAATGTCCTCAGACCTAATGACTATTTCTAGCTACTCAAAAAGGAGGCAAAAATATTCCTGAAAAAGAAATACTTACAGAAATATGACTGGTCATAAATAATTATATTCAGGAGTAGTATTTTACAGTGTATCACCTCATTAAAAATCCCATACTGTGGCACCTGATCAGACTGTAAGTAGCAACATAGGCTGAATGACACATGGTGCAAACTCTGCCTGATTTTTTTCCCCGGTGCATTGTCAGTGCTTGTAGGGCAGTCAGTTAGCTCACTTGCAGCAATTTAAAGTCTCACTAGGTGTGAAAATACCCTGCTTTCTCATGGAGTTGACTCATTCTCTGGAAAACTCTTCTTTAACTACCAAGGCCACCTTTGGATGGTGAGAGGAAGGTAAAATGAATCCAACCCTTGGGGTATAGTCACCTCACTGTTGCCCTCCAGGATAGGGCTTGCCTTGTCCTCCCCACCGCCCTTATTTTTAATTATTTCCAAAAATAATACAAATAGAGGGGAGTGACTGATAAAGAGGTGTCAGATCTGCCACCTACAACAATTCAAATTTTTTTAGCACAGCTTGCTTTCCCTTTAAATACATTACTTTCTTCATTTGCAAAATGCTCTGGGACAATTACTAGCCTACGCAAAGGTCTCTCTTTTTTTCAGTGTCACAAAAGTGTTCTAAGGGTGAGTGAATATTTGCCGTCGTTGTTTCTTAGATGAGCAGCCAGCTCAGTGCCAGCTTTTCTGGTTGCTCCGGACAGAGGAGCGCACAGACACGCTGGTATCATCAGCAGCCAAGGGATACGTGATCCATAGGTGATGCTTATTTTCAGATTGGAAGTTAATTTACTGTAGATCTCTGCACTATTACCATAGAGAAGCGAGACACTTGATCTTCTCCTATACATGTGATAATTTCTTGCAATCTGAAGCTAAAAGAAAACTTTACTTCCACTTTCATGTACTGTATGTTTAAGACCCACCCTTGCAGTGGGGCCCTTCAAGTTATTCTTTGCCTCTCAGGTCATTTGTGTAGCATTTGAACCGCAGAGCAGACCACGGGGAGACCATTATTTATCAGCCAGATGGTGGTGGGACAGCGCTCTTGTTCAGCCAGGATCTGTGCAGGTGGTAAAGTGGGCATCTCTGCATTACAGTCTGTGTTGATATATTTGGGCTGAACTTGCCCCGCAACAGAGGCTGGACATGAAAAGACCCCTGCAGAGCAGCCCTCCCATGTGTCAGAAGCGTCTTTATTCCTAAAGAGAGAAATGTGATGCTCAAATTAAGCAAGAGGATTTTCACTGGCTGCAGCAGTCTTTAGAGTTTTGCCATGGAAATGGAGAGGTGTGATCCAGACATCCAGGACATACAAACACTCAAATACTACCGCTAAGCTGCTCTCATAGGTTCTCAGTTGGGCATTTGGTTGTTCATTTCTGTTTCAGTCCAGTTTGTGTTACAAGATCACTGATCACTGCGTAAATCTCAACTTCTTTCTTGTTAAATACTGATCATAACTTTGACTAACCCTGTCCCAAACTGGGTTTGTGATTAGTGAACAGTCATCACACGGAAGGTCCCAACTCCAGTCTCATTTTCTTTCTTTTACTCTTTTCAGAGAAGCAGTAAAGCTGGGGTTAGATGAGAGTATAAACTTTTCTATGAAGGATCATCTTTTTCCGCTGCATTTGTACAACACTTACTGAAATGCCAGTCTGACTGGGGTAGTATTAGATGCTATCCCAGCACAAAAATTAAACCATGATGAGAAAACACTGTAGAGACTGATCTGCAGAGAATTCAGATAAGATCTACTGGCATCTGCAAGCAGCAGAGGCCCTTGGGCACAGGGCATTTCGGGAGCACCGTAGGCTTTGGCACAGCCCCTTGCAAGGCTCTGGCCACGAGTCACTTACCCGAATGTGAATCTGCTCTCCCACCGTGGGAGCGCTCTCTGTCTCCTTCTTGACATGCAGTAAGTCAACGAGAGGACGGATGGTCATTCCCTGCAGCACAAACACAAAAATCAGACTCCTTCACGTCAGGTCCAACATCACGTGCTCTGGAGGCCCTCGCACTGATCTTTTTGGGGCAAAATAACCAGCCTGGATACGAACAACAGCTACTCCAGGCTCTGCAGCAGGAACGATGACTTCTCTGTCAGAACAAGGCCTGCTTTTTTGGATAGCACCTCTCCTCGGATCTTTTTTATTAGGAAGAAAATATCTGTGAAGCTATGACAGCTCTGCAAATTCTACTCACTCAACTGCAATCCAAACATTTTGCTCATGGAGAGCTATGGTAACAGTTTGCCAGTAAGAAAACACATCTGCAGTCTTTAGGACGGGAGTAGGTGGAGAGGGGGAATGTTGAGCTCTCCTAATCCAGCCTCTAATATCTCGAAGACCACAAAAATAAAGCCAAACATTTCAAAATCAAGTCTCTGACTAGTTATTGCTTCAGCCTCCCAGATGCAAAGAGGTCTGAAATGTGCAAAGTTCAAATGCCTCCGGACTTCACAACACACAACCACCACCCACACTGAAGCGAGTGACGGATTTACTAACTTTTTGAGCATTATGTGTCACATTGTCTCTCTAGAGATCTTCAGCAAGTACCTAGGTTTACTAGGCAAAATATCCACCTGATAGGAAGGGCCAAGGGAAGAACTTTAATGTCCTTTAAGCCTCACAATGGAACTTGTAGACTCTGCTCTAATACACTTCTTAGTCTTGCTTCTGTATGAAATGATTTTTCTAGGATACGTTTACAGCAAAAATAATTTACATTTACAGCAAAAATGAGGTTGATTATTATGATTTCTGAATGTCACCAATGTTGGCACAGTGGAGAGCTGAACATATTTTTAATTGAAATAACAATTAATGCCATTTTAATTGCTAATAGCAATAAAAATGCATCATTATTCAGAGTAAACATCATCAATCTAACAAATTTAGAAATAGCAGATATTACAAAAATTAAGTGGAACCCATGAAGTTTGGTCTTGTCTTGACTAGATAGAATGAAAACAAACATAGTTGATTAAAGTGGCATTTTAGATTTTGTTTTGACCAGGATTCTCAAATTTAGACACCCACACGCCTCAATTTCTTTATCTCGTCTTCACCTCAGGAATGTAATGGGAATCTCATGCAGCATTTCCAGACCCTCAGAGAGCTGCACACCTGCAGATCTCCTGCTGCGCCAGAGGGTTCCTTACCCGTAGGATAACTCACCAGCGGGATATCACACGACACTAGCAACTGTACCAAGACCTGCACAAAGCTTTTCTACTAATAATTCAGTAGCTAATGGGTACGTGGCATGGTACGTAGTACGGTACGGCACCATGCAAAAATCTCTTCACAACAATTATGTTTCTTAACAATTTCAAAGAGGTCGGAAGCCGCTAGTTTGAAAGAGTGAACATTAAATGGAGAACATGCTATTTAATTTTTAAACCACACTAAAAGAAAGAACAATGAGGCCCTTTTGTGACATTCCAGACAAGCCCACAGCTCTTTTGAGGACTTTCTGCTCTGAGTGGCATATATCCAGGCTTGTCTGGAACCACTGAGTACTTGACAATTGCTCAGTCAACCTCCTCAAAATTATTAACCAAGCCTGCTCTGGGAAGAGACTTATACAACTGGTTTAGAAAGACCAAACTAGCCACATTTCCTGGGTTATAAAATGCACTGATGGATCCAGGTATGGACAAGGCTACCTGGCTGCATTCTACACAGATCTTTTCAGATAGCACTGTCAGGATAGCCAAGAAAATGAAGTGGATTTATACTCCCAGGGGAGGCCTCACTGGCCATGCACCAGTGCACAGGGACTCAGATGATCTCCCACACTTTCTATCCAGTTTTAACACAAAAAAAGCTCTCTCCAAGTCAGCATTAATGCCACTGTGAATATAAAGAAAATTGGTTGACGAGAATAACAAAGCAAACCAAGAGCAGCTCACTAACCAAAGAGGTTTTTTCTGCTTGTTCCTTCCACCCAAAATGAAATGTGACATGAAGAGCACCTGGATATTAGATCTTCACTCCTCAATCCTGCATCCACTGATGTGGCTGGCAGCAGTGCCATTCACTACAGAAGCTGTTCAGACTGATTTAAAAAAGGCAGATTTCTACAAGTTCACCTTAATATCTGCACATATTATTTTTACTAATTTTTAATGCTGAAGAATAGCAAGTTCATTTTCTGATACAGCTTTTAAGCAAGTTTATGTGTTTTTATCCCTGTGTGTGGCTACCCAACGCTGCAGGTATCTGGGATCTGAGCGCAGGCTGCCTTTTCAGGGGCTGTGTTCCTCGTGAATGGCCGAGGGTCACGGGGTCGGCCCGTTGACACGTACCCATGGGGGATGCTCTTTAACTCTCACCCTTTAGCATGGAGATGACATCACCAGTTGAGCTTTGAGCTTACACAAAAGCCCTTTCCCAGTCCTGGGAAGGATTTTCCGAAGCTTCCGCAGAATGGAGCTGCTGCCTTAGAACAACCTTTGTCTGGGACTCAAGAGCGGCTCTGCATGAACGGACGTGCCTAGTGACCGTATCTTTTCAATTTCTGACCCACATTTGCATCTTAAAACTTGTCAGCCTCCACCTAACTACACTCTCCCTACCCCCTGGCCCCTGCTCACAGCTTTCAGTCTGCAACACGAGCCCTGCAAACTGCCTCCTTATCCAGCTGTCCTATGGGGCTCAGCTCCAGGCCTATCGGCACATCACACTCAATATTGATTTTTTTCAGCTAATAACTTGGATTAGGAGGATGTGGAGAAGTTCTGCTGCACAGAGGCAATCTCAGGATAAATCTGCGCCCCCTCCACACGACCTGAGTCACAACGGATGGACCACGGGGTTCAACGGAGGCCAAGTGGAAGGAATTCACTGTCGCAGGGTGTCGCTCAGCCATGAGGCCACTTTGCAGCTGTCACCGTGACCTCAAGTCTTCTGAAGGCCCAACAGCTGCTTCATCCCTTCTGTCTGATGGCAGGAAAGAGGGCTGAGGGGGTGCAAGGAGGAAGAGGGCAGGCCCTGGGTCAATGAATCTGCATGGACCTTGTGCACTTGAGTGAAGGAAGCTCCCATGGAGCTTTTCTAAATGCCATTATTCCATACACACCACCCACCCGCTTGCTTCATCTCCCGTGGTGACCTGCTTAGTCTGCTCCGACTGCACTGCAGGAGGGGAGAGTATCAGTCACCGTTTTGTACTTCCCATAATCACTCAGTCTGCCAAAAAAAAAAAAAAAAAAAAAAAATTGACCTCAACTGCATGATTTTGAGGATGTCCTTGCTCTTTTCTGGGTCAGATGACTGTCATTTTTAATCAAATCCTCATTTGAAACCTGGGCCTGGCAGAATGTGGCAGGTGAAATAAAGCACCAGAGAAGCTCTGGAAGGAGCGCTGCCATTCCAGCCTTGCTGCTGCTTGGTGCAGGGTTAGCAAGGCAGAGAGCAGCACAGAAACAGATCTAAAATCTTGAGCTAGTGGAAATGCGCAGGAATGTTTTTACCACTAGATGTCACGGCAATGCTGAGCGCTGCGTCTGGGCTCTGTGCACTTCCCAGTGAACAGCACGGGGGTTCAGGGGTGTTTCTGGAAACAAAATAATTCCTTTAAAACTCAGCCAGTGTCTAAAGGTTTTCTCTCCTTTCACAGAGCTGGAGACAGCTTAATTAAGAATCAGAAATTTATTCACAAGAAAACACCAGGACCGAAAAACATTGAAGGTAACTTATGCAAACCTTCTGTTTGTATAGAAGTGTTGTGAGAGATTGACCTTCCTCTCCTTACCCGGGCAGTGGGGAGCAGGTCCCAGCTCATACCACAAAAGAGGGAGGCTCTGGCACTGCACTGGCAGAAGCTTTTGCACTGGGTGGTAAAGAGCTCAACATTCACTGGGGCAGAAAGTAAAAGCAGGAAGCAACAGGCCTTGGTGAATCAGTTATAAAAGAAAATTCAGAGGCAAATAAACAATAAATAAAATAGGCTAAGATTGCATTTGCTTCTGATTTTGCTTGCTTTTATAACAAGTCACACACCCATTTTTTTCCACTGAAGGCTTAAAGCTATCCCCTTCCTTCCGAGTCACCACGAGATAACTACAGCTGCTTTGCTGCATGAACGTAAGAACATCTCAGACATACACACAAAATGGTTTCAGAAGCAACTAATGATTATGGTTGCTTCAGCTGTTGGACGCTCCAGCAAAAGGGGACTCACTCTCAGAAAACGAGAAAGACACTCTCAAAATTAGGCCCCTTAAACTGCCCCTCTCCAAAATGCCAAATCTGAGATGACCAAAACCAAAAGCCACTCTTAAAATCCTCACTGTCCATGTTCAGCCTCTAGGATCTTCCAGCTTCTCCCCTTTGGAGCTGTGAAACCTGACCCTCTTCGCAGCATGGCTCAGGCCGGGTTTTGCTTTATGACTCCCTTCACAAGGCCTACAAGAAAAGGTGGCTCTCACCTCACTCAGATACCCCTCTCTATATGTAGAGTTTTATTTAGACTTTACAAAACATGTCAAGGTAGCAATTCAGTGTGGAAACCTATGCCAGCATCATTCTTCCAGATTTTCACCACTGCTATCCCAACAAGGCTGGGCCAGATGAAAGATAGGTCTTGTTATCAAGGAAAATGCTACAGTAGATGTTATAAACCAATAACTATTAAATCAACCTCGCAACATAGTCATTCTCTACATCTGCTGGTGACATATATTCATACCAAGAGTATTTTCTTTACCTGTACAAACACGGTGAAGAGGATGACAACAGTGGTTGCTGCAATGAAGAGTTTCTTTCTATGAAAGTCAGGAAGCAAGAAAACCAAGGAGAAACAGATTGCCCCTCGGAGGCCCCCATATGCAATAATAAATTGGTCTTTGCCGGTCACAGTGTTGACGTGAAATCTGTTCACAAAGAAAGTCAGCACAAGGACCCCTGAAAAGCAGGAAAGAAGACAGAAACTGATTAAACCAAAAGAGAAATTAGATAGAACTCTTAAAAGAATGATATATTTAGAGTTTAAAAAAAAAAAAAAAAAAAAAAAGGTGGTAAGAAGTAATAATTAAGGTGTGGCCAGGGGCAAAGGTGGGAATATAAAATATATTACCAGAGTCATTGGCTTTACTTCTAGTCAGGTCCAGTGGATTCATATTTAACCTGTCTGGTTAAAGACCTTTTCCCCAAACATGTTTGCCAACAACCCCCATTGAGTGGCCGCAGCTTGTGGTACTGGTGACACAACAAACACGTGTTGCACAACTACAAAATTTCAGGTAACTCATCTTGTAGCCTCTTCCCTTGGCTTGTTTTCAGCCTTGTGCCCATCATAGTCCCGTTATGAAACTGGAGCTCCCTTCAGAACAGCTCTGAGCTCTGCAAAGGGTTTTATTATTAGCCCTCTGCCATGACCAAGAGTTCCCAGAAAGTAGAGTTTGCTCTGAGTAAGTGCTAAGCATCAGCTAAACATTGAGCTATCAATAACTATTGGCAGCATAAGACATACTAGCACATGTATTTCAATATTAGTTAATTAAAAGTCTTTAGGGCAACTCTTACAGTCATGTGCCAGCCCAAATATTACATTGACTAATGTAACAATATAGTTAAAGATTCTGAGGGTGGAATTGAAATATTAATTGATTTATTCTAAACAGCAATAATGAAGGATTGAATTGGTTAATTACAAATACTCTCAAGGCAAATCGTCAATAATAATTTAGTTATGTCCCCATTTTGAAGTTTCCAAGCAATAGACAAGATCCTGTAAATATTTGATAAATATTCTACCCACATGAATATTGCTTCTATTGAATTTTTCAGTCATCAAGATTTGCACTGGGCAAATATTAGACTATATAAGATGATACAGCAATTGATGTTATTTATAATCTTTGCAAACACATAAACATATGCATAAAGCTACAGAAAGTCAGAGGGAGCCAGTGATGTGACAACATCCATTTGACAGACATCTGCTTAACTAACCAACACTTTGCAGTCTGCTTCAGAGCTCCCTAGAACCTGTTTGAATGAGAATTTACCTGAATGAAGTCAAAGGACACTGTGAAAGTGAGATGAAATTTGGACCTTAAATTTGTAAGCAGTATCTAATCTTAATATCAGCAGATACAAGAAACACTTCACTTTCTGAAGATTAATGGCCATTTTGAGAGTTGGTAACACAGATTATCATTGACTTTTGCTAGGAATTAGTTCAACCCACATCATTATTGATTTTCTAACGTGTGTTTGTAAAGGGTCAGTGAAGAAATAAATTTCAAAATACATTGCATATGTAATATACATATCAGGCACCTTCCCATACACAGAAACTAAAAATAACCAAAACTTCAATCATACAGGAGAACAGTTTCAAGAAAATAGAAAAAAAAAAAAAAAAACCCTCTGTAGATGCTGAAAAATAATGAACTCTAACTGAACCTGGAAATACTTCCCAGCCTTTGGAATACCGTGGAACTGCTGCCAAGAAGAAAAGATGATGCAGAATATTTAATTTTCAGGGTTCTTGGTAACTTTTAGCTCAAACAACTGCTGCATAGTAACGTATTCCACGGAGAAACAAGAGTCAAATGGAACCAAAATCACACACAAATTATAATGAGGAGGGAAAGTTCTGTGGTTCTGCGCGTGGCCTTGGGCACACCTGGCACCCTCAACAGCCTTCCGCAAACAGCCGGTGACAGGCTGGATGGATGAGGGAAGCCCTACACCAGCTCGGACATGCAAGACAATTTCCAGCCCTGGTTTATGTGGTCGCTGTTCCTACTCTGCTCAGGGGGATTTTGCATGCACAGGGTGTTTTCTTCCCTGGCTGTAGCCCCTGTGAGCCCTTCTCAGATCAGGTATTACATAACTAGAGAACATGCTCAGAACAGCAATGTTTGGAGAGCTGGAGGATTTTGCTAAGTGCTTTTCTAATGTTACTAATGTTCCTTATCTCTTGCAATATAGAGGTTTCAAACTAAGAGAGTCAAAAATAACTCAGAACTTTACTTTTTATTTAAGCAAATGTTTAACAGAAGAAAAACATATTTAATCATAATAAACCAGTTGTACGTATGTACAGCTGACTAATAAGCATACTTCCAACTACATTTATAGTGCAAAGTCATTAAAACAAATCTTGGCATGTATTAACAGCTAATAAAACACATTCTGCTATGTCTTGTTAATCATGGTCTATCCTATTTAAGCAATTGCTTGAAATGCCTATCAAATTTGAGTTCAATTAAATTATCATTTGGTTTGACTCAGTCGCTTGTAAACATAAATCCCTGTGAATGCTTTTTTTTCTGTCAGATTCCTTGCCAAAATGTATGCTCTGTTGTATCTGTGGACATACAGTTAATTTATAAAAATATCAATAAATGAGAAGAATAGCAAAGGAAGAACATAGCAAAATAGCACCGTTATGGAGTTCAGCTCTCAGCTCGTCCTTTTGGAAAATTCTTAATACATTATTAAACACAGTATTAAATTCAGTGAACTAACTCGCTCTACTCACAGGCATTCCTAACTGCACATTGTGAAAGGCAGTGGTGAATCAGCCTTCGTGAATGCCAAACCAGCGCGAGATACACCCAGAGATACGAGTAAAATAGGGCATCTGCTCTTCTGGAAACCCAGAATACTGTGGGACCTGGACTGACTTTTTTTTTCCTGAATTATACCAGAAAGATGGAGACTCTGCTCTTTAAGATCAAGTACCAGTTTATCTCATCAAATATGAAAATGCAGAAAGTCTATCACATTTTCCATGCAAAGAAAGGATAAAGTGAATGGGACATAAGAAAACAGAAGGAATTAATCAGAAACTAGAAATAAAACCCATATTCTGAATTGCAGAATGTCAGTACTCTTCAAAGCCCCTCTGCCCTCAGCCATTCTCTCACTTAATGAAATTGTTTCATTCCCCAAAATAAAAATCCATCTTTTCACCATACCTAGTGCTCTCCAAATGAGACAGAAAATGACAGTGAAGAAAATATACGGCCAGTTCCACTCGTGGTTTTCTCCAATGGTGGAAACCCCGAGGAAGATGAAGATGAGCGTATCACTGACACTGCTCCACATCTTCATGAAGTACTTGATGGTGGTGTGGGATTTCAGAGAGATGTTGGCCTCCACATAACGTTTCATGCCCATAGCACATGCAACGATGCTGTGAGAACGAAAATAAAACAATTAGGTTTTCCGTATAGGCACACAAAATCGACAATCCTTAAGAAAAAAAAATGCCTGTTTCTGAGGGAATTACAGTGTCACTACTTTCAGCATATCTTACTTCCTCGTGTATATCCAAGGTCACTTCAGAACCGTGTTACACCAATTAAAACTTCTGCCTTGTAATTTCTCATGGATAACTGGTTCTTCAAGTTACAGGGTACATCTGGTTAACCTACCTCATCAGCTCTTCAAATCAATACTCTTTCAGCCTAGCAACCTCAGAAGGTCAAAGCCATTTAGTACTCGGTGTCAAAACTCTGATTTTCAACACAACACGTTGTTCTAAACATCAAACCGCTACTGAGGAAACGAACTTGTTTGAGCACTGATTTCCAGTGCTGTTTGGTACATATTGCTCTCACACCAAAGGCCTGGCTTCCTTCTAATGTAGAGCACTGCAAAACCAGCCATAACCCACAGAATTCTCTAGCATAGAACAAGTGTAAAATACAACTTGTCCCACAACAAGTGGGACAACACGGGCTAGAGAGCTTCATGAGAATGGGAGGCACTGCCTAGCTACCTTGGGCATGAGTTTAAGGCTCATAGAAGGTCACTGTTCCTCCATGAGGATCCCCAGTGTATCACGATCCCTAGCGTATCAAGATTTCATGGAAATCTGCTCCCCTTGGAAACTAGAATTGTTTCAGTGCCTTTGCCATGTAGTTAGGCTGGCCACATGGGGCTTCTACAGCATTGCAAAAACCTATCTCAGGTGACTGCATGGCTAACTCTCCTTAAACTCTATACACATGTACTGCAGTCAGGATGGATGGAAAAAGGTGTCCAAGTAGATGTTGGCCTTAGCAGTCCTTTAATGATACAGCAGTCTCTTACCAGTAGCTATCCTGAAAATAGCCAGGCAGCTTCGGCTTTGCAGTGAAAATAGCACATTTAAGTACAGAATTTCACCCAGGATTCTTTGCATTACTTGGATTTTGATGGAAAAAATCAGGGTTGCATCATGGCTTCTACTGAATAGGGCAGCTTGTGAATTGGCAGAGTTGATTTGCATAAAGTGGCAGAAGTTCCCTTGTTTAATTACCTCTTTTTCCTTCCCATCCTGACAAAATTTGCCAAAATTTGGGACTTAGGATGTTTAAAAACATGGGTGTGCTTTCACTTCTGCTTCAAAACAGCAAGTATCAGCTGGGAAACTTCAGGCCGGAAAGAAAGATCATATCTGTCCCTCCCTTTTCACTATCAAAGTGTGAGGCAGAATTCAAGCTCAATTGCAAGTGGAAATAAAAAACTTCCATGAGAAAACTATCATCAGCTGTTCCAGTTTTACAGCACACATGTATGGCAGCAACTCGAGGCAATCTTTGCACCATGGTTTGAACAGCTCTTTGTGGAAAGGCAGCAAAAACTGCTGTCATTTTCCAATTCAGCTTTTGAAAGAAACTAATCGTGGCCTCTGACTTCACTGCTGAAAGGAGTCACCATCTAGTTGTGGCTTGATAACCTGCTTAAAACCAAAGACTCCTCTCCTCCACAACCCTTTATTTCAGTAAGGGACAGTTGACTTCTGTGCTCTTGCTCCTAATTTGCACTGTGGTTAAGGAAAGCAGAATAAGGGTCATCTTTCTCACTCATCAATGGACCATTAACGTGTCTTCATTGCCATAACTCTGAATATAGTATTAGATCAAGACAAAAGTAATAAACAAGAGCTATTTTAATTTCTGCTGTACTTAAAGCACTGAGAAAATCACTAATGATATGGGAAATGTATATTAGATACTTGGTTGGAATAGTGAACAAGAAATAAGCAGGAAAAAAATGTTTTGAATAAAGATGCACTTCCACCTTATATGAGTTACTGATTCCTTGGCTTGGCGTTCAAATAAAAAGAAAGGGCAAACAAAACAAAAATTGCCATTTCTTTCATCTTAAAATAATGATTTGGTTTTCCTCATTCCCATTAAAAAATATAATTGGAGTGTTTTCAAGAAGGGACACTGACATTAGGATAAGGAAAATACAAAAGCTAAAATATATTTGCACAGACTGTTTAGCAGATTGGGTTGCACTCACAAACCTTTTGGTCTATATAAAGCTGATTTTTTTTTTTTTTGTGACTAAATTATTTTTCAAGGGAAGAAACTGCCCAGATCTGCTTCTTACAATGCATTAATCTCTGCTTACAAGTAAATGAAACCTTCATGGACATACTTACGCCACAATGCCAGAAAGGTGGAACATTTCTGCCGTGAGATAGGACAGATAACTGTACAGGAAGACAAAGAGCGGTTCAATTACACGGATAGTCTTGGTAAAGCGCGTGGTAAAGGCGGCAATCATCCCAAAAGCAAGACCAACTAAAATTCCTCCTATGCCAACCAGAAAGAATTTTCCAACTCCAGCCAAAACATCCATAGTTTTGATGGCTGGCATTTCACAGAAAGATCTAAACAGCTTGTAGAGCACCTGGATGAAAAATGAGAAAGAGAGAGAGAGAGAGAGAGAGGAAAAACAGCCATTAGCTAGGCATTACTCCACACAGCAGTAACATTAAAATTGTTGCTAACATCTCTGTGAATTCAGAAATCTGTATTCTTCTTTGGAGAGCAGGTGCCTAACAAGTGGGTGCTGTAGCACTCAATTTTTTTTTTTTTTTTTTTTTATCTCCAGACTTATATGCCAGATCCTCAGGTCTATTTAAGGTGAAGACAGTTGTTCACCCAAATGTTTTCCAGAGCTGCAGGCCAGACACCTGGGCAAGGAGTCCTCTGCTAGAAGAGGCCCTTTCCCACTGCAGATCCCAGGTCCCACCTCCTCAATACAAGACAGTCCTTTTCTGCACACTAAATACTGAAAATAAAAGCTTACCACAGTCACTGCATCATTCAGGAGCGATTCACCAAAGACCAAAATGTGCAGCTTTTCGTTGACGTGTATCTCTTCAAACACAGCCAACACTGCTACAGGATCCACGGCAGCTATCAGACTGCCAAACAAGAGGTTATGGAGCAATGACACATCCTGCAGGTGAAAAGATTTCACTTGGCAGATCCCATAGAGTGAAAAGCCAATCCCAAACACGTTCCATATTGTTCCCACAACAGCATACAGGAGAATAGTGCCAATATTCTCAAAAAAGGGACGGCTGGGCATGAAATATCCTGCATCAAGGACAATAGGTGGCAGCAGGTAGAGGAAAAAGATATCACTGTCCATAACTGGTGGGGATTTGTCATTTAAGCCATAGATGATTCCACCCATAATGAGTCCTACAAATATCAATAAACAGCTTTCCGGAACAACAGAAGACAGCTTGTTATAGAGATGAAACCCTGAAAACAGATCAAGAGAAATATTCCTTATTATCTCATTAGCCAAACCACCTAAATAGCTTCAGGTCCTCATTTGGATGAGGAAACATTCTGTGCTACGACATTCAGGGGTTGCCTTTTGGTTTATAAGTGATAATAAAGTAATAATAATAAATTATATTACTAGCAGTACATAAGCATATATATTTAAAGGTCTTAAGTCTCAGAGAAAAATTCACCAAAAGATAACTCCTCCCTTCTTTATTCTCCCGGAACCCTGGTAGTTTTTGCTACTAATATAACCAGGAGGTGCAGATATAAATTTCTATATGGCAAAACATTGGACCTAGAAAGCAACCTGGAAAACAAATAGACAGGAGTTCTCTTCCCTAGGCACTGTATATCTGTCCTATATATCTGATATATAGGAGAGGGCACATCCTCAGACCCTGAAATCACCGATTTAGCTTGCGTGCCAGACAGCTTTGAACTCTAAAGACAAAACTGCTTGTTCTTTTCTTTTTGGTCCCACTACTAGAGAGTAGTTCAGAAAAGGACTCCCTTTCCCAGCCCCACTCCTTCCCACGGTGCTTGGACTTCTGCAGAACAAGCGAAAGAGGAGCTGCTTTTCCCTACACCATCTTGGGGAACCGCTGAAGCAAAGGCTGCCCTTACCCTCCTTGACCCCATGGAGAACCTTCTCCTCCTCACCCTCTCCATGTTTTTGTGCCTTACCTATTTTGGCCAAAGATGCAAGCATGATCCAGAGTGTGATTTCAAAGGGGACTTGGACATGCTGGTAATCCACGGAGAAAAATGCATGCTCCAAGGATTCATTCCCCTCGGCTTCCTCAGCATCCCAGCTGGTGTTCTCCGGAAGAGCATCCTCCTCCAGGAGCTGCGCCTGGAAGCCGGGCAGCTCTGCAGCCCTGGCAGCCTGGAGGAAGAACGTGAGCAAGGGCCCGATGAGGCTGGGGGCTGCAGCCTTGCAGCCCGGGCACTGCCTCCCCATCCCGGGATTCTCCTCACTCGGGAATGAATCGCTGGTTGCTCCCAGCACCAGCTTCTGCTGTGCGCAGCGGTGGGAAGCGCTGCAGGCTGCAGTGTCCGCGCAGCTCAGCCTGCCCTGGGCGAGTGGCTGCTGCACAGACAGGAGCAACCGCTCAGCCTCGCAGTGACTCTCCTCCCCAGGCCGCTAGTTTCCAGCTGGGGAACCTGCCTGGAAAGTCTCACCCTTTTGGTATGAAGTGCTCAAACAGAAGGCTTCTCTTCAGAGGTTTCCTTGAAGAAATGTCTCGTGCACCTGTGGTCAGATACCCCACCTGGAAGAAAAATAAACTCACATCTGCTCTGGTAGCCAGGCCTTGACGGGACAGGTCCCACAAACAGCCCCATCCAGAAGTTGATGACCTTACTGCACTCCTGGACTTGGGTGCCGTAATCCAGTCCCTACGGAGAGAGCACATGGCAGCAATGTTACTGATAAACACATTTGCCACTTAGGAAATCAAGCAAAGCAACCAGTTTTCTCATGCTAAGTACAAAACCACAGTGCTGCCCTGGAGGAAGGTCTCGTGTGCTGGAACAGTACATTTCAATAACTGTTTAAAGCTCCTGTCTGCATTAAGAGTTATCAGGAAATATTACATCTCCTTTTTCTTCACTGCTTGAAAAGAGTCCCCAAAAGTCAAGAGACTTTTGTTTTGCTTATAAAAGTTTGACACACAGGCAAAATTTGTAGCAAGACAGGTAATAGCAAAATCTATCAGATACCTCTGACTAGGAACAGCTTCTGATTATGTCACAGGATGCCAAACTTTTTGGTCTTAAGGATTCTTTAAAGTCTCCAAATACCACCTTTTACATAAACCTGAATGTTGGTTTTAGGAAACAGAGTTATTCACAACACTGCTAAATGTATTAATAATACAGAGAACAAAAATATGTTGGAGAAATTCCACTATTATGGAGTTTTATTTAGGTTAGTGATGCTTCACCAGGGATGAATTCAGTCCAAAAGAACACATGTAATTAAAATACAGAGGCCCCAGGCTGCTGCAGACTAATCAATGGCCTATTTTTTTCTCTTCAGCCGGCTAAATGATACCAAACTTGGGCTGCCAATAACATGCTGGGGAATGATTTTTCTCCTATAAAGTCAAGATCACCATATCCTGCATTTGTCAACGTCAGACAAACTCCCTGTTTCTGGACTGACTTGAAAAGCAGGAAGATGAAAAAAACATAGGAGATGGGACAGATGCAGGGATACCTTCTAAGGGTGATTTCTTGGTACTTTATCACAGTTAATTTGACTTTATAGTATGCCTTTACCAAACTTGCTTACTTTAAAACACAGAAGCATTCCTACAGTTAAAACTGCCTTCTAGCTTGCTGGTGTAGCAATGGATTCATATTCCTGTAAATTCATACTCAGACAAGTACAGCACTGGAGCTTCTCTGCACAAACTGCATTTCATCCAGCAAAGATTCAAGCACGTGCTTGAAAGTGCCACTGTCCTCAATCTAATTACTGCCTTGTTGCCCCTTTGTCTGTATAAAGTTATAAAAAGCTTTTTGAAAGTATTTTGGATGTAATCTTTTTGCTACAGTGAAAATTTTCTAGTCTACTCTCATTATTTTAAGAACACTCATTTTTGTTATGAATTGTTTTACCTTGATATTCTATATTAAAAATTATTATATAAGTATATAAAAAATTATATATTTACCTCAAGAAGTTTCTTATATTTATCATTTTTCATTATATACCAGTTTTAAATAAAATAAAAGACAAAGTAAAGACAGTGCTTTGCAAAATTCTACAATATTTTTTCTTCCTCCTGTAATGGCTATTGATGCTATTGAACCACTTTTTAATGTGAGTACCATTTGATCATACATTTATTGACATGCTTTCATTTTTTTTCTAATGCAATGTGCTTTCCCACATTTATAGGTTTCTGACTCCCACAATTGTATTGACTGGTACCTTGTTTCTGATGAAATGAACAGGATTATGAGCAGAACAAAGTATTGTGTAATAAGCCAACAGTAATGGGAAATCAGGCTCCTGTAATGAAAATGTTATATTAAATTAAAACATTAATTATTTTAATAATTCCTATAATACTATTTAATTCATGTCAACAAATTATTTTCTTTATACCTTTTTAGAGTGGAAAGATGTGATGTCTCTTCTCTCTTAGCTCCTTGACTTGTGGGTGCTTCTGAGTACACTATAATTCATACCTCAATTTTTGCTAAAGTGTAGACATCATTTAATAAATACTGTAAATTAAATCCCATAATTTCCATCATTTATGGAAATTCATATATGAACTACTGACACTCATATATTAAACACAGAAAACGTTGAAAAAGTAGATGTCTTACACAGGGGAAAAAAATAATTTATGATGTACCTTTTAGTTCTGGTACTGCAAAGACTTTCCAAATTATTTAGACTTCAGTGCAGTAAATCATTTAAGTGTTTACTTAACTGTGATTATGTGAAGTTTCATGCTTATAGTTAACAACATGGGAAAATTCTGGGTTGAATTGTGGCTCAGCACAGGGAATTGCATTCAGACACATCAGCTTGCTTGCTCTCACGGTTGCATCACAGCAGATTTCAGCATTTCCCACCACTGTGGGAAATCTTTGCTTTTTCATAAGCCTATGGGTATTACACTTTTACAGAGCTTATACCAAACAGTTTTTGCTTCTCCACAGGAAATTTCCATTTCTCAAAAAAGATACACAGCAGATTTGATGATGTGAAGCAGTTCTTTGGAGTGAGTCTAATCTTAGGGCCACAAGGATGCAGAAAGGACTGGAACACCTCTCATATTAGAGGAGGGGACAAGCTGGCCCGCAGAAGGCTCAGGGGGATTATATAAATATATATAAATATATATATATAATATATAATACCTGGCTGTAAAAGTGCAAGGGGTGTCAAGTGGACAGACTTCTCAGTGGTGCCAATGACCAGATGAGGGGCAGTGGCACAGACTGAAATGCCCCTCAAACACTTCTTTACCATGAGGGTGGCTGAGCACTAGAACAGGTTGCCCCAAGAGCCCGTGGAGTCTCCATTCTGGGAGATACTGCAAACAAAACTGAAAACAAAGCTACAAAGCAGATCCCTCAACCGCATCTGCGAGGTCCACTTGGGAAGGTAGTTTAAGCATGGGATTTCCCTGCCTGTGCAGGGGCTGCTGGTACAGAGTGTCTGAGTCACCAGGCATGTCCGAGGGTCAGGTACTTACAGAATCCCAGGACGCTGCACACATCAAGGGCCACCTGCTACCTGCAGAGCAAGTCCATTTTCGCCCACAGCAGTGTCACCTGTGTTTTTATGATCTGTTTCAAGAAAAAATAAAGATGTTCAAATAAGTACTGGTGTGTTTGGTAGCATCAGAAAGGCCTAAGGCTTATTTTGTCTCTACAAGTCTCATTTCTCCCTTGAGATTGTTCTGGAACCAAGTGTCCCAAATGACTGGCTGTCATTGGCATTCACATGGATGTAGGAAGAGGTCTTCTTAATTCTTGCACAGGTTCATTTTGGGGCAATAGTTGATGTTGCAAAGGATTACAGTTCTTCACCATCATACTTTAAACCTTATTTTCTTTCTCTCTTCAAAAACACATTTTTATGAAAGAAAAATGGATTTCCTGATAAACACCAAAAAAATCTGGAAAGGGTCAGGTAATGACAGTGCAATGTTGCCAGAGAATGTTTAAAATCACAAACATTCTGTCCACTCTCGGTAGTTTTTGTCTTCCTTTTTCAATAAGTTTTCCTTCTGCATGTGCAGTGTCCTAAATAAGGAACTTGGTTTTGAAAAACCACCACCCATGCTGTGTTCTAAGTTTCAAACAGCAGCTTTGCAATTTCTGCAGGCCCTTTGTTAGGCCCTGCAAAAGCTTTTCTGCCTCTGACTTTGACACCACTTGTGGTAGAGCTGGGAATGTGCAAGAACTTTTTCCTCATTATAACGGAAACTGTTCATATTTTCACATATATAACCACTTTATTTTTCCTTTTCTTTCATTAAGTTTTGTCTGTTGCTTGAATTGCCCATTATATTTTAACATGCACAGTGAAGTCTCTGCATCTGCATAAAGCACCGATCGCATTTTGCTGAAGCACGGACAGAAGAATATTTGATTTTCAGATACACAAGTCTGTGAGCTCACACAAACTCTATAAAGCAGCCAGCAATTTAGCAAGAAGATTTAATCAGAGCTGAAAGACCAAACCCCTGATCCCACTTCCCTTCCAGGGAAAGATCATGCTGACAGTTTTTCTGAAAAGCAGGAATAGAAAAACTCCTAGAATTTAAAGCCATGATAAAGATTTTTTTCCATATATCATGCACCCCAAGCTTACTGGGACTCTGACTGCATTGCAGTGAGCTGATTTGATCTGCTGCTTCCCTTATGTTCAACCCATGCGACTAGAAGAGGAACATATATTTAATAAAAGTGACTTCAGAAATCTAATTTTAAGGAGAATTTGAACAAAACTCCACCAAACCAGTTCCGTATCAAGTAGAAATAAGTACAGAAGAGTAAATTTAAATAATAGATGTCTGAAAGCAAAGACCTTCTCAAGACCAAGGAGCTGTGGAGGATGCAGACAACGCGCTCTGCAGAGCTCGGGCTTCATTTGTTAACATTTAACCAACTCGTAAAATACAGATTCATCACTGATTATTTTACTTTGCTTAAATAGAGAGTCCACAGACGGTCCCCCCATATCAGTACTAAGATGATCCAAACCAGAATGATTTGGATGTTTCCAAATATCTTCCTTGCCTTGTGCCCCTTCTTTTTCCATATGGCCCCAAATTGGCTGTCTTTGCCAATATCTTAGTCTGGGTAGCTCCCCTCTTGGCAGCATTCAGACTTAAGCACCTTCATAGGACTGCATTTCAACTCTGCATTTAACAACTGCCTAATTAACAGGGTCTTAAAGAATCCCTACAAGGCAATCAGGGGCTGAGGACACTTTAATCATCTTGGCACTGACTTCTGCTTAGAGTGTACTTTTGTCAACAACAGCTTGAGCACTTTGAGCAATTGCTGAAATGTCCTGTAAACTAAGTGGTTGCTAATATTTTTCTTCATCATTGTAACAGGAGAAGCCTGCGACTGTGGCCTCAGTAAAACAACAAACACTTGGCCTTTCTGGTAACCTAAAAACATTTTTTTTTCTGATTGAAATTTCAAAGTTTTAATTCTCTGAGACACATCCAAGAATTGACACAACTGCAAAATAATATTTATATTCAAGTGAGGGTATTGGATTTCTCTCATTAAATATTTTTGCTACCCATTACATTTTAGAAGATCAAATTAGACAAAGGTCCTTAAATCTGTGAAAATCAACCAAACACACAACACCAAACAACTCCACGTAGCACCTCTCTATCCACTATAGGATTGGACACTGTTTGGTAACAATTGCCATTGTCCATTGCCATTGTCCAGTCAAAGAGCATAAAGTATTTTTTTTTACTATCATTTGAACTGTGTTTATCCCACTGGGTGACAGGCTATCAGCTCAAGAAGCTCTCTTTCCAAATATTGGTGTGAACGGATCAGTTTGGGAGTTTGGGGTCAGGGGCTAAATCCAGCCGAAGGAAGCGCAGTCCCCAGGAACCAGTGAGTCCCCAGAAAGTCACCCCAGTAACTGACAGGCCAAGCAAGGGTTTTTTCCAAGCAGGACGAGCACAGGTGACAGAGATGGGTGGCACAGGGCCACCTCTGCCCTGTCTGCAGCCGTGCCTGCCTCCTGGGAAGGAGAGGGATTTGAGGTGCCTCCTCATCCCTGCTGTTCCTGCTGCTTTGCCTCCTGCGCGTACATGTGCTCAGCTATGCAGGGGGATGGCACAAAGCTGCCCCACTCGCCGTTTGCCACCAGCTGACTCAATTCTTCCTGTTCTGAGAGCAATCTGTTAATCACTTATCACAGATACAGGCAAGTCTGGACAAACAGAACACTGAATGTGGCAGTAGTCATGATGCAGTCATCTTAGTTTTGTAATCGGAGGATAAAACAAGGGCCAAAAGGGAAAATGAACACTGGATTTCAACTCAAATTGAATAAATATCCAGATTTTTTTTTCCATTTGCAAACATCATTCATCACAGAGCACTTCTGAAACAGAATTCTTCTCAGCTGGGTCAGAAGCTGAGTGAAGATCAAGACAACCAAAACCAAATCTTTTTCCACCTTCCCCTTTCACAGAGATTGCATTAAGCAAAATCACCAAACTCAGAATGAGAAAGGAAATGCTATACAAAGCTAATGACCTTCGAGCTTTACAGGTGGCTCCACTCAAACCCTTGGATTCCCCAAAACACTAGCAAGGGAACCAATTCACTGCTTTTCCATTGTGTGACACAGAAACGACATCTCCTGGCAGCTGTGAAACCCTTCAGTTCTTAACCTGGCCAATTTGTTATGAACAGGTATCCAGGAGGTCTGTCTGAAAGCCCTCTTCATGCCATGGCATTGCCTGTTACCAGCAATCTGTACTGATCATTAGTTTGTACCGAGTTGGAGAAGTCCGTGGCTAGAAAAGGGAAATGAGGCTGCATCAGCTTCCTGTTTCAGCATTCAAACACAACCACCACAAACATTTGGGCACATGATTTTCAAGTTTAAAACCACCTACGCAAAAATTATGCGTTAAATTTTTCGCTTTCTGTTCCAGAAAAGAAGTTGGTTACTTCAGCTAATAGGAAGAGGAATAAGAACAAACAAAATCTGTTCATTTAAGACTTCAAGTCAACATTTTTTTGGAAACTATTTTGCAATTATGTTCCTAATTCCAGTAAGTTCACAAAATTTATTTATTTAAGACAAGGTATGGTCTGCCTTAATATAGTTTACGTACACAGAAAGAGTACAAGTGGCTTTTCTTTTGCTCTACTTTGTATGGCTGGGAAAGAACTGAGTCTTTCCATAAAAAAGGTCAAGTTAGGATAAATGAGCAGTTGCAACAAAGTACAACACTGAATGAATCACAGAGGAGAATCTCAGGAGAGGCTAAGAGCTGGGCAGGTTAACCTGTCAAAACACAGTTATGAAGGAAAACCAAGAAAAACATAAAAAGTATCTAGACTGGTCACAATTTAAGAAGTGGCATCATACCCACAATTCTACCCTTAATCCAGTAGAATTTAATAACAAGAAATGCATAATTACATAAAACCTTTCTTGCTCAGCAGATGTATGCCCAGCACTTTGTTAACTTTTGTTAAATAATAATTACTACATCCAATGTATAGGTATGAAGAATGGACAAAACAACAAATTGGTAAGGATCATAGTATACATTATGAATGTGGTAATGTAAGCAAAAGTGTGCAGTAACTGGAGATGAGAAATTAGGCAAAAATTGCAATACAGGATATTTTGAAATTACATTATTGCACAAAACAAGAAATTTTTGAAGTGGGAGTTTTAAGGCTACCTAAAAAGTAATTCAGAATTTTACATGCCACCAATATTGTAAGAGCATATTTCTACAGTATGGAGCCATTTACTCAAAAATTTGCAACCCTTCTATAGTATAACCCACAACTCAATTCATAGCTCAGCTCTTATTTTCTAAATGCTGAAAGGAACAACAGAAAATAGTCATAGAAAATGACACCTAAGAAAAAAAAGCATACAAAATAAAAGACTGAATAATTCACAGAATTCCAAGAACAGACTGTGTGTTAAATCAACATGGGACATGTCACATTTAGATACTGCAGGATCACAGTTTGTGGAGCAGCCTGATACAAAAGCACGATGAATGAACAAGGGCCATATCATGTTGGTTAACACAAACTGAAAAACTCCAACTTGAGTGAACAGAAGTCCACATTCATGGTTAGACTAGTATGTCCAGGCCCTGTGTAGACTGCAGGGGGAAATTCAAGTTAGCAGCTCTCTTTGTGGTTAATTTAACTGCAATAAAACTACCCAAATACACATGGAAGTTTTTGCTAACTAGCCACCCACTGCTGACTGACAAATCAAATTGTTTCACATACTGCAGTTCAGGATGCTGCATCTCAATTGTACATAACTGGAGCTGTATTTAAGATACTGTTTCCACTTACCCTCGAGGAGAAGCAGCATTTATATGAAATAAGGAGGACTTCCTGTAAGTCTGTCTTGCTGCTGCTTCTATGGTTGGTTGTAAAGACACAGCACTGTGAATTTCACATTCACAGTGAAATTTTGGAGACCCTGGTCACCTGCCACTCAGCACCTAAAAAATATTCAGTAAATAAGGGAAACTGGTAAGATTTCATATCGTTATCGAGAAGTGGCAACTGAAAAGATTTCTCCCTGAAAGAGAACCCTAAGGAAATATCACAAAGCAAATGGCATGTAAAAAGTCTTACTCACCTACATGGGCTTAGCCACTTTCTGGAGGGGTTTATTTTCTACCACTAACCATAGAAAACAGGCTGGTGGGTGAGGTCCTCACGCTGTGTCTCAGTTAAATTGAACAGATTTAACACAGAGAGCTTCTTTCGGGGTCCTGGTCACAGTACTTGATGAATGTATCTCTGTGGGAATGCAAAATGAGAACTGGAAAGAAAAGTGGAAAATTCCCTGCCAATATCTCTCCTTCGGTTTAAGTTTTTCTGGCTTGTGCATAAACATAACTGCCAGCTAGAATTTGGTCTCATGTGTGTGACCTGTAGAATATGGCACTGCTTTCATTTGTAATAAAATACATGTGCTGTCCTTCAGCAGTCTGGAAAAAGCAGGAAAAGTCTGGAAAATCACCTCCTAAGTGATTTTCCTATGTAATTTGAGCTTACTGAGCCATTCTTCCTGCTGGTGAAAATGGGCACAACTCCAATGCAGCTGATAGAATTTTCTCACTTAAATCCAGAATGTAGCTCAGTATTTTCCAAATTGAAATAAAACTGAAGCATGTCATTATTTGAAATGTGTCAATTAAAACAAAAAGAAACGAAGAATAGAACTTAAGTGGATAATAAGGGCTACAGATTAAAGCTTTTTTCATAGCATTGCTTGCTGTTTTCATTCTAACGTTTGCGTTAAAGTCATCCACATACCTGTGCAAACTAATTCTGAAATGTGCTCTGAAATCATTTCTGAATGGAACAGGATCAACAGCTTCATAGCAATCTGGGATTTTGGCAAATTCAGAATATTCATTTTCCTATGGTCTCCTCTTCTGCCACTCCATCTCTTTAACAACAACGAGATATTCTGTAGGGGTTCCTCCCACTGCAGCAGTTCTCAACACTTAGCAGCTTCTGCTGCTGCTGCTGCTAACATCAGTGTTAAAGCTGCAGTTGACATCTAAGAAGCATAGAGAGAAAAAAAAAAAAAAAAAAAAAAAAAAAGAATATGAAGCTCAGCCTAAACTCCAACTTCCACATTTCTTGAGGAAGAACCCTATGCAATTAACTTATTTCAAGATTTCAGTTGAAATATAAATAAGTCCCAGGGGAGATAAAAGGCTAGGCCAAGGCAGCACAAATGCCACAGAAGAGTTTTTTTTCTTCTGAATATTTCTGCTCTCACCTTCACTTATCTTATTTTCAATCAAGGAGCATTTTAGGGTGCTTCTTGCTCTGGACTCCTCCGAAGTGCAATGAAGTCATTCAGCCTCTTCCAAAGGACTTTTGACTTGGTTTTTCATGCTGAGAAGGTAATTAGACATGTACAATTAGGGCAGTGCATAAAAACAACAAAATATTCTTTCCTATCATCCCCTTGAAAAACACGAATCAAATCACATCAGAAAATGCCACAAATCTTAAGATATCCTGTACTTCCCCTTCCATTACACATGCTGCTATATTTAGTAGACTGTTTGGCATCCCATAGGAGAACTGCACAGAGGTGACCAGTTGCATCATCCTGCAGAAGCCCCACGTCACAAGCAAGCAGCGCAAGAGCGGGTTTTTTTGCATGTATAGTACATTAAAGACCTCCTATGCTTTTAGTCTGTAAGCTTCCTTCTCTACAGGGCAAAACAGGCACAATCTCAACTCTAAGCCGCATCATAACACTTGTGTGGCAGTAAACATAGCTAATTAAGCTAACATACTTGAAGCAAGAGCTCAAAGGTGAATCCCTTGGGAAATCAGATCTTCTCAATATTCTGAGGTATTCTTTCAAGCCTACTGATATTTTTGCTATAAATGCTATCCTTTAAAAATAAAGATGTGGAATTAAAAAAAAAAAGGAAAATAAAGAAAAGAACTTTGATCTGTTCAAAGGACTAATAAGATGTGAAGGGCCTTGATTTACAAAAACAAGAATGTTTGCATTTGATGCATTATTACCCAAAGATCACACGATCCTTCATATTCTCTTAGAAGGTTGACAAAGATTTAGAAAATGCACACTACATAGTGAGTAGAATTTAAGAGATGTATCTCAAAAATAAAGACAGTTTTGCTTTACCCTAGTTGTTACAAAATGAGTTTCACTGAGTTCTTTTATAACTGGTCTTATACATGTGCATTAACAGAATAAAGTATTAAACTAGCACTATAGCACATATTCATGAAGCTTAAAATCATACACATATATCTCTGTTGGTAGATTTTAGATTTCGTGATTATCAGCCTAGAACTGCAGGTGATCAAATCATATTTAGTCATAATACAAGCAAGTGAAGACATGTGCCTACTAGTAGAAAACTTCTGTCAATATAACAGCCTAGTTCATTTATCAGTTTTCAACAGCAACAACTATTGATTTCCAGTTAAAATAGTTACTGAGATGTGACCAACCAAAAAGGAAAAACATTTGAAGATTTAACAAGCAATTTTCCCTAGTGAGTTTTGCACTTATACTTCCAAATGAAGACGGAAAAAAATCTGCAGTATTTTTTCAGGAATATTGCAACAGAGTCTTAGCTGTTTAGACTGTAAGAGCTTCCTTCCCAAGAAAATAAAGAGTCCATTTACTAAAAATGCAAAATATACATAAAATAGTAACATAATGACAGAAACATGTTTTTAAAACAGAAAAATAAAACACAATCTTGATCATCAATTTCACCTGTTAGAAATTTATTAACTTTTCAGTGTAACATACTTTACATACAAACATTCATATGCAATAACATCAGGTTCTCTGGAGTGTCTTGATTAATGTTTAAGGTTGATATTTTGTATTCATGATGCTCCATACAAAAAAAAAAAAAAAAAAAAAAAAAAACAAGTTGTGAACATTTCTATCTGCTGACTGACTAAACCTACTGACCCAGCAAATATTTTCTCAGTCACTGCTGAAGCAAAAATTATTGGACTTGGGATTCAGCAATATAGTTGAAGACCAAGTTTTCTTCATTCCAGTTCAAAGACAATTTGACTTTTTCATTACTGGAAGGATGAGCTACTCTCTTGGCTGATAATTTTACCAGCACTTATTCCTTGACTGATTGTTCTTGCAGAATTAAATCCAAAGGTACTTGAATATAATTACTCACAGAGGCATAGTCTTATAAGTGGGAATCACACCATTCAAAAATACAGCTGAAAAGCATTTTAGAGAAAAGTTCATTTCTCATTCTATATTAGAAAGAGACATCCATGAATTTTATCTTCCTTTGCTAAGTTCATCATGGACAAACTATGTTAAATGTTAAAACATTTCACAAAGTCTGTAGTGTCTAAGGTTTTCTTCCCAAATCCAATCCTCATTCATCTCTTCAGCTTGGGTATTTCAGTTATGATGTGAACTATATCCTGTGGCTCTTTTCCACATATTCTGAGTTTGAGATCTGCAAGTTTGGAGTACTAAATTCAGAGCTATTTCCATTGGCAGCATTACGCAAACTAAACAAGGCTAGAGAGTGTAAGAGCACCTCTCTGGCTTTAGATGTTTCTATATTCTGCTCCCGGGATATCTGAAAGCTTATCTGGTTCAAGTTATTCCTTACGAAACTGCAAGTCAGGAGGTTTGTTACAGAACCACATCTGGCCAGGCTTTCTTCAAAAAATTGTTTATAGAGCTCTGCCACTTTTCTTTCCATGTAGTTGCTGAGCACGGAGTTTGAAAGAGGCTCCTCACAGAGCGCCATACTCCTTTCTCCAGTCTCCTCTCCAGGCAGGGACTTTATAGCTGTCTTCTCAATATGCTGAGGCAGAGGGGATTGACCTAGAGGGATATCTGCAGACCGCAGAACAGGGCCTGGAAGCTCATCACACACATGGTCCAAAACACAACCTGAATCACACATATGGTCACCCACATGGTCTCCCCCAATATGCAAGTCAGGATAGTTTTGATAAATGCTGTTGCATGGCCAGGATCTGTACAAATCCAGCTGCTCATTATTTTGTTCTCTTTTGGGAATATGTAAAGGTGGTGATGTGGTTCCCCTAAAACATATTTTCTGATCTTCTGTAGATAGGTCCTTTATAGATTTCCAATGAAGGTTTCTCTTGTGTTCCATTTTGTTACTTTTAGCAGTGATCTTGTCCTGCTGCTCACATCCAGCAGCAAACTCTTTAATTTTTGGATCATCTACAAGTTCCTCTCTCCAGATTCCCTCCTTAACTTTTTTGGTTGGACGACATTTGTGAGGCTTATCAAGAGCACAGATTTCTTTATATACAAGTCTAGTTAGGATGCCTTCTGCCAACATGATGATAAGTGGTAGAAAGTCTAATCACCACACTTCCGTATAGACCTGTCAGTGAAAGACAGACAAGTTCAAGCTTATTTAGAAAAAACAAACAAAATAAACTGTAAAGACTAAGATAAAATCAGATTTCACTTGTTGTCTGCCTTGCATCATCAGTTGTAAATAATTTCTTATCTTTCAATGAAAAAAAATGATTAGCTAGGGCCTGACAGAGCAAGACAGTGAAGAAGCTGATTCTGAGTTGGTCTAGTACCCTAGGAAGTACTGAGGACCTTCAAAAGATACTGACAGTTCTTCATATCTATTAAAATTGCATCCCAAATGCAGCACTTATACATTCACATGTATAAGAGTTTTTAAGAGTTCCTCTTAAAAAGGTAACTTAAAAAGATATGAAGAGTTAACTTGGCTCCCCTGATGACAGTTTAACAGCAGACTGTGTACGAATAGCATGCTTTTATCTCCAAGGCTCCATCGTTTTATTAGGTGCATGTGAATAATTAAAAGCTAGTCTACATGCCTCCAAATCTACTGTGCTTTAGCACTCTTTATCATTTCTTTTTAATTGATCTGCTGTTAAAACCAATGAGAATCTTTCCAACTAAACAGTATGTACTAAATCCCCTGAAGAACATAACACACTGCAATGTCCTTTGTACCCTTGCAAGAAATCAACTGAAAACCCTACTCACATCACAGCCAGCTAAGGCACCATTCCCCACACTCTTTGAAGCAAAAATTGCATTTCCCCCCACCCCTTAAAGTTGATTGTACAACTGGAATGGGATATGCTTGCAAGGGAAACTAAAGCAGGCAGGAAAGGCAGCACACCTTCCCCTGGTCACCTCAGAGCTGTTTATCTAAAGAACCATTGACATATGCAAAAAGTGGGGCAATATTTTCTGAAGCATTTAAGGGACTTAGGAGAGAAACTGCCATTCTCAAGAGACAAGGACACTTTGAAGTATAAATTTTGTTGAATGTCAGTGGAACTTAGAATACTCCATGACTAATTTTACTTTTGAAAAACTATATGCATGTATCCAGACTCTTACATGCCTTATTTATATTGCTCTGAAAATGCTCATAGTGCTAAAATAAGAGTTAAGGCATGTCAACCTTTAAAAACAATATTCTTTTTAAAATAATGTAAAGCATTCTGGAACAAAACATAAGGAAAAAGGACATAAAGCCCAGACTTACCAATTCTAAGAGGGTAAAAAAGGTAGATAATCACGTAGTTTGGAATTCTGCTACTAAAACTGCTGCAAGAGAACAGGTTCTCTCATACTCTTCGTTGTAGTCTGTGTGAACAGTAATAAAGTACAGAGCGTTTAGTTCCTCATTTTGTATTCCTGCTAAAACAGAAGTGGTCCCAGTGGAAAAGTGTCTGGTTTTAGAGTACTGAGTGACAGTAAATCTAAAAGAGGATGTTAAAAAATGTGAATTGAGATGTTTCTGAGTGTGATGCAATGCTGACAAGTTGCATAACTGCTACTTAATACATCATTTAAAAGCAACAAAAATTACTAAATGATCCGGGTGTATGTACTTCACCAAGCTGTTCAAAACTGAAACTGAATTCCAGTGAATACTTCCATCTATATTAAAGTTCACTTTTGATATTACCATCCACCTAACTTACAGAGGCAATGTTATTTATAACATTTCCCCTTTCAAAAAAAAAAAAAAAAGAAATGCAGAAGTTGTCATCATGACCTTCTTCCACAGGGGAACGAATTGACATTACGTGCTCATCAGAATACAGTGAAAACACATTTCTTCAAAAAGAATAAATATAAGAACTTGCCTCTCTAAAGATAATAGTATCAAGCAACTGGAAATAGTCTCTGCTCACTGATCCAAGCCACCTTGCTGAGGCTCAAAAACTACCTCTCTGAAATGTTTATCACAGGTGCCTCCATGTGTTTTTCCCAAGTTTCCTTTCTCTAACCTGCAGCACAAATACAACCTGCTCAATCCCCTGGCTCTGAATTTTTTGTCATACCCCTGATATTAAAGATCATTAAGTCATAGTCAATGTCCATATGCACACAGTACCTATACATATGTACTCCTCATATACACGACTTCTCACTGCAGAGGAAACACGTTGCTGGTAGTACAGGGACATTCTGCACAGGCAGTGCAGATCCAGCGCATCTGGCCTCACCTCTTTGGGACAACACCTGCAAATTTGCTTCATGTGAAAATGCAGGTTCTGCCAGGACCCAGGAGATGGACTTATTGTCTTTGGGTAGCTCCCCTGCCAGCCTTGATGAATCAAGTATTTGAGCTGTGCAACTTATTTTTTCATGCATTCCAGATATCTTAAGAGAGAAGAGTTTGCAGCTCCTTCAGGAGGTTGAGCAGCAGCTGAGCTGTTTCTCCTGCCTGTTTCATGTGTTTCACTGTCCAACACTGCTATAGCAGCATATATAAATGTTATGAGCTTCCTTGTAGAATATACAACAACATGAGGAAAAGTACAATGGAGATTTATGAAAGATAGAGTTAAAAGAGATAGGGCTATAACCTGGAAGTAGACAATAATTCCCCTGTATTTTTTGCTGCTTATTAGCCAATAAAGGCAGAAAACAAACTGTGAACATGGCAGAAGAACTGCTAAGAAGATGACTATGGAGAACCTACTCCTGCGAGCTGTGATCTGGGTAAGAGGTCCCTTTGGCTGCTACAGAATCCAGAACTAGGACCTGGATTGCAGGAATTGCTGAAGTCTGGCTACATCCTGGGCCAGAAGACCAACCTGTTGGCTAGGATGACCCTGCAAGTAAAGTTTGATCTTTGGGAAAGAGTCAGCATTCAAAGACATGGTTTCCTCTGTCAGACATTTGTGTTTTTAATGGCTTTTATGGCTCAAGTTACTTTTTTCTATTGTCTCCAAACACTCAATGCTGAATACATGCTCAAAATGCTTTTATCTTAGTTTCATCCCATTTAACATTAAAATGTTCTGTGAATTCACATTTATAATTTTGTAAAACTAAATTAACGTTATAAAAGCTGTACCTTTCACTCAATGCACAAAACTATTGTCCCCAAAATACAATCTGTCACTTTACAGGGGCTAAGCCAGAGCTCAGGCACTGAGCCACCCTACAGGCCCAAGGACTAGACCAAAAGCAGGTCCACAGACAATCTGTTACATTTCCCTCTTCTCAGAAGGAAAATAGGTAAATAAATAAAATCAGAAGTTGGTTCTCACCCAAGTTCTTAAATAGACACTGCTTAGCATAATGGCAGAAGTGAGGGAGAAAAAAAGAACAAAAGTACAGAGTAAAGACAGCAATGTAGAGATATCTTGGTTGCAACCCAGCATTCAACATGTTTTGGCAGCAAAACTCTGACTGCACCTTAGCTACACGAGTTCAGTTTTCACAGGGTAGATTTGCTGATTTGTTTATGTCCTGGGCAGTGCTCTTGCCCCCTGCCTTGACAGGAGCAACCTCACAGGAAACAGGGGGGCTCCAGTTCCTTCTAACCTTGCCTCCTTCACCAGGTTTATAATTAGCACCAGCTGTAGATGTATTTTTCATCAAGCAGTTTCAACAAAACACCAAAGCAGAGAGAGAGGGGAATTTAAAAAAAAAAAAAAAAAAAAAAAAAAAAGAGTTAGTTTAAGTTAGTCATTTGAGGGATTAAAAACAAGTCACAATTCATTTCAGTTATACTCACCTGACAAACAGCTTAGATTTACAAAAATAAAAGAAGCACAAGACCGGCACCTCAGTTACTTCAAAGTCTGAATACAGATTACAGAAGAACAGAGCCAGCAAGACAAGGATGTCTGAATTCTCAGGCTAAACTTAAAGCAGAATGTATAATGACAAATGATACTTGACTGTATCATTCATATATGAGAAAATAAAACATATAGCAGCAATATTGCAGAAATTAATACTGCAGAAATGTAAATAGGTACTTTATTTCCATTCAAATTATGTGTTTTATAGTCATATAGTTGACTTCATTAAATAATATTTTTCAAGCATAATTATTGCAATTTTTTGTTTTCAATTTAAACTAGCAGTACTTTGTTTTAACTACCTGGCTTCTTTGAGGCCCAGGAACATGTTTGCGCAGCAGCTCTTCATTTACCTAAGCACAGGTTCCATTTTTTTATTTCTCTTGTGATTACCTATTCTGTGGATACTGTGGTAAAAGATTCAAGTTATCAACACATATCTACAAATAAAAAGCAGCCCAAAGAATCTGATCTTTCTTTTATCAAACCTCACTCCTGTTAAATACCAGCATGCAAGCAGAAAAAAAGGACACGGTTAAAAGCAGCTATTCCTTCTATCCCTACAACCTGGATTTATATTTGTGGGGTTACCCATGGGGTGAAGACAAAGAGCCTCAGTCACATCCTTCTGCCCGCCTGCGGCCTCTGCTCAAGCTGCACGCACGCTGCATTAGCCCCAGCATGGAATATATATTTAAAACCAAAAGGAAGCGCTGTATTTCTGTAAGCAGAGTGTGTCCGGACTGATGCTGGTGACTTGCATCCCTCTCGTGCCACCTGCTGATCACGCCGCTCCGCCGAGGCTCCACCATCTTCACAGGCCAAAGCAGCAAATCAAGAGGGTTTCTATCCACTTCAGAGCTGCAGTTTCTAGAGAGAACAGATCTCTTCATTGGGAAATAGAAATTCAGCACTGTTAACTTGAAGAAAAAAAAAAAAAAAAAGAGAGAGAGAATGCTAATGAACACTCTTAATTTCTCTCTTCTGGGGATTGAAACTGCCCAACAGCCACTAGCTCACACAGCTGCACATCCTGGGCTTTTTGGAGCTTAAATACACTGCTAATTCGGGATGCCCAAGTGCTTTTGCTACCACAAAATCAAGTTTTACCACACAGCAAGCAGTAACAGGTATAGGAAAGAAAGAAAAATAAAAATAAAAATAAAAATAAAAAAGCTTGGAGGTTACAGGGGCTCTCCAAGGAGACCACAACCAGCCAGGTTTCCACCTGCAGCTGGGAAGGACCGAGACTCACTAGTGCCTTCGGACGCACAACTTCCCTGGAGCGCTGAGGTTGCAGACACCGGGGGTCTCACCGAATGCACGGTAGGAGCACGCGGAGGAAACGCGGGAGGGAGCAGCCGCCCGAGGAGCCGGAGAGCCTCATTCCCAAATCCGGGAAGAGCAGCGGGGGAAGAGCAGGGCAGCAGGAGCCCGCGGGGCGGCGCATGACGTGGGGAACCGCGGCCGCCCGCAGCGCGCAGCAGCCGCCACAGCGTCCCCTCAGGGAGCCGCCAACGGCCGCCGGGCTCTGACTGACACGCGGAGCGGCCAATCAGAGCGCTCCGGGGGCGGGGCGGACTCGCGGTGGCCGTTGGTTGCCGCGGCAACGGCGCGGGGCGGGGCCGCTCGGCCGCCGCGGAGCCGCCGTTGCCGCCGTTGCCGGAGCCTCGGTCGGTCGGTCGGTCGCTCTGCGGCGCCATGGTCCATCACTCGGGCTCCATCCCGTCCTTCCGGCAGCAGAAAGGTCCGTGCAGGGCGGCGGGGATGGCGCGCGGGGGGGAAAGGAGAAAAAAAAAAAAAAAAAAACGGGTAAATACCCGGGATGCGCGCGGCGCCGGTGGGATG
>JAWLRI010000041.1:775896-794378 GCA_034781795.1 Crypturellus tataupa
GCGGCGGCGGGCGCGGCGGTTACACCGCGCGCGCCGGGAAAACGAGCGTCCGCCCGCTGGGAGCCGAACTGCAGCTTGGATGCAGGTGTGTAAACTGACTGGACTGCTAAATAAGAGCAGGGAGACCCCTCTGCGTCCCCCGGGATTGCTCTGTACGGGAGAAACCCCAGGGCCAACACAGAGGACTTGGAGCCTCCTGTGTGGTGGGCAGACTCCACCATCTCGCTCCTTGCATATGGGAGAGACAGGAGTAAGGCAAAAAGCGACATTCTGTATGATATAACAGCCTAGCTTCACCCTAGTGCCCCGCCAAACATGGCAGTTGGGAAAATACTCCAACTCCAGCCAGAAATACCCCAAAATTGATGGGAACCTGCCTGTGTGCTTGGTATAACTACGATTAAAACCTCTCCTGGAGATCCTTTGCTGTGTGATCTTCAGCCTAACGTAACACCCACTGGTTTTTAAACTGAGTTTACTTTAAACTTCTTCCCCTTTCCCCTGGGGAATAGCAGGGGCTGGTCCTGAGAAATTCCAAATAATGGACATTTTCAGCTCTTCATGACTAGCTCTGTCTCAGCTTTCAGTTGTACATGATAACCGATCTGCTGCGCCAAACCAAATCCCATGTCTAAACCATAGTCGCTAACATTTTGAAAGCTGCGTGGTATTTCAGTTCACTGTGGATTTTGTTTCAAGTTCTGCCTTTGTTACAAGCAAGAAAAAAATTCCTGGGAATTGAGTATCATTTCAGCAGCCACAGAACTGCCTGTCCAAGCTGCAGACTGATACATTCTGAATTAAGGACTGTGCAGGTCAGCACCAGACTGCAACACGACATAGAAACCAACAGCAGGGAGCAGTGCATGCTGTGGGCTCCTTTCAGAAGATATCAGCTTTTAAAAATAAAATTAACAGTTAATCTAATAATCACTCAAGCATGGCCTGCTGAGCAGAAGTGCTGCAGGGCAACATACTTTTTGATCAAGCATTACAATAATTACAAGTAGGAATTGTACTTGCAACATGATTTTTAATCTATTCAAGGCATCAGAATAAGTGGACTGCAACTGCCCTCGTCTCAGAAAGAGCACACAAAAAGCTGATTTGAGGGTAAGTAGTTTCATCTTGGTTTTAGAAATCTGATCTATTGACGTGGCAGAAATCACCTTGCACAAACAGCTCTTTTAGAGGCTGAATAACAGGTTGGAGAATGATCTAGAATCTACGTTTATAGAAAAGAAAAGAAAAAAAACAACAGGCATCCAGTGCAGCGCTCTGAATTCTCTGAATTTGCTACAGAATGTGGCGTTGGAGCACCATGCTGATATCTGTGACATGCTAGTTCACAGTTACAGTTAAGAATGAGAAAACGCCAAACTTCCAAAGCTAATAAACACCAGAAAAATACATATCATGCAGGTTGGTGACAGGCTCATCGCAGCAAGCAGCACAATGGTTGGGGATCTGCGGATCTGAGGTCTCCGCCTTGCTCTGCAGCAGGATATGGGACAAGCCCCAGAGGAGGAGCAGACACTGAACCTCCTCCGTGCCCGTCGGAGCCTGCGCACCCAGCCCAGCCGGCCAAGAGGCTGCAGCTGATGGAGATGGCAGAGCCCAAACCACCGCAGTCGTGTGGGGACGGGGACAGGCAAAGCGCGAGCGGGTCCCTTACCCCGAGGTAGCGGCTGTCGTTGAACAGCCGCGGCGGCAGCGGGTTGCCGCTCGCCGGCCGGCTGTCTTCGGGCACGTTCTCCCGCATCCATTTCCGGTTCTCCTCGTTGGCTGCGATGTCTTTTTCCTCAAATTCGATTTTGTTGGCTTCCAAGAAACCTAACACATCTTGTTGTTGCTTTTTAATCTGTCAAAGGGGGAGAGGAGAACAGAGTGAGTCATCAAAGCACTTTCCTGACGCTCGTTGTGTGGTCCCAAGGTGCAAGGCAGAAACAGCGGGATACGGAACAGGTTGGAAGTGGAAGCTGGAGGCTGAGGGGCTGCATGATTCGCACTGAGCACGCAGAAGCCAGCGGCCCTTCCTGGCTCCACTTCTAGGGATTTGCTAGGCAGCTCTTGCCAATGCACTGTGATGCACCGAGCCCCTGCACGCTCCTCTGCTGTGCACAGAGGAGGTGGCTTTTGTCCCCATCGCGGCTGAGCTCTGAGCTTCCGCAGCTGCTCTGCTTATGCTCCCTTCTTCCTCTGCAAGGATTTACCACCATGAAGGAAATCATAACCATATGCATCCTGGTGAGCAATGAGGAAAAAAAGAAAGTATAATAGGAAATTTGTTTTCTTTGCATTATTCCCTTTGCTCTAAAACCCGTTCGAGGCCTGGGCTCGACCTCTGTGGCCCCGTGCAGTGCGGATGCTGCCTGGCTCCGAGCATGGCTCCGGCGGCAGCAGCTCCTTATATGGAGACGCAAAATCCCTGAAATCCTGGCAGCTCCAAGGCTCCAAATAAGGGAGCCCGCGGGCGCCGTGACCCACGGAATGCAGCCCTTCCAAAACCTGCACCTGGCTCGTTTTAGAGGAAAACGCCCAGAGCGACAGGCTCCTCCACGTCCACCGCAGCAAGAGGGACTCGGCTCCCGCAGGGGTTAAAGCACCGCGCGGCAGACGGAGGCAGGGAGCAAGGGCCAGCCCGGGAGCTGACGGCCGGGGCTGGGCAGGAGCCGACTTGTCACTGCTAATAAGAAGCCCGGAGGCTCCCGAGGCGGCCGCGCACGAAGCTCCCGCAGGAGATCTGCTCCCTGGCCTGCAGGAAGAGCCGCGGCGGGAGGGAGCAGCCGGGGAGGCTCCGGCACCTCCCAAAGCTCCCGGCACCTTCAGAAGGTCCCAAGAACTCGCCCTTTCCTTCACAAACCATCCTGCAACTGAGGGAACCATTTTTTACCCGATCCGCTATTAAATTACACTCTGCATTGTACACTGAGAGCTCTACCACCTGACAGTAATTAGTATTTTGATCTCCTCAGAACAGTTTTTTTAAACAATTTTCAATAGCAAATTGCCTCCTGAGCACACACATACCCCGAGGTTCCTCAGAGCAGCAAATCCCCGTGCTCCCAGGCTCCTTCGCAGAGCAGGTCCTACCTACCCACGGCAGAGACCTCCCCATACCAAACGTGTGACGACGCCAGAGCATCCTGGGCACGAGGACGTTTCCTTGACATGGAGAAAATGCCCTGGCCATCCTCCGCTGCCTCGTTTCCCATTAGGAGTCTAGGCACACAGCTCAAGGGGAGCTCCCCTCTTCCAAACGCGATGGATACCGGGAACATCCCTGATGCTGCTGGGAAATGTGCAGCATTAGAAAAACATTGCCAGTCTTGGAAAGTCTTTCCCTTCTTGGCCCGCCCGGGAAGACACCCCAGCAGGAGCTGTTTCCCCTGCGCTGCTCACAGTCTGGCTACTGTCAGGAGCTGATCCACATTCCAAAACAGGGGAAAAACTGCAAGGAAAACCAAGGAAGGGGGACTTACACGTAGGATTGGTTTGAAACCCTCGTCTTTGGGCCAAAGAAAGGGAGAGGGCTGTTGGTCTGGCGATGCACTCGGAGGGACGGGGCACCTACCGGATCACATTGTTTTATGGGTCTGTTCAGCCAAGTTTGACTATACTCAGCCCTGCAACAGCCCCACAAGGAAGCACCTAAAACAGAGCAGCAGGCCCTGCCGCTGCTTCCCAGGATTTTGCCGTATTCTGGATGGTGCTCAGGGTCCACAGGCTGCCTGCTCGACTGGATCCTGCTCCTGACAGGATCTCCAGGAGTGAGGCGGGAGCACGGATGGGAAAAGCACAGGAGCCCAGGAATGAACACGGGCCAAGCGCCGACCGCAGCGTCCGCACGAGCTCTGTGAGGCAGGAAAAGGGCCGTGGCAGAGGCAGGAAGCAGCTGTCCCCGAGACCGCATGGAAAGGCACCTCGAAGGAATTCCTCCCTGCTCGAGTTCGCTCCACACGGATAAACACGGAAAAGAATAGTCTGGTCTGTACTGCTGGCCAAGGCAGGTTTGAGAGGGGTTTTAAGTCTGATTATTTTGCCAGGTTATAAATAAATTCCCTGCTGGACAAGGGACATCTTTTAGTAGCCTGTTTAGGGTGGCTGCAGTCCGAGGGCAGTGTCAGCATGAGCAAAATAGATTTTTTTTTAAAGGTGCAATTAAGTGGCTTTTACACTATTGTGAGGATTTAAAACAATTTTAAACAGATTTCGAATCAAGTCCCAGTCCCAATGGTTACTGCAGCAGTTACAGCAAGGCAGATGTGGCCTTGACTCCCTCCTCCTCCCACTTTGCAATGCAGAATCTTGGCAATTCTTTTCCCTTTTTTTAAGCCCAGAAAAACAGCAAGTGAAGGCACAAACCCGCTCTTGTTCACCTGTGGAGTCAGCCGGGGAGATAAAAACCAGCTTGAAGATATTTTTACAGTTTCTTCTGAGTTCAGCCAGGATTCTAGGTAAGAACAAGCAACGAAAAACCTAGCAGCAGTTGCAGCTGAAACCCCGGATGATTTTAAACAAGCTGCTTCATTTTAGGCTGACAGTCCTGCATGGAAGAGAGGGAACACCCAGCGGCCCAGGCGCCTTGAAAAATATATATATATGTATATACTTCTCTTTATGTGTATATATGAATTAAGAAAACCCCATACATTTTTCCCGTAGGAGCTCCACAAGGCAGAGGCAACAGCTCTGGTGGCTCCCGAGTGCTGTTAACTGGAGCTGAAGGGTGGGAAGGAGCAGCAGATGCCTCCAGCAAAGAGCTGCTCCAGGAGGGATTGGCAGGATGGAGCTCGGAAGTGTCTCCCGCTGATTCACGTCTCCCTCAGTCCCCGACAGACCTATTTTTAGAACTGGGAAATTATCTTTGCTGAATTCTAACCACTTCTGTGGTCTGGTTATTTTAAGCTAAGTGTTACGTGTGTTGATGCCATCATTATCTCTTCTAATGCCTGGTTTTCTGGGGTGCAGGGAATGAGATTTGAGGCAAACACAGCAGAACCACCACAAATATACGTGACCTAAATCAACCACAGGAGGCTGGAAAAACTCACTGGATACTCGTGCTTCTCTTTCCATAGAAATTAGGCAGCATCCAGATGGGTCCTGGATGAACTTACTTTCTCCCAGCAGGACATTTCTGGAAAGCTCAGGACATGTACAGGGCAACAGGGAATTATCCAGGCATGAGGTACCGGATTATCAGCCCAAACCTGAGAATAAGCAAGAACAAGAGGCAAAGCCTGCACCTCCCAAAACAAGGCCATGACTTGGCTCCAAAAACTGCAAAAAATTACATAAATGGAAAAGCTGATTCCGAGAAGAAAAATAAAAGCTTCTCTTATGGATTATTAAGCCTTTGTAAGTGCTTGCTTGGTGACCCTGTGAGGTCGCAAAGCACCAAGCCCCAAGGGAAAGGACCCCACCGCATTCAACAGCTTTGCAAGAGGAACGGGACGGCTGGGGTCATGCTCGGTGCTGCCTGCATGTGGAGCAGGGCCTGGAGCAGCCCCTGCTGCAGAAACCCCCGGGCACTTGGGCTCGGAGCCTGCCCAGTCGCCAAGCTCAGCTGGGAACAGGGTGGCTCCTCCGCTCGCCCTCACCTGCCCAAGCAGCCTGTCCAACAGCCTCCTAATTGCCACGTCCAACTTCCTATCGCAGCCCAATGAGTTAGTACAAGAAGTCAGACACAAACAGCTGAGGACTGACTCGCTGCATCCTCCGAGCTTGTCCTCCGGCAGCAGATTCTTACACCCATTAGTCAAGGAAGAGGACAAGGAACATTCCCTTATTTATACTTCTGCAGCTGCTGGCAAACAGCAGTAGCAGCACTGCTTAATGATTACTTTTTAATGTGTTTTAAGGTTACTTGCGATGAAAGCACTTTGGGGATCAAGATATTATCACAGCTTGAGTCACATTCTGCTCTCAGCATAACATCCAAGGAAAAATGAAAAACAGTAACAAAATCCAACTGTCCTTTATACTTGCTTTTCAAAGGACTATTATGCTTCGACTGGGTTTCTAGCATAGAAAATATTTTGCTGTCAATAAGATCTGAAGGCAGATTATAAAAGTGCCATTGAATAAACTGCAGATTTTGTTCCAACACGTGATGATGCTTCTCAGCCAGATGCAAACCTCGGCCAGATACAACAAACAATCTGGGCTGTGCTACATGCCCGAGAAACAACGACGCACCAACAAGCGGCCTGGTCCAAAAGATGTATAGAAAATATGAGCAGTTACTATGAATTATCTGCATTTTTAACCTGCAAATTTGGGGCATGCCCAGGTGATGCAGAGCTGATGCGGGGACCAACAGCCCCAGCTCCAAATGCAGGATCCTTCTGTGTATCTAGAGATCAGCTGCGTGTTCCTTTGGGGTTTTCTTTTCCCTTAAGTTACATGGGAAGGGATGGCAGTACTGGAGGGGATTAATCGCCTGGATTTAAAAAAAAAAAAAACACAAGCAAAACACACCCACCCCAAACTTCAATTTCCATATAAAAATCTATCTTTTTCTCTATTTTTGGCTGGTGATAGACACATTTTTTCACAGAATCTTTTTTACACATGGTATTTCTGCACATACAACACCTACGATGCCCAACAGTTGGGCAAGGGAAGGATTAAAACCCAAGAAGCCGCAATACGGGGCTGGCAGCATCCGAGTTGTTACTAGGAGAGCTCTGGACCTCGATATATGTGGATATTTTGTAGAAAAATCAAACAGCCTCAACAGAGCAGGGGGAAAAAGTGAATATAAACGAGTGTTTCAAGCTGTTGAACACCAGAAGCAGGACCTGAGTGTGATATATATTATTATACATATTTTACATGGGTTGCAAAATTGGAACCAGAAGCATTAGAATTTTTAAAGACGAGAGATGAGCGATGGCAGATGGATTTCAGTGAGTACTGGACAATACAGGGGGTCATTTACGAAATCCCAATAGTCTTCTAGAAAAGTCCCACTTCAGGGCTAAAGAGCCAATGCAGCAACAAAGCCCACAGGCTGCAAAATGCTGCCAGCAGCACCAACACACAAATACTGGTTTTTGCAGGTGTTTCCATGTCCTGGGCAGCCCCCAGGCTCCATCTCCTGCAGACGGAGGCAGTGACACTGATGGGAGGTGCCTTTCCTGCCGTGGCCTCTTTTCCTCTCGCTTTGCTCCATTCAGTGACAGGATTTGCAAGTGCAAATATTCATATATTGGGGTTTCTTCAAGTTTCTTTGGTGAGTAGACTATTACGTTTAGCCCAAATGCATTCTATAAAAGCAAGTTTTGAGGTCTAAGCCTCTCCCTTCTATTACTTTAGATGAGAACATAAAAAGGTTGACGTATTGCAGAGTTATAGCTCTAACCATGTGCCCTTCCACGAACCATAGCAGCACCCAGAATTATCCAAGGCAAAATAAAAATACCACCATTACAGCATAAGATAAATTGGCCCTTGGCAATTTTGCAAGTCAATTTCATGGCATTTTTTCTTTTATAAGCCTGAAAACTCCTCTCGTCTCATCCAAAACTAACAGAGAGACTGACTTCCTAGTGTGGAATACAGACCCCATTATCCTGGTTATCCATTAACAAAGCACAGGCAGCAGCTGGGCACAAGCTCCGCGTTTCAGACGCACAGTTGTTTTTGTACTGAACTTGGAGGCTGGCAGGCTGCGCTTCCCGGCCTCCTCGTGCACCTCCACTCATCGCAGCTCACTCCAGTTGAAATGAACAGAAACTGCTCTGCAGGAACAGCATGAAACTGGGGAGCACCGTTGTGTTAATGGCATCGGAGCGCCAGGAAGAGCGGACGAATCCCACCAAAACTCGGAGCGTTACGGACCAGCAATACCCCAAGACCGCCCTGGAGAAGTAAGAGGAAACCCAGAGGCTGCTTCGAGAGGCCTGGCTCAGTCTGGGATGAGCTGGTGACACATCCCTGTCAGCTCCAGTGTCCCAGCACACGGGTGATCTCACACACTGAATCCTCGTCCCCGGCTCGGCCGCTCCATGTCCTGCGCTCCCTCTGCCCGCGGTATCCAGCCTTTCCCACCCGACTCATCTTCTGAGGCATGAAATATTCCAAGGAAACAGGAGCTTGTGCTATATGGAAGAGCAAAAAAGCGCTCAAGTTTAAAGCTACTTTGTCGCAGATTTTTCAAACCACCGCTTATTTACTTGGATATTTGGTTTGGGGATTACGTCTGGCTCTGTCCTACCAAAAAAAGCAAACACAGAAGGGTCCAGTGTCATAAACAGGCTTTAGACATTGGCGGCAATACAGTTTAGGAGGCAGAAGGCTAATGTGCAACAAGATAACCAGGCTCAGTAGCAAATAAGTCGCAGAAACCTCTCTGCATCATGACAAATAGCTAGATCTTCAGAAACTCTCAACGTGGCTGAGCAAAATGGAAACAAAAGCACTGTGGGCACTACTGAAAAGAAGAAAAAAAAGGCTTCAATCCTGAAAACCTGGATGTCACCACTGATGGCAGGCCCCGAGTCTTGTTTTTCCAGCCAGGATGATCTCTCCTTTATCTTCATTTTCACAACAAGCTCCAGGACAGGCTCTAGACTGAAACTAGGTCCGTGTGAGAAGCTGACAGCAGCTGAAATCTGTAAGAAGTGACAAAATGCTCCAGCCAACAGTTACAACCAGACAGCAGAGGTCAAATTTCATTCCACCCTGAAATTTCTGTTACCGCAGTCCGCATGGCGCTTGGCTAATATTTACTGCAGAAGCAGCCCGAGAAGATAGCCTTAAATCAACAGGCGCCATAAATAGACAGCAGAGAGCCACAGTGCTGGGTGTTATTGATACAGCTGCTGAGGGTGTCGCTATTTTTCACAATCTGCACATTTCTGTCGGTGGTGGAGGCCCCTCCAAGGCCCAGAGAGCAAACAGGAAAACCAGCGGTTTGCAATGAGCAAAGAGACACCAACAAGCAGAGGGCTCCTGCGGTCGGCACCGAGAGGAAGGTTTGTTTCCTGGACATTTTAGCACTAATAGACTAAATTAACAAGACTAAAAGGACCTGAGCTTTATGTTACCAATTGTTGTTTTACTACCTTTATACCATATCAGGCAATTCCTTTTTTTTTTTTTTTTTGGTATTAATTTAAGATGAAATACAGCATGTCCTCAGGGATCCTACTGCAGATTCAGGTTCTTCCATTCTGTACTGCTTTCCATCCTGCAAGAGCTCATGTGCTGCTGACATTATTTAGCCAGAGTGTCTTTGTGATGACTCCAAAACTTAAACAAATTCATCAAAATAAGAAAACTTTCTCTCCCTGAACTGAAATACCTAAATGCCGTCATACCAAGGAAGACGGGCTTCAAAGGGAAGCTTTGGCATAAATACAAATTTGCTGCTGCTTTTTCCAAAAAGAGTCAGGATGAAATGGAGCACCACAACATCCAGAAGCTGAGAGATTTAGGAAATCACAGCCTGTATTGCCACCAACTTTGGAAACTGTTGATTTGCCTGGCTGCTGTTCTAAGGGTTTCTAATCCCGAGGGCCAAAAATCCCTTTTTTTACTTTAGTGGAGACTTCTACAAAGTCCTCCAGCTTGAGGCACTATGTCTTTAGCAGGGAAAGAAAACATGATTATGGGACGCTGGCATCGCTGCAGGATTTCGCCGCGTGCTCTACGTGCCCAGGCCCTGCTCCGGGAGCAGCTGGTGCATCCCACCAGCCGCACACCCTACAGAGCCACCCGCATTCCCAGTGGCAGGAATAACCGGAGCCTCCATCCCCGACAGCATCGGCTCCCAAGACAGGAGGAAGGAGACGCTCAGGGACAAGGGTTTCACAGCTTCGGTCACCAGCACCATGGACTCGCTTATCGGCATTACAGGGCAGAAAGGAATTTCTAGCTCGTAATCAGGATTATCAGGGCACTAACAAATAAGTTTGCAAGCCTGCCCCTTTTTTATCTTGTGACTCCTTTTTATTTCTACTCACATATGTCATGCCTATTTCCTGTCTAGGGAAAAAAAAATCCTATCTCTGTTATCTATTAATCAGTTTAACTTGAATGTCAGTTCTACCCAAGGCCACCAAGAAAGTTCGGAGTTACATTCTTTCTCACTTCATCCTCCGAATTGTTGTTCTTTGTCGACTGCAGCAGCTCCGGGGCCGCACGCAGAGGCAGAGCTGGGTGAGTGGCAGCGACTGCTTCCTAAGGAGCAGAATCCTGTCTGACTGCACACAGTGGCAAGACTCCCAGCGACATTAATGCGGTCAAAGGTTCGCCCACGGGTTAATCAGATGTGTTGTTTAAACCTGCCTTGAAACCACTACTCATAAAAACGTGGTTTTATGTAAAAACTTACCATTTTTCCCCAGAGGCTGCCTGTTTTCTGTTTACATTGGGCTTTGCCAACTTATTTTGACCCGTGCCTGGAGGTTCCTTTGAGGAACCCACCTTATTATCCAGGTCTAACTACGCTGTACATTAATATTTGCTGCTCTGGCTGCAAAGCCACAAGGTTCTGTGAAGCACCTGCAGGTCGCAGCATCCAACACAGATGCTTCTCACGTAGGAAGTGGCGGGCACGGACTGCGGCTGGTGACGAGACGCACACGGAAAATGGATGCGTTTACTCCTGCAACTTCTCCTTCAGGTTCCAGGTAGCTGAAAGCCAAACCTGCCCATTAACTTAAGGGAAAGAGACTGACATTTCAGCTTCGGCGGCTGGGAAGTTTCCCCACACAGCACAGCGGACAGGGAGGTTTCTGATCTCCCTTGTGCTGACACCTGCAAGCACCAACGTTCTGGTCCCGATGAGGATCCTGCAGTGGATTTTATTGTGATGCAGAAAGGAGGATCCAAAGCAGCTCTTCCCTAATCAACTTCCAGGCATTGAGATTTCAGTGCTCTTCTCCGATAGGAAGTTTTGAGCCCGTCAGCTGCTGTTATATAACAAGCACCTTCCCGAGGCGTTTCCTACGGCCTTGCCCTCATCTCCTGTGCTGAACTGCAGTTGTTGAGACAGGAGCCAGGAGCAGAATTATTATGAACCTTTTGCTATTTTTTTTTCTTTCTGGTTTCTAAGATACAGGGGACAAATAGAAGTTCCTCCCATCTCTACAGTCTCTCATAGCATCTCAGAGCCTGCAAAGTAGCGGTAAGATTTCAATGACACTGGTTTATCTGAAAAGAGCCAGAATCTGTTTACATTTCTAAGAAAATTTCTAGTTACTTAAAGCTTCTCGAGCCTCCTGTTCCTGCAGCCTTAGGCACATAAAATAAACACCAAATAAAAAACAAACTAACTGCCCCTGGCCCCAAACACACACATACATTCTTTTCCATGGAACATATTTTTCTGAACAAGTTCTTAATTTTTACATGTAAACTGTTAATATAATTTTAGGAGCAGGACCAATTTCATTCCAGAAGCGAGGAACAGCCTCACTGGGTTAGATCCAGGTCCCGCCTGCCCCAATACCCTGGCTCCACCAGCCACGGATTTGAGGGCAGGGCACCCAAACAGACTGAGCACACAGGGTTATTACAACGTCATAGCTTCCCAGCCTCCAATAATCCGCAGTTTTGAGTCAGAAGTGCAGTAATTAGGTTTAATAGCCCTTAATAGACTTTCCCCCTTAATTTGTCTCACGGTTTCCCGAACCCGTGCCCTTTTTGCCAACAGCACATCCCCGGGGCAATGAGCTTCCCAGGTAAGCGCCGCGCTGACAAACAGGCCATGTCCCCTCCGTGGAAGGTGCCCCGTGAGCCCGGCTTGCTCCCTGCTCCTGCATTACGGACACCCTGGTCCCAGTTATTGAGTCCTACCCTCCTCGGCTGTTCCTTGCACCACGATCACCTTCGCACCCTACTCGGGATCTCTTCTCATTCTATTACATCCTTTAAAGACAACAGAAGCAGCCTTTTAAAGACACAGACTCCTCACAGCTTCATCCTGCAGGGTACTTCTACTGCAGTGTTATTTCTGCTTTGGTCTCCCTCTTAAAAATTCTTAACATTTCACTTACTTTTTATGAACACGAATGCAGTATTTTGATAGAAGTTGCTCTTACAACTCCTTTTCTAAACAGCAAAAGTTAATTTGTTAATTTAAGCCTAATTCTTGCCCAGGTCTGGACTACCCTTCCCCATGCGGGACCGTTTCAGCAGCCCCATCCCACAGGGAGCAGCTGCCCCATGGACTTGGCCGCTTGGCTCTCCCGTCTTGGCGCAGTTTACAGTTGTGCTGCTCAGCGCAGATCCAGAGTGACATTTCCTCTGTCACTCATGTTTACTGCCAGAGCAGCTTTTATATTCCAAACTCGTGTTTGTTATCTGTTTTAAATAACTGGCTTGCAAACAATTATTTAAGCCAAACGTCCTTTTTTCTCATTCTATGACAGTTTAGTTTCCTCGGCCTCCTCCGATAGCGCTGCTGACTCCTTCCCTCCACACTGTTTGCCCACGTGTCTGCTTGGAAAGAACCCAGCAGAAAATAACATCAGCTTGACCAGCACAGAGGGACAGACCGGAGCTCCCAGGCTTCCCCGAGGGCCTCTGGAAAATCACTGCAGCATCCGAGCCCTGTGCGCTCCAACAGCACAGGTTAAACAGGAGATCCCTCGGCAGGTAGTAATTACAGTTGTCTGCTCAGCGCCTCCAGATGTTCCAGGGAGGTGGCATTTGCACATGGAGAAGGAGCCCCAATAAAACGAAGTTCATTTCCCATGGGAATGACCAAGGAGAAGTTACAAGCCAGGATATGAAGATGACTCTGGTTGAACCCTGAGAGCATTGACTCGCCTTGTTCAGACCCGGGGTTGATGTCAACTCTTCACATTTCCATGTGGCTACAGTCTCACGCTCTTTCTCCAGCCGAATTCCAAGAACTGGCTGTAACCTGCGCCGCGATGCCCGCACTCCCGCATGGACATGCTGCTCGGGAACTGCCAACGGCACCAGCAATGCAGTTACAACCCCCGGCAGGATGCCACCACCAAAGTGCTTTCCATTTTATCACAAGCTGAAGGTCTTTCCGGAACGCGGCGGGCGTTACAAAATGTGCTCACCATTGAATTTTCCTGTTTGAGCAGAAACAGCCTTGAGCAGCGAAACACTCATCTACCGCGGGGGGTTCACTGAGGTTTCCAGGCCACTGGTCAGCAGCAGGGAATTCACCGCCGCAGCTCCAGCGGTTCCCAAGGGCTTGGGAACACAACACACGGCTGCGTACAGAGCTAATGTAGCTTTTGCTAGAGCCAACGATGAATCTTTCGCTTCTCTGTTTATATAATTAGTTAGGATTTTGGTTCGTTCTGTTTTGAGCTGAAACAGCTGACATCTATCCATGTTTGTTTTGTTGCATTTACCTCCTCATCCCCCAATCCTTCCTCTTCTGGGAGTAATAAGTCACCGGAACGACCTTCCACAGACTCTTGTTTTTGGCATCTCCCGCTCATTATACACATGCCAATTCTCTGACTTCTATAGGAATTTTTTGAGCACAACTTTTGTGCCTCAGAAGAAGTTATTTGCTCAGCTCTGCAAATATTTATTAAAAAAGCCGTGCTTAGATTGCATTGCTCAGATTGTGAGTGCTTAGCCCTAACACGACGCTTGTGGACCATATCTCGAGGAGCGCTGAGCACCGGGGTGCAGCGCAAATCGAGGGCAACCGGAGCCTCCCCAAGGCAGCCCCTTCCCCTCGAGCAGTGCCCAAAAAGATGCAATCCTCATGCACCCTCTAACAGCACTGCCACACTGGCATAGAGAGATACAGATATCCCTCTATCCTAATGCCAAAAAGCTTTTCTCAGTCTTAACTACTCTCTTAACTACTCTCATGTTGTCAGAAAAATGTTTCTGTTCAAGCACAGTAGAGCGATTTTTATTTGGCTATATTAAAATCTTTGCAACAGCTGCAACCAATTTAACCTTTGGCACTATTAAAATTTTGAATGCAATATTTTAAGAAAGACATTTCACTCATCTACAGTCTGGGACAATGACTTAAAAAAGTCGGGAGAGCAGAACAGACAGAAGGCCCCTAGCAAAGTGCCCAGCCGGATTCATGCTGCATATTTTGTCCCAGGCCCCACAAACTCCATTTCAAAACAATTCCTACCATTGTATGAGGGGCATTCAGCTTGGTTAATAGTGGATGTCCAAACAAGTACTTCATGCACATAATGTTTACACAAAAGATATGTTTAAACTCAGCGTCTAGACTAATAGAACGAGTTACTTCTCACTCATGCGCTATGATAAACTGTGTAAGAGAAGTATCACAAAAAAAAAAAACATGCACAATTATGAAATAGTTTCTAAAACTACAGGTGCAGCTGATTTTCCCCATATTTTTCCTAAAATTGTGTTATACTACCATTTCTAAGGATAAAGCGGGATGTATAGCAGTACTCTTGAGCTGCTTCTGGGGTGCTCAGCATGAGCGGGTGCATCCGAGTTTTAACGTCACTTGGCTTTATTGCAACGACAGGCGCTCAAAGGGCTCCGAGGAGCAGAGCACATGGAAGCAGAGAGCACTCCAGCCCTACTCCGTTTGTGTGAGGATGGCAGCACCTGCATTGCTCAGAAGCACCTAAGCAGAGGTAAATGCAAATGTCCGCATGCACAGCGTCACGGGGGTCGTACAGAAGTCTGAAGGGGCTGCACCAACCTCACCCCGCGCCCTGAGCTGCTGAAGACGAATGCGGGCCACAGCCAGCAGTCACACACAGCACATCTACTCATGGCCGGTGACTCCTCTGCAAAATCGTTGCATTTTATTTGCAACCCATCGTGCTCCAGAAGCACTCGCTGCTGGGCTACGCGGCCCCGGCAGCACCAGACAGGGCTCTGAGCCCTTGCAGGAGGGAAGAGCAGCAGTGTCACCGCTTGCAGACGTCCCTTGTACAGACCACAGGCCACTTCTCGTTTCCTGGTGCGTGGGAGAGGAGACGACCAAGATCCTTCCCCCCAAAAAAGGAAACAATGCAAGAAAGAGGCGAAACCCTGAAGTCCCCAAACCCAAACTCCATGAACAAAAGAAAATAAACTAAAATTTCCTGTCCTCTCTCAAACTACTCCGAAGCAGTGGCGAGCCCGATATGTAAACTTAGGACTCTGGCACTGAGTCTGGATAAACAGCTCCTATTTTTGCCACGTCTATAACCACAGTATAAAGAAAGGAAGAAAACCACCCTGCAGGCAGCAAAGCAAGCAGGGGCGGAGGGAAGGAGCCCGTGCAGCTGCAAATAGGGGCACTAGAGATGTGAAGTGCCCGGCTCTGCAGAGCTGCTGGATGCTCGGGGGGACGCGGAGGGGAGAGCTCCGTGCCCAGCACCCAACAGAAGCCGCCGACAGCAAACACTGCTTCCCCAGCTGGAGCTTCCAGATTTCCTGCATACTTCTGTAGCCTGCACGGGGGTGTCGGATGGATAAACACGGCTCTCCAAGACAAATTCTGTAATGCAGAGCGGTGCAGCTGCTGGCAACACATGCACGCTCGTAAGACTGAGAGGAATTTACAGGGCTGGCACCTTTCCACAGGAGGTTGACCAGACGGGTACCCAGCTGCCTCCGGGAAGCGCTCAGGTTCTCCTGGTGCTGCAGGAACCTGCGGCAAGCTCTTCCCCCCAAATGACTAATACCTACAAGCCAAGGGAGAAAAGGCAATGGTCAAATGCCGTGTTAGAGCCTCCTCAACCCCCACGCAGTCCAGAGCAGGAATGGTTCAGGTTGCAGCACTAGGGTCTGCCATTTCATGCCGTGGTCTCCAGTGCCATCTCCTATTAAATAGCACTGCCCACTGACATGGTGACACTGTCGGCTTCAGCTGCACATGACAGAGAGGCTCCTGGATAGCAGCTTCCCAGCCTGTCCCTGTGTTTGGTGCCTGCAGCTCATCGGCACAGCCGTCTGTGGGGCTCAGCCCACCGTTCACCCATACAAAGCTCGAGAAAGATCGACAAAACAGAGCTTCTTTCAGCCCAAGGCTTCCAAATTCAGCAAGAAAACCACACTCGACTCGCGCGATTTCAGGGTGAAATGTGAATAGGAAGTCAGACTGCAATCGCAGTATCTTGGCTGCATCTCTTGGCAATAAACTGCCGGTAAATTGCGTTGTCTCTGCTTCCGAGAGCCGTGGCAATGAACCACGACAAACACAAAGTCACCTTTATCACACCCCGTGCATTAAGCAAAGCCCATGATCTAATGCAAATAGACTGGCCTGCAACCAATGAAACGCACCCGAGATAGCACCTCAGCAGTGCTTGAACACCTATAGACGGGCAGCTCAGCAACCACCTTCTGCTCTCGCACCCGTGACAAGGCTCAGGATGACTCAGGTATACGGGAAATATTCTGCAAAAGGTATTTTGTCATAAATTACGAAATCCCCGCTCGGCTCCGTCTTCCTGGAGCAACCTTCCTGGGCACGAGCTTCCCGTTGCACAAGAGGGGCCGTTGCAGATCCTGCTCCTCCGGAGCCTCCGAGCAGAGCTCATCTCCGCAGCAGCCTGTTGGAACACGCTGCCTGCACTCTTGAGCACGTTTCAGGGGCGAACAGAACCTCTCCTTGCTGCTCTCTGCTTCACACAAAGTTGAAATATCAGCTCGAATTCCTCTCCTAGAGGGGAAAGAGCCACACGGCGGGTACCTGCTGTCTCCTGCCAGCAGAAACACCCTGTCCGCTCCACCAACCGATCTGGCTGCCACAAGATTACTTCGGTCACCAGTAATACAATATGTACATATTCGTGTCGATGTCCAAAACATGGGCAATTACATTCAGGTTATGGCCAGTCTCCATAAAAAGAGACAACAGCAACACCAGGACTCGTATTCCACAGTTAAGGATGCAGAAGTGATCCCAGGTGCAAGATGAATTTAGACGCAACTCTCATAGGTACCCACAAAACAGCAAGGCAGTTTCTCAGATAGCACAAGGCTAAGGATTAAGAAGCACAAAAAGGAAGCCTAAAAGAACAGAAACTTAGTCCCGATCAAGAGTGATGCTCTCGCTGCTGGAGCTCAGGATCAGCACTCACAGAATAAAAATCAATAACTGCCATTAAGAGGCCACTGAAAACAACCTATACCAGCAGAATCGCTCAACTTGAAATGCATTAGCAGCCGCATTAGAAAACAAGGATCATGTTTTCAGTCTATTAATGCCTGCTGCTCTTTCCTTCAAGGTGATTAATCTATACAAACCCACCAGGAAACTGCACTGAAACCTCTGGACTTCACGGATCTTCTCGTGATTTCAGGATGTTTTCAGGATCATCAATCACCCTCTTTTCAAGATCAGGAGGTTACGTCGGCTTCAAGATCAGCGCAAACCGCAAAGAAAAGGAGTTGCAGCGGGGACACGCGGAGACGGGTTATGTGATCCGCTCTCCTCCACGATGGGGTTTGGACACTCCGCTCGAGACGAGAGGCGGCTGCATCACGGCACCAAGAGCGGAGTTAACAACGGGCTGTTCTTCCTGCTGAAGCCTGCGGATTAGCAAATGCCCTGAGCTGGGGAAGGACATTTCAGTGAAAGAGGCAGTTTGGTTTGGTCATTTTTGTCCTTTAGGTGCATCTGAAACAGGACTCTGAAAGTTTGGGAAGCTCCATCAGCACCGGAGTGCCCGGTGCTCCCATGGGAGACCATCACAAGCCGATAGCTCAGCCTCTTATCTACTTGCAGCAAGACGTATCGATCACCGAACGCACTAGCTGCCCTGCTGTAAATCTCCAGCACATTTAGACTAAATGCCACAGAATCCCCTGGGTTTTAGCCTCGGGCCGCGCTTCATGCCAAGCAGAAATCCCATGACCTTTAAGGCATTTCCAGCCTGAGCTAGAGCTGAACCTGGGCACAAACCAGCCAGGGCTTTTGTTTATTTTGCATGAAAAAAGGGGGTATTTCACCCAAGCTCCGCACAAAACGCACCGGGGCTGCATGAAGGGGGACTGAAGCCCTTCCATAAGGAACCCGGTGTTTCCTACCACGGGGCACGAAGCCGTGGGTACCCCTGACCTCTGCCACATGCTCCTGTCATCGCCGGTCATCTCACACGGGGGCAACGAAGCCACCGAGCGCGAACTGACGTGACAGACGACACGCTCTGGAAACAAACTTCGAATCAGCCCCCGAGCATCGCTGCTCGCTTTGCTTTTGAAGCTAGAATGTGAACTAAAACGTGGGATCCCCCTTGGAGCTGTTAAAAATAGTCGAGTGGTGGGTGCGGGGGAAGAGAGCCAGGCCAGAAGCTGCAGAATGAGCTGCTACATCGCAGAGGAAATAACATTTACATTTGCGGTGACGGGCTGCAGCAAACACATCTCCTGCGGGCGCACGGTGCTGCCGGCCGGGAGCGATGGGGAAAGGGGCCCCGGAGCTCCCGGGTTGTCCCGCCGGGAAGGGGCAGCCCGCGGGCTGCGCTGTCAGCCGCCCCGCAGGCCCCGGCGGCGGCAGAAGCCGGGGCAGCCGCGGGGCTAACGGGGCT
>JAWLRI010000041.1:795044-807162 GCA_034781795.1 Crypturellus tataupa
GCGGCAGCGAGGCCGGCGGAGGCGGCAGCGGGGAGCGCGATGGGGACGGGGCCGGGAGCGGCTCGGGCAGCGCCGGTACCAGCCGGTACCAGCGCCCCGCCCGTTGGTCCCGGTCCTTACAGCCGGTTTTGGGTGTACGCGGTGGCTGTACGGGCGGCGCGGCCGCCCGGCTGCGGTTGTAGCGGCCCCATGACAGCAGCGGGGCAACGGGCAGCGCCACAGGGACACGTCAGGGGTGAGAGCCAGGCAGGAAAACCCTCCTTGTGGGTTTAAAACAAACAAAAAAGGTTTTACGGAAAAAAAAAAAAAAAGAAAAAGAAAAGCGCACAGTGAAGAGCGCGCGAGGGAGCTTCACGGGACCAACATGTGTTGGCCGCGGCCTGAACGGGACTCGCAGTGCCCAGAGCACAGGCACCGAGGGCCTTCCAAAACCCTGCGAGGCTTCGGGGGTACAAAATCGAGTAAGAAAGAGGAGCTCCCACCCCTTCCCCTTCTGTCATCCGAGTTGGAAGGGAAAAGCAGTTGTGCAGCGCGGAAGAGCAGCGCCGGGGGCAGGAAGGGCCTTTCTAAAGAGATGGGAATGGAGCTGTGCTCACGTGTGCCCTAAACACAAGGACAGAAGATGCGATGCCTTCAAGGAGTCGAAGGGGTTCACAAAGTTAATGATGTGGATACGAAGCTTTGGAAAAGAAGGCGTCAGAAACTTGCTTGGGAGGGAGGCAGGGCTGCAGATAGACACACAGGAGTTAAGTGCTATGGATGGCTCATGGACCTGTAAGTAACTTTAACCAAGGAATCGGGAACTTGCCCTCTCCTTCATTCTTGCATGGGATTCCCCGTTTCCAGCTGGGATCATTATGGCAGTTTAACTAGACGGCACCGTGTTAGCCCAGCAAGGCTCCCGTGAACTTTGCCTTGATTGGAATATCACTTGGAGGGATGGGAAAAAAAATAAGGAATGGGTAGATGTTACTGAGGAATGTGGTAATATTAGAGTTAGGTTATCCCCTTTAACATTCATTCCAATGCAGAAGTTCCTCTCCAGGTGAAATGACCCCTCTTGAAATACACATTGCTTGGCCATTCCGCACAGGTCCAATGCCCTTTCCGTAGGTGTCCCATAATTCCACAAATCCGTCTTCCACATACACAGTTCTTTGATGTTGTATTTATTAGTACCATTTGCAGCCTTCAGTAAAATATAGTAAGCAAAGAATTTCTGTATAAAGTACACATCATATTTAAGAACATAAATCACTATCCAACCAATTCCTCTTCAATTATTTTTCCTTTTTTATTCTTTTCCTTCTTCCCTTTTTTTTTTCCTTTCACTGCAAGCAGCTGTGATAATATAGAATTAGAAGTAAACACAGCGTTCAAACAACACCTTTTTTCATTCTTTCTGAATGAATTTCTCCAGTCACTCCTTGTTATTAATCAGGAGTTTACAGACATACAGAATGGTGCTTCTTAGGAAGCTGGAATTATCAAGGTATTCTTCAATCTGTTCTTCTCTTAGAGCCCAATTGTAAACGGAGCTATAGAAAGGCATCTGAAGAAACATTCCCATAAGTATTTTAATGGTAAATCCAGTTGCTTTAAAGAGATTAAAAATCCTGTCAGTTATCCCAATTAAATTTCTAAATTTCCCAAACCAGCTCTCATGAATGACTGCACAGTAGACTGACAAAACCTTTGTATTGTACCATCGTTCTCAATTAAATGTTTTGGTTTACGACATTTTCAAAATGTGCGTAAATCTGATGACCCTTTCAAAGATTCAAATAAGCATCATGAATAATATCAAAATTAGGCAAATCAGGTGCCAAAGAATTCTCCTTACTCTTAACTATTGACAAATCAGTAGAACAAATATGGCTGGGTTTACTTCAATCGACTTTTAATTGAATGAGCTTTAAAAAAAATCGTATCTACAATTGGTAGAAGAAACATCTGATGATTTGAGGCAGGAAAACTTATTTTGTTTTGAAAAATCATTTCAGAAATGACTACCCTCTTCAGTATTTTTGCCAAGCGTAGAAACAACATTTTTGTTTCTTCTTAACTTGCAGATGGATGAAATTTCATCTCGCTATGTTTATAGTGGTAATTATTTTCTATTTTCTATAAAGTTGCTATCATAATGTATAATATACAAAGTAATATTTGGAGCACATTTTAACAGGTAGAACATGGAAGTACAGGTGATAAATATAAATTTCTCTAAATAAAATCTCACTATAATAATTAACAATTCTTTGAGGCCTCATCCAGAGGTCTTAATTAATACAAATGATAAAATAGCATGCAGCTAAACTGCAGTACATTATGGCTTGCAGTTGTCCTTCGGGCCTTCTGCAGCCGTCCCAAAAGCTTCCATGAACAAAGCAGGGAAACGGCGTTTTCCATGGCACAGACAGCCCAAAGAGCAGGTGAGAGAAGGGAAGCAGAGTGGGGCCAGGGCAGAAGCGGCAGACCCAAAGGGCACAGGAATATAGCTGGCTGCACGTCAGCTTTCCAGCCTCCTCCCCTCTCCTCGTACCGCATTTCAGCCCTCCAGACTTGAGTTCTACTGGATTGAGCTGCACCCGTCTCTTTCTTTTTCTGCCTGCTAGAAACCCTGATATAATCATTAGTCTCAAAAGTGCACTTTAAAAAGCATTTTATCTTCATGAAAGAAGATTTATTGAGAGCAATAAATGAATTGGGTGTTACTGAAACAACTAGGTTTTCCTGAGTCATAATAGTAAATTTTCTTCTGTATTGGCAGACCGGTGTAATGTTTTCTATTCCCATGCTGCTCACCCAAAATCCCTATTATTTTTGTTTTCAGTATTAAACAATTGTGAAGTGTTTAATTATTCTTTCCAGAGTGGACCAAAACCTCAGAAAAAATGAGCAAATTGATACTATGCTGCTAAGAGGAAAATCTGCTGTTACAGTCGGCATCTGTACCAGCCATCATCTCGGGCTACATCTTCGCTTTTATGAGTGTCTCTCTCACTAGAAAGCACTGCTTAGGTAACAGAAAATTCAACAGTTCAATTTTACCTTGTATTTTTGATATAATGAACCAGCAACATTAAGTAAGTAGCAGCAGGAATTCTAATATTCCCCACTGCCTCACTGCAATTCTTTTTTCACCCCATGGGCTGAAAGGCCAATGGACTGGCCAGCCAGGACGCGTTGTGGTATTGAAGATAAAAATGTTATAGGTCATTACAAAGATCTACTCTTTTTTTTTTTTTTTTTTTCTCTCTTTTTTAACAGAGACGAGGAAGGGGACTTCTAAGTACTGGCAAATGAAACTACTTTGAAAAATGGATGTGGTAGAATCTGGCAATGGAAAATATTGAAGTAATCAACAGTAAAGTCTGTCTTGCACAAGAGGTCAGGAAGCATATGTGCACCAAATGCACCACAGCTTCTCTGTAACAAGGAGAGAAATCCAGAATTCAATGGCAAATATTTGGCAAGTAACATAAAAATGTGCCAGGCTTCATTCTCTTACTTTGCTTGTTACTAGACAAGATGATCTAGATCTCCTTGAGCTCCTGAAACTGGTCCAGAGGAACATGTGGTTGATAGGAAATGTTAACTCAGCATGCTCAATGGAAATCAGAAATCTGTTCCTGGTTTCCAGTCCCAAACTACCTAGATTTCCAATAATTTGAGCCAGACGGCAAACGGTGACTCAGAACACGTCTTCTGACTTGCCCCACGCTCTGCAGGAGAGACGTCCTGTTGTCGCGTGTGCCACTGTCCCCACTGCTGGTTTACTGGGGGTGGAAGCCCCTTCCCTGCTCCAGCTGAGTCCAGCAGGTCTCCTGCTCCTCCTCGGGAAAGAAGAGAGAAGCTGGTTGCTTGTTTTCACCTAGAACGGTGCAAGAGACATCACAGTTAGTTACGTGAGCAGGTAAATCACACCACATACAGCACTGCATTCATTCTTGTTTCTTTTCATCTGCTGTTAGTTCTACAGTGGAATTAATTGAGTTCTGTTTGTTAAAATCCCTCATAATACAAAGCTGTATATCGCTATGACATAAAACAAATGAAAGAACACAAAGTAATGTCGCCGGGTGCATTATAGCCCGGGCTGGTACCACTTTGTGTACGATGTCTACTGTGCCAAATGCATCCCTAGAAGTCGTCTCTAACGATATTAAAGGAAACAGCAGGATCAAAGCAAGGCCACATCTAGTAACACTGAAAATATTTTCTCTGTAAACAAAGCAGTCACAACAGCTTTTTATAGCTTTTGTGACAATTCTGGTTTCCTGACAGAATGTGCCACTTCCAAACTCAGTGCATGAAAATTGTTTTGATCCACTGTGAATGCAAGATGACTAAGACCCGCATAACTCTCATTAAATAGGGAGAAATGTTTGTTTAAATTAATTTTCAAGAGTTTTAAAACCTTCCTAAACCGTCTACAGAGACACTTAGCTGCAAATGGACCAGCCTGATGTTATACAGCGGGATCCCGGGAATGTCGAACACAACTGGGAGTCTGAAAGCTGCTGCGAGGGATGTTCCTGCTCGACCAAAAAACAGTTTCTGCAGAATCGTGAGTCTGAGCAGCTGACACTGGAAAACGCTCAAATAAATGGCGAGGGCCCCCTGCTGGAGGGCACTGCCCGGCCGCCGCGCCGCAGCTCTGCCGATCCCTTTATAAGATGGATACAGTAAACTGCAAATTACAGGAACCTCTAATTAATTTCTTATTTTTATCAATGCATTTTTCAAGACTGAAATTTCCTTGGATGAAAAGGGGGATGCGGAAGATCTCTGAGGAGGGGCCTGTGGGAAGAAGAGGAGACAGCAATCTTTGACTCTGTAATTGGATTTTTGTTGTGAATACAGGGGTAATGGGTGATTTATTTTTTTAGGTAGTTATTCGGGTAGTTCAGCATTTATAGAGCCAAAGCCACCTGAAATAACTCAGTTCTGGCGATCCAGGCTGTCTCAGTCTGGAGTGAATCTCCAATCCCGTCCACTTCCTGGGCTCCGAGTCGTTTGCCTTGTGGACATGCCTTGTTTGATTACATTTGGCTGCAGCTAAACCGGAGGGTGGCTCCAGGTACCCACACACTGCACTGCAGCAGCTGCTAAACAGATACGGTGTTAACAGCTGCTCCTCACGGCCAGCTGTTTCACTTGAGAGATTTACTCCTCTTGCACCTCACTGCTTGCTACGTTAGACGTAGCCGGAATTGCTGCGGGCAGGTGTGCCAAACACGAGCCAAGGCAAAGGCTGGGCAGCCCTGGCAAATATTTTTGGCAAGCTGCACCTTCTACATAGCAAAAATGACATGCCTAGACTCAGATCGGAGATTTTGCATTTCAGCCCCGGCCACATCTCTGCTGTGTCTGGTAGGGCTGCGCCAGTTTAGGTGCCAGAATTACCCGTTCACCCGACGCTGGGTAACTGCAGGCAGAACACCGGGAATTTGCCGCTTCCAGGGGTTTATCCACCGCGGCTGCCGCGTGTACAGCTGACCTGTGGGCACTGTGTAACAGCACTGCAACGTTCCTGGCACTTGGATGCTGGAGATGTCCCAGGGATTCTCCCTGCTTGTCCTTGTACTTCCAGTTCCTCATCCGACTTCCCTGCAGGAGCAGGATGGCAGTTCAGAGCTCCATGCTTACAGCTTCCTCTCCATCTCCCTTGGCTCTGGAGCACAACCTGGAAGTCTCCCACTCCTGCGTGCTCACCAGCTCAGCCTGAGCAGAGCACGTGTCTGTGCCGCCTGCCACGCGCCGGCTTTCACGTGGATTTTGACACCCGTGGAAAAGCCGGTGCATTGACGGCTGCTCCTGCAGAACCCCCTTGTTTTCTGAGCATCTTCAAATGGCTCCTGAAAGATTTGTGACAAAACTACAGAAAGTAGAAGGGTTTTAAACCTTAGCCTGTTTTCTTAGTCACAACCCTTTCAGTTTCTGAACGTCCCTAAGAACTGTATTTTTTCTCATGGTGCTGCGTTAGCACCTCCCAAGGCTTTGTATGGAAGTAGTTTTCAAGGAAGGCTTGCACACTTCTCAGTGTGGTGGAGACCATCTGGCAATGGTTAGTTTGTTATTATTCATTTCGTCGACTTATTCTGACCCTACCAGTGCTTCAGTGCGAGACGGATCCTCAGCCACATTTGTGAGTTCCTATCAGGGAACTTCCCCAGCCTCCTCCACAACAAACACAGACGCAAAAAGAAGTCATTTAGTTTTCTACCCTGATGGTGTCTTTTCTACATCCTCTTTTAACGTCTTGATATTACCTTTTTTTTTTTTTTTTTAATTCTCTCAGACTTCCTGCTCTTGATCAGTCTGAACAATAACCAGGCTTTTTTAAAGCCGTTTGCAAGTTGTGTCTAGCTGATTTTTTTAACTTGTCAAAAATGTATTTTTACATGTCACTTATTTGTAATGTTTTCCCCGATAGCACAAAATTTCTTGCCTCAGATATCCTCCCAGGTCCTGCCTTTTAGCCATGCTCATTTTTTTTCATCTTCCTAAGCAGCTTTCCCCAGGTGGTATGTATTTGGTCAGCGTTTCCGGTCATTTCTTTCAGTAGTCTCCACGCTGCACGAAAGTTCGTTTTAATCTTCTGGCTGCTGCTTTCAGGTTTTTTTCCTCTCCAAGACACTTCTCACTTTTGCCAAGTTTCCCTTTCTGAAATTAAAAGAGGATTCTTGGATTTTGTTGCTTTGCTCAGAATGGTGACTGTATGTTATGATCACTGTTTCAGAGAATATTAAGTTAGGTCCAATCCTCTGCTCAGGACCAAATCAAAAGTTGTTTCTCCCTTTGTTCCCTAAGCAGATGTTTCACAAGAAGCCATTAGAAGTTTCCCATGGGTGTTGTTTATTCTGCCCTTGCAGCCTCCCTCATCTTCATCACAACAGCTAAGTCAGTTGATGGAATTAATCCTCTAATAAAAGGGTGGCAAACATTTCCATTTATTTATAAGCTGAGAAGTCACTAAACATCTTAATAATCTCCCTTTTATTAAGTGAGGGAATACTTTTTTTTTCTCTGATTTAGAATGCCAAATTCAACATGCATCCTAGAAAGAAGCCTGTGAGACCCTAGACGTCCCTGTCTGTCCCAAACGAGTACAGAGGAGTCCACGTGACAAGCTCAAATTTAAGCATCTGCTTTTGCATACACGAATCTTGCAGTGACTGCCTGGCAGCTACTCGTCCTTTTTAGCAGATTATATTCTTTATACATCCCAAGATGGCATCTGTATTTTTCCAGGAGTGTGACCTTGTTAGTAAGAGGTGCAGGTACCTTTATGATCCTCTTCACGTGCACGACTCTGGGCAGCTCTTGGATCAGGACTCCACGCAGCGGTTCCTGCAAGGCCAGGAGTGGTAACCCTTCAAGCACACATCGCTTCCCACACTTAATGAAGCATCAGGAACTCTTCACACTGGCCTTTATCTTCTCTCCTGCACTGCCACACCTCCACGCTTGTCCAGAAATAGGATTGTTACTGCAAACCTGTCCGAGACCTGTACAGCAGTGCACATCACATGGGAGGAAAGGGCAAAAAAACAGAAAGAACTGGCAACTGATCAACTGATGACACTACCAGTCTTGCTTTTGTACTTTTCCTTTTCCTGGATTCATTTTAGTTCTAGTATTAGCTTTTCCTTTTTTTTTTTTTTATTTTCTAAATTACATCTGATTTGAAAGAACTAAAATAGAAACAAAGAAATAACTAAAATACAAACTTGCTGCTGACAGCCGGCCTGTTAGACTGCAATGGACTGAAATTTCTTATCTGTATTTAGGAGTTTAGGAATAGTCTGTATTTCCTTGGGTACCTGCTGTTGTTCCCTTTACTATTAGGGACTAAAAAAGCTGCAACGGTGCCAAAGGGTTTTACTGAAGTCACAACAAGCTCAGAGATCCAATAAGCACTCAACACAAATCAACAGTTACACCCTCATGTTCCAGGATTAATAAGCCCTAAGTGTTTCACTGAAATCAATACTAATTTGACACATGGATGCATTCTTAGCCAGGACAAACCATAACATTAACAAAGCACAAACATCTGCTATACATCAATAATCCCCACCTCCCCAAGGTTTTATAAAATAGGGCCAATAGGCACTTTAAATACCAGGGGCTTATGATTAAAACACCTTTTATGACACTTTCCCACCAAACAACGTACGTATTAGTATTGACTGCTCATTATATTTGCCATATGTGCCATGACTGTGAGCACATACAGCATCCTAAATTCCCTAATCTCTGAATTTGTGGTTACGGGGTTGTTTTGCGGCCAAATGAAGCAATGAGTCTCAAGTAGGGCCTATCTCATACTTGCTTCTCGTCTGGCAGAAGTTGTCACCGTAGACCTAGATCTAGAAAGGAGACCTAGAAGATGGTCTAGGACAGCACGTTCCTGATGACCACCAAGACCAGGCTGGCATCCTGACCGAGGGAAGCTCCCGCCTTGGCCAACAGCACAGAACTCCACGGGAAATACCCTGAAAACCATCCAAACATCCACTCTGTAGGTAAGAGCATCTTGGAGAAATGAGGAGCTCTGAGGGAACTGGTTAACAGACACAATAACTAGGAGAGAGACCACTGGGGTATCAAAATTAAGCTGATTGAGTCTCGCCTGATTTTGCAAAGACTAGAGAGCTGTGATACTTTCAACCCTGAAGTACTTTTTTGCACCAAGCTTGCCCCTAAGTTGACAATTTTCTAAAAATTATTCAGCACCAGAGCTTTGTTCCATAGCTTTAGTGCGGGCAGTTCAGAATAACTATCTACAGTGCTGGCTCTGTCTGTTAGTTTTGTACTGACATAACTGTGTTATGTTTCTATTCTTAAACCAGGTGTTTTTACCTGTGCAAGTCAATATCCTGGTTCAAATACTATGTTTATAAATTCAGATTTCAAATTTTAGCAGAGTATTTTCTCATGGAAACAGTAGGCCGAGAGGTTCAATTTCTGGTTGTTGCTTGACATGATATGATAAACTCTTATGTCTTTCATTACTGAATCGTATTGTCACGTTTAACAAAAAATGCCAAAAAAAGACACATGATACAAACCAGTGAGCCAGAACAAACTAATTTTATAGGTCTAATTTACCAAAAAGGTTTAGCTGGGTAGTTTTGCATGGCAGTCTGTATGGCAGATGAGGTCTGTCACTCCCTGCCATTCTAACATTAGGTCGTATCCAATCATTTTTGTCCGTCCACAGCCCAAATTAAGTCACATTGCAGCCACAAACGCAATGTAAACTCTGTTATGGGCTGTGGGGGCCACAGGAGCCTGTTCCCCACCTGGGTCAGATCAGAACCGCTGGTCAGGGAAGCAAGGCCTCCTTCCCTCAATATTAAAGGGAACAGCAAGGGCCAAATGTTCTTCACGCACCCGAATGCTTCTCTTACCAGCTCTTTGGCTTTGATCCCACAAAAAGACACATATTTTGTCCTTAAAAGCAGATCCAAACACTCGTAAGGGAGTTTTGAATATCTAGAATCTGTTAACAAGGTCTGCAATTTTCTCCAAGTCTGCTTAATAGCAGCCACTTACACTTCTGGCACAACAGTATCTTGCAGTGGTTTATCCTATCTATTTAGGGAGAAGTAATCTTCTAAACACTGATTATTAAGGTCAGTTTGTGGTTTAATGAACATTTTTAGAAGAGTCAAACGTGTTTAAAAGTATAAAGGTAAAAAAGAAAGCAACCCAAACATAGTGTAAAGATCTCTAGTGACTTCTAAATCTGAATTAAACTTCCAATACAAACTTTTAACCCAAGCATTCAGCTGAAATATGTTTTAGACAAGTCCTGGTAGACATCTTCTAGTTCAGAAAGTGGTGAAAGTTATTGGAAGCAGTTGGAAAAAAATCTTGATTAAGTAAAACAAACTGCAAATACAAAGGTGGAGTGAGAAGGGGAGGAAAGAGACCTCATGAATGGAAAACCACTCAGCTTAACTTCAAGGTTTGGGCTGATAACAATTACCAACATATAACTTTTTTTGAAAATCGGTAATTTAATAAGTAGCAGATCAGAAAGTCACTGAATTTCTGAAGAACAGGAGGAATAGCCTGTTCAGACAGCAGCACTGCTGAAAGCATCTGGGGATTATCAGAAAAAGAAGCTGTATCAACACCAGGATGTTACTGCAAAGCAGGCAAATTCCACACTAAGAGCGGTTAACTAATTACCTGATTACTGGATATAGAGGTAAGGAAAAGTGTCATCAAGTTGAAAAGAGTGCAGCACAGACGAAGAAGGATAAAACATTTGGAAAACATCACCTATAAGGGGTTTCCATAATGTGTTTAGTCTAGAAAAAAAAAAAAAGTTGTTTACAGGAGTGCCCCAATAGTACTATGTGAAATACTACACTATCCAAAATCAGTATCTAAAATGTTATTGTAAATTATGGTGATTAACTGTTTCCACGTCTGGTGGATGTCAGGCCAAAAAAAATTATATAATTCACACCCGAATGATGCAGTTTAGACAACAGAACAACTTCCTCATTCTAAGGGTATTAAGTGCCAAATCCCGCGTGGTCTCTCCCCCCAGGAAGGCTTCGGGCCCTCCGTTGCCGCAGGTTTTCCCAAGGGATCAGCCTGGCTTTGCCAGGGATGAAGCTGCGTCTCCGAGCAGCAGCCCAAAGCCCTGGCTGTAAATGTCTTCACTCCTAAAGGTGACAGTAATAAAGCCTCATGCTTTTCTCACCAATATGTATATATATGTGGAAACCCTGGTGGAAATTGCACCAGTTAGTTAGGATGGACCCAGGAAATATTTTTCCCTCTGCAGAGTCTGAGATGTCACCCCATCTAAGCCCATCTAAAACCCATGGCCCAGCCACAAAAACATCCCGGATGCTTCAAGTGAGGCGCAGTCTGACTGGCCCGACAATCAGCAGCTGAAACCACAATCCTGAAACCCCCCTGGCCCCATCCCGGCAGCATTTACACCCCAAATCACCCGATTTTCACGTTTCCCAACTGCATCGGTCCAGGCCCCGCAGCACGGGCCGGGGAGCCGCACGCGGCGGCTCCTGCCCAGCCCTGGGCTGCTCCGGGGCAGCACCCTGAGCGCCCGGCGCTTCCCGCCCCGGCTCGCTGTGCTCAGTCCCGCACACAAACCCTCCCGCAGCGAGCACGCTCCGTCCCCTCCCCGCACACAGGGGGTTGTGTTGTCCCCCCGCGCCCGCACCCCGGCCGGGCAGGGAGCGCGCGGCGCCCCGCGAGGAGGAGCCGGCGGCCGGGGAAGGAGCTGCCGCCATGTTGGCGGGCGCGGGGCCGGCGGCGCCGGCACAGCCGGGCAGGCCGCGGTGCAGTCCTGGCACGAGCAGATCTCGCCGGAGGCGCCGAACGGGTCCTGGCAGCGCCAGGCCTGGCCGCCCAGGGGCTGCAGGCCGTCGGCGAGCTGGGTGCCGTTGGGCACCAGCTGGAAGTCGATCTGCAGCGGCGCCAGCCCGTTGCTCTTGTCGCCCTGGAAGTCGAGCCAGCGCTGCGCCGTGCAGAAGCGGGCGCCGTAGCGGCCGCACATGGCGTCGATGGCGTAGCCGCCCGTGGCGGGCAGGCGCACATCGCGGCACGACGTGAAGGCGGCCTCGGCGAGCGCGCGCTCGTAGAAGCACTGGTACTCGAGCACGGCGCTCTCGTTGGCGCCGTAGGGCACGGCGCGCGTCACGTTGGTGAAGAGGCTCTGGTCGGGGCTGCACACGTGGCGGCAGTAGACGTGGGCGAAGTTGCGGGCGCAGGCCGGGCAGCGTGTGAGCACGGCGCTGGAGAGCGCCACGCTGAGCTGCAGCGCCGAGAGCTGCGCCAGCGAGCAGCACACGCGCGTCTCGTTGGCGTCGGCGGGCACCAGCTCCGGGCACACGCTGCGCAGCTGGGCCAGCAGCAGCGGCGAGGCCACCCGCGCCGGCGTGTTGGACACGCAGGGCACCTTGCCGGGCACCAGCGAGACGTTCACCTCCGGGTTGGTGCCGCACTCGCCGTAGAAGGCGCAGTAGCCCGCGCGGTGGATCGGCGTCAGCTGCGGCGTCGCCTGCGGGGCACCCGCGTGTCGGTGGTGCCGGAGCCCGCCACCCGCGTTCCCCCCGCCGCC